>JARFJB010002516.1:1800000-2252500 GCA_036346205.1 Vesta saturnalis
CGAATTAGCTTGTAACACTGTTGCCGGTTTTTGCGTACAGGGTTAAAAATAAGTTTTACAGTTAAATTAATTAAAATGCCTATACAATAACAAATACATGACCAAACTCGAAATCACGCCACTGTATTATTTTACATACAAGGGATGGATTGTCGGAAATACCTCTGACAAAAGGGCCCTAGATTTATAAGGTTGAACGCACTATTTCGTTTTTGAAAATGGGTAAATTCCTGGGGACAAATAAACAAGCTGAATTTCACTTCCCATTTTTATAATACACATGTGACTTGAAGCTAACACCGATTTCACTTCATAAGACAACTATAGAAGTCTGTGATTTATTTTGCCCAACACTTATCGTTATCATCAGATTGTCATAATAATAATATCACTCATATACTCTGATAAAAATGCCTTAGATTTATAAAGAAGCTTGAAGGCACTATTTAGTTTTTGAAGCTGTACAAATTCCCCGGGGTCAAATATCGATTTCGTTTCGTAAGGCAGCTAGGACTCTGTGTTTAATTCTACACAACTCTTATCATTATCATTAGACAGCCATAATAATAATATCACCCGGAAATACCTCTGGTAAAAATAAATGCGCGCGCGTGCGTGTGTTTGTGTCTGTCTGTATGGATGTGTGTTAGTATCCACGATAACTCCAGAACGAACGAAAATACACACGTACTATTTAAGCTTATTTTCATTTGACTTAGGATTTTGGGAGAAATCCAGCGTAGGCGAGAGATGAGTTTATTAGGGGCAGTTTTTGATTTTTATCAAATATTTCTAAAACAGCTGCATATTTCAAAGATATAAAGTACCTGGATATAGACCTTCAATATATCGATTATGTTCCATGCAATTGTTTGATACCTCGCGTAATTTAGTAAGTTAGTTCATAAAGAGGAATTAATAGCTGAATAACGATTAATTTTATAAGAAAAAATGTGGATGTATGTTTTAAAGAAAGTTTAATTTTGCATAAATTATCTTTATAAAGTTATTATTGTTGTTTTTACAATGATGCCTATTTTCTTTATGAACATAATATAGTGTGGTGTATTACGAAAGAGGTTGCATAATACAGTGACATTTAATGACAATATTTTATAAGGAATTCATTGCATTATGAGATTTTAAACGATTCACACGATTTCTGACATGTATTTCATTCAATAGGATGTTTGAAGCAAAATGTGGCAGAAAATTCCAGTTGGTGCAAGATGTTAAAATACATATGTAAAGCCGCAACAAACTATTTTAAGCAATTAGATACTAGAAAAATTATGGGGAATATTAATTTGATAATGCGCGTGTGCGCGTGTGCGCGTGTGCGCGTGTGCGCGTGTGCGCGTGTGCGGGTGTGCGCGTGTGAGTGTGCGTGTGTGCGTGTGTGCGTGTGTGTGCGTGTGTGGTGTGGTGGTGCGTGTGTGCGTGTGTGCGTGTGTGCGTGGCGTGTGTGCGTGTGTTGTGTGCGTGTGGTGTGCGGTGTGCGGTTTGCGCGTGTGCGGTGTGCGCGTGTGGTGTGGGTGTGTGCGGTGTGTGGTGTGGCGTGTGGCGTGTGGCGTGTGTGGTGTGGTGTGTGGTGTGTGCGGTGTGTGCGTGTGTGCGTGTGTGCGTGTGGTGTGTGGTGTGTGTGTGTGTGTGTGTGTGTGTGTGTGGTGGGCGTGCGTGCGTGCGTGCGCGCGTGCGTGCATGCGTGCGTTCGTGCGTGCGTGCGTGCGTGTGTGTGTGTGTGTGTAACGTAATGCATTTATTACGCAAAATATGCATTTTGCTGGCATACCGTTGTAATACAAAATGACCTAATATAACAACTGGTCCCAAATTCAATGAGGGAACACACTACTTTATTGTCACCTCTTTGCGGTGGTGCCAATTTCCTTGCAAAGTACGGCGAGAATATTTCACCATGACAAAATAAATTTTAGCTGTATTTAATGATGAATTGCAATGTCCAAGAAAATACACCAAAACGAGTATGTTGTAATAAACGGGTACTCTTATTTAAATTTTTTTTAATTCAGATTAATTACCATAAATTGAAAACATGTTTCACTAATGATCTAATAACGTTAAACCAACAATTACAGCAAAAAATGTCCAATACAGGTCAATAAAACCACACACTACGTTTGTTTCTTAAACTTACGTCGCATGGCAATTATGAATACATTACATGGATAGCAATATATTCCCTCGTAAGTGTACCAACAAATCTCTACCATTATAAAGCGAAATATGTGTAAAAATTAAATAAATATGATTGAAAATTAAAATATTATCGATGTTTTTATAGAAGCGGGCGGCTTTGGAATTTTTGTTAAGTTGGTATCTAGATGTCTATTAACCTCCACCTGGTATGAAGTTTTAAACGTCTGTTTGCCGTAAATTATTGTTTTTCTTTTTACAATGTTGACTATTTTTGTAATTAACTTATTATAAAGGAGGTTGCATAATTATCCTAAAAGGAATTATTATTAAAATTATTTCATTTCTTTTAATTTCCATTTTGTAGCTTGGAAGTAGTGTGGTTTTCCACACCAGATGTTTTAATTACTTTACTTTTAGCTACATTGTTGAAATTCCTATTTAGCCGAAGTCAATCTATCTCAAGTTGATTACATAGTGATACATTCATATAAGTTAACAAAAAAATTATTTTTAGCCTAAAACAAGAGTTTATATCTTGAACGCACAGTCAAGGTATCGTGGTACCTATAAATGTTTTCCATAGGGATATGTGAATATCTGTAAATAATGTAGCAAGAAGAAAACAAGAGAAAAAGTAATGTAAAAGATTAATTGCTTTATAAAACAATAATTTTAGTACATATAAGACGATTTACCAAGTTCAATGTCAGTTTCATACTTACCACATAAAATTAAAACACCGAACGCGTTTCAATATCTAAGCTATCATCATTAACAGTCGACTGGGACAAGTTAAAGAAATGTCTAATACATACCATCAGCGAGTAAAGCTTCGTTGCTTATCTGGTGAAAGTGAAAGTTATGAAAGATTAATAAGTTCTGAGTAGCATAAAGGTCCTTGATCGTCATTTTTCATTTGAATTTCTTTGTTTGTGAAGATATCTAAACCTTTATAACAATAAAGTTGGTGGTTATTACTAACATGTTTGATTAAGGATACCTTCTCTTCTACACGACTTATCAAACATATGTAGGGCTACGGCAGACTTGTCCCAACATTTGTATTTTATATACACTAAATATTCTTTAAAGCGAATTTTGATAGGTCGTTTAGTTTGCCCCATATATACTTGTTCACAATGTTCACAATCAATTTTATAAATTGGTTCATAAATTGCTTAATTTTCCTCTTTCAGTTCGAAGTTATAAAAAAGAATTGCACACTATTAAAGGTATTGCTGCATACAATGGATTCTCAGATGAAGTGGGTTTGAATATAATGAATATTTCCAAACCATCCTGCTTATACAAAAAGTCTACCTAAAATCTTTTCCAAAATTAACTGTTAGAATTGTGAACAAATATACCGGGTGACTCAAGTCGATGGTACCTTAGACGTTTACGGAAAATGAGACATGGGATCTTCTTGAAAATTTGATCACTTGCATGGATGGCTCGGATCTATCGATCTAAAATATTTTCAACGTTGCGACGTTGCCGCTTATGTGGAAAAGTGGCATCACCTTTGATATTTTTAATGAGACGCCCTGTATATCATTATATTGTTGGGTTTGCTATTACTTTTAAATAATTTTTGCATCTCACATCCCTATCTTCAACCGTTTTTGAGTAATTAATTAATTTCTTATTTTTTAGCCAAAACATGGTTCCAATCTTATGTTCATTATTGTGGTGTTTGAATTTGTAGAAAGTTGAAATTCTATATGCCCTCTATGAATAAGTTGTTCATCAGTTCTGCGTAACGAAATTGGTTTCATATTGTACAGGGTAGTTCGAAATTCGTTACGTTTCCGCAAGGTACAAAAATGCAGAAAAGTCCATTATTTCAAATGGGACACCCTGTATATTATCGAATAATCTGAGAGACAATTGAAGTCCCTTTAAAATGATGTATCATGTTCCTATACCTAAACAGATCACCCGACCTCACTCCTCTTGATTTTTGCTTGTGGTGTAATTTGAAGAGGAAGGTTTATATGACACCGGTACTCACGAAACAAGACCTGCGCCAACGAGTTATCAGTAGCATTGAAGAGCTAGATCCCACAGAGATAAGGCGGGCCACAATTTCATCAACGATTATTTGTATTCTGAAATGTTTGGAAACCAACGGTCGTCATTTTGAAAATTTATTGTAAATGGTTTCTAGTTTTGTTAGTTATTGTTTGATATTATTTGCATTGCGATTCATGTTTAACTGAATTTGTTATTTGACGTTCTCTTTTTATGAATAACAATAGGTATTAATAATTAACGACATTGTTGTATAATCGTACAAATTTCTTTTGTCCATTGGTCGCAAATTAGGATACATTTCATTAAACTTCCTGCATGTTCTCGCTATAATTTGGTCACATTGTCCATGAAAAATAAATATTTTTATGAAAACTTGAATTGTGTAGTAATTTCCTGCTATTTTAACCCTTTTCAAATTTCTCCCGTTAATAAACACCCGAATGTTTTATTATTAGTGCACTAATTGTGACAGAAAAGACAGAATAGTGCGATTTTTATAGGGACATGCTTCTATTTGGGAAACCTTACCGTTGAAGTATAGGAACATGATATATCATTTTAAAGGGACTTCAATTGTCCATCAGAATATTCGATAATATACAGGGTGTCCCATTTGTAATAATGAACTTTTCTGCATTTTTGTACCTTGCGGAAACGTAACGAATTTCGAACGACCCTGTACAATATGGAACCAATTTTGTTACGCAGAACTGATGAACAGCTTATTCGTAGTGTGCATCTAGAATTTCAACTTTCTACAAATTCAAACACCACAATAATGAACATTCGATTGAAATCATGTTTTGGCTAAAATATAAGGAAATTAATTAATTACTCAAAAACGGTTGAAGATAGGCACAGGAATGTGTGAGCTAAAAATAATTTAAAATAGCGAACCCAAAAATGTAATAATATACAGGGCATCTCATTAAAAATATCAAAGGTGATGCCACTTTTTCACATAAGCGGCAACGTCGCAACGTTGAAAATATTTTAGATCGATAGATCTGAGCCAGCCATGCAAGTGACCAAATTTTCAAGAAGATCCTGTCTCATTTTCCGTAAACGTCTAAGGTACTATCGACGTGAATCACCCTGTATGTAGCTCAAACTAAACGACCTACCTCAATTCGCTATAAAGAACATTCTTTGTAGCGCATATCAAATACAAACAAACATTTGGACAAGTCTGCCGTAGCCCCTACATATGTTTGATACAAATCATGTATTAGACAAGGTATTTTAAAACAAACATGTTAGTAGTAAGAGATCTTCAAAATGAAACAAAATTATAATGAATGATGATGATCAAACACCTTGGCTACTCAGAACCCATTGAACTTTCACAACTTTTACTTTGACCAGTTAAGCAAGGAAGCCTTACTCGCTGACGGATATATATATATATATATATATATATATATATATATAGTGTGTTGTCAGAAAAAATATTTTGATTGTCAATCTTGAGATATGACGTCACGGCAGTTTTTATAAATCGTAACCCCATAATTTTGTGTCACGCTTTTATTCCTTTTTCAATTGTCAATATGACAGTATAAAAAATTTAATATCTTCAATAAGAAAATTTTTGAAAGCAAAATTATTGAATGTTGGAAAACATCAATTTTATTAACATCAAAAATACATAAAGAACGCAACTCAAATCAAGCAGGTAACTAGCTAAAATTGAAATTTCTAGCAAAAGCATTGCGGTTTTAACGCAACAAATGCTCAAAATGTTCACCATTATCAGCGGCTCAATGCCACAAACATAAGAAAAAATCGCACTCCGTAAGATCCGGAGATCCAGGAGGTCAGTCTACCTACCCAACGATTCGGAAAGGCTTCATCTAAATATTTCCTCACGTTTAGAGTAGTGTGGTGGTGCCGCATTTTGTTGAAAGCACAGATCAACATTTGGAAATTATTCTTGGCAAGCTGGAATAATTTGCTCTTGCAATAATTCTAAATATCGGTTGCCAGTTAAATTCTCATTTATAAGAAAAGGACGAATAACGCGATCACGGTAAATCCTTGTCCATACATTAATTTTTTGTGGTCTTTGGGTATGCTGTTGGATCATCCAATGGGAATGTTCAGTTGACCCGTAAAGACAATTATGTCTATTTATCCTTCTATTTAAATAATATGTGGCCTCGTCCGAAAAGAGTACGTTGTCGAGGAAGTTCATCAAAAGCTCACAAGATCACACACATCGGCCATAGTCATTTTCTGACAATTCTGCAGTAAAATAGGATTATGTGGATGATCTTTCCCCTTTCAGTATCCCATGTATGGAATCTTTACTTAAGTCGTGTTTTAGAGCTAGCTGACGTGTTGATGTGTGTGGATATTCTGTGATCTCTAACAATACCTCTAATTTTCTATCTTCGCTAGTTACCACGTTTGGTAGACCAGATTTTTGACAATCCTTCACGTAACATTGTATTTCTAAATTTATTTCCTATTTTGCTGACTAGCTATTGAGTAATTGGTGCTCCATAAGAGTACGACAATGGTAAGGCCTATGTGTTAAATCGATGTTGCGGCTACTGATCCGCGTTGGTATTTATGATTTTGTAGTAGTCTCAACAAGACTGTTAGCTCGAAGTTCGTTTCCGCAGGATCCTACTTGTCATCCTAATGATAACTATCCTAGAAATGGCAAGTGGGATCTTGTCGAAACGTCGAACTAACAGCCTTATTGAGATTATTACATCATCTACACCAACATGGACCAGTTCCCGTTACATAAATATATATATATATATATATATATATATATATATATATATATATATATATATATATCATTAATGCGGAAATATCCAATATAGGTTTCTTCAACTAAAAGTGGAGACAATTGTTTCACAAAAAACGATTTTGTAACGAAAAACATTTAAAAAAATTTGACTTGTATAGGATGAATTATATTCTTCATCTTTCATAATCTAATTTAAATGGTCTTTTCGGAAATCTTGGCATTTTTGGTTGTGGATGAGGCATCGTTGAGTTATTGAGGAAATTGTAAAAAACATGGTCTTGACAAGGTCCTCCATTCCACAGTATTACGACTAGTTTAGATAATATATTGGCTAACTATGCAGCCAAATTATGTACTGAACTTACAAAATAATCCAACTTTAATTTTATCATACGGGGTGTTTTTTACGACGCCATTAATTTTTGAAATTTTCAAAGAGCGTTACTCAGTTTTTTCGAATAATGCATTCTGCATATTATTGAATTTTTGGAATGATTCAATAATTACGCTCCATTTTTGTCACTAATGTATTATACCTAAAGTCAACAGTTTCAGAGATATTCAGTTTTTCACTTAAATGCATATGTACTGTATAGTAGATAAGCGCTTACTTGGAAAAGCTTCCCTTGCAGTTTCTTGTGTGAACGCGAAAATAAGACGCAATCTTTCTTGATCATTTACGGGAAGGGCATATCGTTTCTACCGCGTTTTATAATTTGAATGTAATAAGAGTGTGATTGGTTGTTTTTAAAATCAAATAATCAAACTAGAGAATTTTTGAATGTGTGTCCTCAGTCTGGGAATGATGCCGTAAGGGTCAAGGCTCGTTTGCGCTTCTTCGCATAAGGTTGGTGTGTGGAGGTAGTGAAATATTTACGCCCTACTTGGAGGTTAACTGAAGCTATCGTGGAATTTGTATCATTACCCTTAATTGAGAGATTATTTGGTGCCTTCTCACCTCCTGAGGTATTTGTCGTATCGGTGTCGCATAGCGACATATTCTCGTCTATGGAATTTGGGTTTAGTGTTGAATGCTGCTGGCCCTAGCTCCTTTGGAGTTTTTTTCGCATCTGGTGTGCGGATCAAAAGTAAATGGCAAGCGCATAACAAACAATTATCGCTGCAAATAAAGAAAGCTTTTAGTTTAAGTGTAACCATATCATTGGTCAAGAACTTTGTAAATAGCGTTAGTAACAAGACGCCGTTTGAACAGGTGTACCGAATTTTAATATTAAGTTTGAGTGAGTAAAATTAATCCAGTAACGCTTTGTAAATAGATGTGCATTTACGTTGAATCAAATGAAGAATTAGTTAACGTAGTTTTGGTTGAAGTAACTGTCGTAAATTAATTTCGAGTTAATATGAATGAGATTTGTCGTTTGTGAAATTTCACATGAAAGCGTACCATAGTAGCCAACTGTCGAATTATTCAGTACATGGTCGACCTGTTGTCCGACCGATTATCGTAGTTCAGAGGGGGAAGAGCATCTTCTTGTTGTTGGTGTCACGTAAGGTAACGTTTATTTTTTTTATGTGTGGTGACAATAATAGCCTATTTTGTATTTTTTTCTGTGTTTATGTGGGAGGATGCAAACGCTTGCTTGTATAAGCTATCGTATACAGGCCCTTCAGTAAATTTTGGAAACAGGCGCATTCATCCTCACACTTTATTGCTCATAACCTTATTTTATGGTTGCCCAAATTCTATGTATCGAAAGTTCATGTTACCGATATTTTGTATTATTTCCGTTGTATTTAATTATTTGTTTAATAATTAAAATTATGTTAGGTTTGCCAGATTTGCCGAACAGGTAAGCGAATATAATTTTTTGTTATGGCAGCTAGGTAACTTATTTTGGTATTTCAGTAATACATCCCGATATCCAAGTTTGATAAATTTTTGGAACTTCATAAATTTTGTTTAGTTTGTGGCGACCTATATTTTTCGTTTTAATTCAATGATTAGATTATCCTATTTCCAGTTATTCTTGGGTTAGTTAAGCTAACAATTTTTAACGTAGGGTTAGCGAAATATTTAGTAAGCTTTAGGTTTTATTTCGCATTTTGCGGCTTTTATATTTAAATCTTAAAATCTTAAAATTTTATTGAAACTGATTGGGTAAGGGATGAGAAAAGGAGGGGGAGGAGTACAATTTAAAAACCTGGGTTTTGGCTCCCTGATAGCACCCAGTAATTCCTAGGGTTCGGATGAAAACCGGTCAACGGACTCTGATAATATACAGTGCGGAAGAACCAGAGGGAAGATTGGTCTCGTGAATCCTGAAGATAGCCAATCTAAGGGAAGAAAAACCCTGAGAATAAATTACCTGGTCCTCCAGGTTTTGACAACGGGCCACCCCGTTACTTGTAAAAATCTTAAAACAAGGCAGAATGAAAAATTGTTTAAGACAAACAATCTTGAAACCCACCTTGATTAAAGGACTGGGATACGGACAATTTCTTTGAAAAGAAATGCCAAAAAGTTCAATATTGAGAAGGATGGAAGGAATACAACAAAAGAACTGGACAATGAATATAGGAAGAATATAAAACAAAAAGACACAGTATTTGGAGATAAAGAAAGGGAAAATTTTCTCTGACAGAAAAAAAAAAAAGGAACGGGAATAGGGAAATGGAAATTTACCGTGGGGGAGTCCCAAAAACGAAAGAGGAAAAAGGAGTTTCTATGGTTATTAAGAAGAAAAAAAACAAAAAAAAGTTGGGAAGCAGTAGACGAGAGGATTATCAAAGTTAACCTCGAATTTTAGATAAGAATGACAATTGTAGGAATATATGCCCTAATGAAGACGATAGCCCCAGAAAACAATTCATTTGATATAATAAATGAATTTCGAGGTTCTGGGGTTTCAACGGTGGGATGCAAGAAAATAAAGTCGTAGCAATTCTGATACCAGAAAAAAGTAATGGGGTTTATTCTCTGGAAAATAACAACCTAAAAATCCAAAATTTTATAAACATGAAAATCCATACATATACTTATGAGGAAATGGAAAAAACAATCATCGACTATGATAACTCGACAAAGGGTTCAATATTTGGGAAAGCCAAAAAAATAGGTTTTCACCCAAAGGGCAAAACAAGGGTAATGAACAGAAAAATACAACAAGTCAGATACAACATAAAAGCCTACAACAGTGTAGCACAAAATATATCAAAATAGATTGAATCAAAAACTTTGAAAACCTACAAGGATCAAACACAGAGATGTATGAACATATAAGAACAGGCCTACAACAAGCAGCAAAAGAAGCTTTAGGAGAAGAGGTTAAAAAACCAATAAATTACTGGATAAACGAAGACCTAATGGAAAATACGCTACAAAAAAGAACTATATACAAAGTGGCTAAATACTAAAGAAGACGAAGATAGAAAACATATGATACAACAAACTGAAAACAATTGATAAAACTACAAACAAAAATGGGAAAAAAATGTGCGAGATAGAAGGATATAAGGAGGAAGAAGGACGACGGAGGTATGGAAATTAAAGGAATGTAAAAGCTCATCGAGAAAAACAATAATACAAAATATTCCTGCCGAAGAATGGAAAAATACTATTTAGAGCTACTCCCGAGAAAAGACCTATATTTCAAGAAATTATGGTGACAGAAGAAAGAGGATAGATAGGAACAATAGAAGTACAAGAGGAACAAGTAATCAAAGCAATTAAAGAAATGAGAAATGGAAAAGCCCCAGATCCAGGAGGAATGCTGAGTTGGTAAAAATGGAACACCGAAACTATAGGATGATAACAAAACTTACGAATAAATGCATAAATGAAAATATACCAAATGAATGGAAAAAATATATTCCAATACAAAAAAGGGAAAAAACATCTGCGACAACTACCGAGGAATAGCAGTTACAAGTACGTTTAGCAAAATATATGGACGTATTTTCGAGACTTAATTGAACAGCAATATCGGAAGAAGCGGAAGAGCAAAATTTAGGGCAGGCAGATCATGTTTAGATAACCTATTCTGTCTAACACAAATTATACAGAAAAATAAAGGGAGAGCTACATTTAGTATTTCTCGACATATCAAAAGCTTATGATAACGTACCCTAAAAACTATGGAGCGTAATGGAGAATAGCAACATCAACAACACATTATTAAGAACCTATTGACAATCAAACAGCGAATAAGGGTAGGAGCTGACAACAAATTTAAAGTTGAAATCTAAGGACTTGTATCTCACCGACGTTATTCAAGATATAAAGAAAAAACACTCGAACAATGGAAAAGGAGAAGTATAAATGGAATACCACTGGACGAAGATACTACATTATACCTTAATTTAATCAAAAACACAAGAAATAAAGACTTCGAATACATGACAAGGAAAGCTAAGAGGAATATGATAAATACTTAAAATTAATGTAAATAAATCAATATCTTAGTATAGGACAAGAACAAGACGCTTTAACCTTAGAAACAGGGAAACTATAATGTAAAGAATACAAATATTTGGGAGCAACAGTAGGAAAACAAGGATTATATAACAAGAAAAAGAGAGAATAAAACAAGGCCAAAGTTATAGGTGCGCTAAATGGTATATTGTGGGATGCAAATATCAAAAAGAATAAAAACAAATCTACTCAGTTATGGTCCAAAGTGGGCACTATACGGGCCGAAATCTGGCAACTCTCGGAACAACAAAAAATCAACTGAAAGTAATGGAAATGGACTATTGGAGGAGATCAGCGAGAATATCCCGGCGAGATAGAATTGAAATACAAGGATACGTGAAATAATGGATACAGAAAGAGACATCGTGGAAGAAATTGAAAAAGGCAACTCTTGTGGTACCATTGAAAGAATGGACAACAACAGGCTTCCGAAAAAAGCAATGCAGTGGCAACCAAGAGAAAGAAGAAAAGGCCAAGAAAAGGTTGGAATAAAGTAGAAAGCCTTCAAAAGTGGGATATCCAACAAGGAGCTTGGATGAATAGAAAAAATTATTGAACTCCAAAAGATATTAAGATACGGAAAGAAGAAGAAGAAAATTTTATAGAAGTTTAAGTGAACCTGGAATTAATATTTTTGGAGTAGAGTTTGTAGAAGTACTAAATTTTTGAGTGAACGTTTTGGTTTCCTGTTAGACCAATATAACATCAGTTCATCACGTTTTCCCGTTCAAAATGATTTTAACAGGTGGAGCCTTTTTGACTTTATCTACCGATTTTGACGATTTTTGGAGTGCTAAGAGCGCCTTTCACCATCTTTAAGTAAGAACCCCGTCCACACCACTGAGCTGTGCCGTGGCACAAATTGCCTTTACGGGCTGGATGCTCTACTGAATATTTAGCACGTAACACACTAAACCGATAAATTATTTGTTTCCGATTCGATCTAACGTACTGAAAATATATAGGGTGTTCTGTTTAAGAAAATATTCTGATGGTCACCCGCTTCAAAAGTGTACAATTGTTTACACAATTTTCAATATAATTAATTTCCTTTGAGATCTCAGGGTGTCCACTAACTCTCACTATTTGTGGGTATGGGCCTATTATAGAAAGAATTAGTGAATCAGCCTTGACAATTTTATTTAAAATTGATTCTATGGTGTAGAACATAAAACAAATATAATCCTATTTTTCTAAATAAAAATAACAATAATTAATATGTAAAACTGTACAGGTTGTCCCATTTTGGTTGTCCTCGCAGGGTATCTCAGTTATTAGCAAAGATACAGAGATGCGGTTTTCGCGAACGTTGGCTACTTTTTGTGAAACGAAAGATGACACAAACATAATTACTCTAGCTCTTCTCATTTTTGAGATACAGGGCGTTTTTGAAAAAGTTGCATTTTGAGACAGCCCCGTATCTCAGCTATACGATAACTGATAACTGATAAAGTGAAAAGTGTTCTTTATATAATTTTTCTGTAGAATGCAGTGCTGTTTTCAGAATGAGTATACGGGTCAGGTCAAAAGTTATCGGTATCAACTTCATTTTTTAAATGGGACACCCTGTCTATTTTCTCATAATTAAATTTTCCTTGTTCTAAGCATTTCAAATATGTATAGCATTCATCATTTTTTATTCAAATAGCGCAGTATTTCAAATTATTAACTGGATTTGTTAGTGGCCTTTGGTACTGCAATTGTTTTACCATGGCAACTTCATTTTTGACATTTGTCAATATTTGCAAATTTGTTGATTGTTGAGATCCTTATTGTTAGTAAAGTTTTCAATATTCTTTTCGTTATTTTGAATTTTACAAAGTTTCAAACCATGGCGAATAATTTAGGGTACGAGAACTATGAGAAATTAGATATGATTGGGGTTTATTACCAAACAAATTTTAATGCAGAGCAAGCGAAGGAAATATATTTTGAAAGGTATTTATATTTACTGGAATGTTAGTCATCATTTGAGTTAAATAAAATGTGAATATTATAGATTTCCGGAAAGAAGGCAACCGTGTAAAAAACATTCATTAGGTTAAAACAAAATTTGGAAAATCACGGATCGTTTGAAAGGCCACGCGCCAAAACATATAGAAAAGAAAACGAAGAAAATAATGAAATAAATGTCCTTGCAGAGGTCACTGTTAACGAAAATTATACGTCTTGCAGAAAATAGAAGAATCGGTGGGCATTTCAAAACGAAAGTATCAAAATATTTAAAAATACCATTATAAACCATATATACCTCAAGTCATCCACCACTTGCATCCGGGTGATGCTCAATTGCGTATCGATTTCTGTAGATGGTATATTCAGAAAAGTGAAGAAAATGGTAATTTTGGTCGTTTAGTTATATGGTCGGATGAAAGCCATATAAGCTCCGCCGGAATTTACAATCGTGCAACGAATCGTTTCTGGTCTAACGAAAATCGGCATGTTACCGTGATCCGTCAGCAGCAAGGCAGGTTTGGGTTCAATGTGTCCTGTTTCATTTTAGGAGGCAGATTAACATTTTACCTGTTTGAAGGCAATTTGAACCATCAACGATATTTGGAAATTTTGGACATTTACCTTCCAGAATTGATTGATGATATTCCGTTAGCCCAGCTAAAAGAGGTTTATTTTCAGCAAGACGGGGCACCTTGCCACAATGCAAGACTAGTAAGAGATTACCTCAACACAATGTTTCAAAACCATTGGATTGGTAACAATAGACCAGTTAATTGGCCAGCAAGGTCCCCAGACCTATCAATTTTAGATTTTTTTGTGGGCTACCTTAAAATAAAATTCATCAAAGACGGTATGAAACTCAAGAAGCTTTGATGAATGCTACAAGAGAAGCCTTTGAAGAACTACGTTTAAGACCCTATTTTTATTAAGATCCATTCAAGAAATTCTTCGGAGATGTAGGATTTGTCTTGACTATAATGGTCAGCAAATTGAGCAATATTTATAAAATTTTAATTCTTCTTATTTTCGTTTGTCTCTAAATTTATAAATAAATACATCCAATATTTATATGAGTTTCAATTCAACAATTCTGGAAATAAAATAAATTATTTTGCCGAAATTTGTATCTTCTTCAATGACATATAATTACATAATGATGGTTTTCTATATTAGGCACAAAAAAAAAACAATAGAAGATTACGAATTCAAAGCCTACTAAGAAATTCAGTTAATAATACAAAATACCACGCTATTTATCAAAATAAGTGATAAATGTTATATATATTTGAAGTGCTTAGAACAAGAGAAATTTAATTATGAGAAAATAGACAGGGTGTCCCATTTAAAAAAAATTAAGTTGATCCCGATAACTTTTTGACCTGACCCCGTATACTCATTCTGAAAACAGCACTGCATTCTACAGAAAAAAATTATATAAAGAACACTTTTCACTTTTTCTATAAGTTATCGTATAGCTGAGATACGGGGCTGTCTCAAAATGCAACTTTTTCAAAACGCCCTGTATCTCAAAAATGAGAAGAGCTAGAGTAATTATGTTTGTGTCATCTTTCGTTTCACAAAAAAGTAGCCAACGTTCGCGAAAACCGCATCTCTGTATCTTTGCTAATAACTGAGATACCCTGCGAGGACAACCAAAATGGGACAACCTGTACAATATCTTTAATAAAGATGTTATGAGATTTAATTTATCCCGGTAGTAGAATTACAGGAACCTTATAAGTGGTCCTCCTCGGCCCGATGTCGGTTCTGGCGTTGCTAACTGCGAATATTAAGATGGTACGTGTCTTATGCGATTAAATGCGATTAATTTGTGAGTGTGATAAACAAAGTGAATATGTGAGTCTACTGGACCGGTCAAACTATAATTCTGGCGTTTCAGGGTGTGTTATTATGAAAGTGAGTAATTATATCTTAAGTTATCTTGTAATCAGATTAGCAAATTTTAACTCAAAATAATTGAAGAAAGGGGTTTGGTCATTTAAGGTGGATTGAACTTAATGAATGGTTACTAAAAAAACCAAATCTCCAAGTAAAGCTTTATACTAAAACTTATTCAATGAAACGTGAACGTAACCTTGTGTATTTATTTGGTTAATTGCAGGAACTGGTGGATTTTGTTTTGATATAAAACAAATATTAGAACAAAAATGTGGAAATTGCCAGGATAAAGATACCGGGTGATTCTGAAAATTGTACGGTGGGGGAATGGAAATTTATGATACATGAAGGGTGGTCTGTGAATAATAAAACTGTAAAGAATAATATTTGCAATTATGTGAATATTATGCCTGGGTAACCGGCTAACTGCTGGTGTTGGTGGTGAGGATAGTCGATTTTGGTTAAAGGAAGGGTTGGAGAATCTTACAATGATAGAAAAGTTTCTAGATGATTCGTAAAAGGAGGTTTGTGTGGCTGGAAATGGTGGCTTTATTAGGAGTCGGTGGAGTAGACGTATCTCAGAACCGGATGACAGGTACTTTAAATGAAGATCTACCGTATTCGTAAAAATTTTTTTATTCTTTGGGGCCTTGACCACAGTCAATGATAATAACGTCACACAGTTATTCATGAGACTCCCCTCGTGGTAAAAACTCCGAGAGGATCGGATCAATAATGACTGTGTTCTATACTAATTTAAGAAAAAGGCTGTGTTCTAGTGTTTGTCGGGAGGTTATTATCTGTTCGGGGCAGTGACCATCGTCAATGAAAATAACGTCTCTCCGTGATTAATTCACACTCTTCTCGTGGTCCGAACTCCGAGAGGATCGTGTTAGGAATGACTTCCATATCACTATTAACTTGAATAAAAGGGAGGGTATGCTTTTGGGGTGCATCGCGACGTTATTATTTCTTTGGGACCGTAACCACTGTCGATAATAATGACGTCCCTTAGTAACTCATCTACACTCCCCTCGAGGTACGAACTCCGAGAGGGTCGTGTAAGGAATGACTTATTGACCAAAATTAAGTTGATTTGCAAATGGTTATTAGTTGTGTGGAACAATGTAGGGACTGATAAATCAGGATATCAGTTACTTTAGGACTCGGTTGATTAGGCAGGATTTAATAATTATTAAGCGCACAGGTAAATCTCCCAGGATACTATTTTCAAGAGAACTAAATATAGCGAAACGAGAATAATATTAATTGTAATGCGCACGGTCGGATATTTATAGAGAGATTTGAACGGACTGGGAAAGGAGTGTGCAACCGGTAAGATATATTAACAATGTTACTACAGTTGCGGAAGAAAATAGGTTATGATGGCAATTATTTACTAGGATAGGAAAATGTATTGTAATGATTCGGGATCGTTACAAAATTTTACCCTATATGAGTCAAATCATTGTGAAAATGTGCGTTTTTCTTTACAAAACCATTTTTGTAAAATAAATTTCTACACTTTTAAGTAATGAAACCTATATTGAACTTTGGCGCACTACCGAGAAGCACCCTATATATATATATATATATATATATATATATATATATATATATATATATATATATATATATATATATATATATATATATATATGTTATTTGAGGGTGGTTGGCAGGTTTTTGGTAGACAGTGCTGTGCTCCTCAATGCGGATAACAGCAGCTGGCGTTTTCTCATCTTTAGCAACCATACGATGGGCAGCATTTTTACCACTAGCGGCATCGTTATTCCCGTCAACTTCATCTTCTTCCTCCCAAGAACTTTCCTTTAATTCTATTTCAACACCTACGTCAGTAGTAACATTTTCAGCATCCAATAACTCGTTCAAATCATCTTTTGTCGGTTGTTGTGGAATCAGTTTGTCCTCAGAGTCCTCACTCAAATATTCAGGTTCACTATCACTCAATTATTTTTCATGCAGGGTGGGTTGCCCGTAGGTGAGCCTAAATAGAAAAAAAACTAAAAAACTAAACTATCAAACGTACTTATTATACTGTACTGCTGATATTTCAAAATATCAATTTTGATATTTCACTAAACGAAATATAATAACACATCACTCTAAAGAAATATAATTGATTTCAGACTATCTATGACTTTCCGTATAAATACTGCAATCAATTACCCTAACAAGCTGCACAAGCTTTGATTAAACCCTGTTATCCTTAATGTAGATTTATCACAAATCATAAATAGTTACATAAACTTACACCAAATTATTTCTTGGACATACTTATTTGGAATTAGAAATTAAACCATTCACGATAATTTAACAAACTGTATACTATTAGCCGCATTATGGGCATTATTTGTGGAAATCTGTAATTACGTGAAGCTATCTAGTTAGTTACATTTTATAATGTGCAAGAAAATCTAGCAAATATCGCTTTTCCCATTTAAAACTTATGTAGGTGCCCGGGTAGCTTGGTTGTGCACATTGATATAAAAATCTACTGTGCACATGGCGGTTGTTATTTAATTCGCTGCCAGTAACAGCTTTATACCTTTTAACGTATAGAATTGAATTTATTGTTACAATTATACTTATCTTTCAGGTTTTTCAAATCGTGTGTTTATGTAATTAATGTTTCTTAAGAAATTGAGATTTTCTTAATTTCCACCTATAATACAATCAATTTTAATCAAACTATTCTTAATTCCCTTAGTACAGTTATAAATTTCTCGACGAAACACATTATGTATCGTAGTCGGTATTACATGTTTATGACTGTAACAAAGTATATATTTTGAACCTTAATTTTACTAACATATCATTACATGAAGGCAATCGTTGAAAAATTCGTTGAAAGGTTTCTGTTAATGTCAACTTGGGATTAACTTTTGAGATATATAATTCCACTTCTCATAATGGACGAAACTACAAATGGTCCCCAAGATACGAGATTTAAAGTTACTCCAGCTGGTATTTGACAGATTTGAAAACGAAGATAGAAATTGTACTTAATAACAAGTGGTAAGAAAACGTGTGACGTACGTTTGGTTATCTCATTTTGCTCGAAATTCATCAGTTGTAAAGTTTGTGTAAACGCTCGTACAAATTTTACCTCAGGTAAAACCGTACGTTACGCAATTGTTTCATAATATAACATCGAAATTAGCTATTCTCTATTTAAATCACAATCTTTTGCCTTTTACCTAACTAAATTATACCTTAAAATTAATATTAAATAATTACTAAAACGCCATAATAGCGGTAAATTAATAGAACCTTGAATTTATAGTTTCTCCCGCAGAAGTCTAGGAAGTGCATGTTTTCCTAATTGGGTATCTAAAATAATGTTCTTTATTTAATTAATTAAACGCAACCGATGAATTGTTAGACAAATAATTTAAGCCACCACGTATTACATAAAGGATTGCTGCACATTTCTTGTTCAACGGATTTAACTCGGAAGTAAAATTTTTGAAAACCGTGTTAGATGACTACACATTTTTCAGACAAACATTAATCTTGGATTACCTAATTGTTATACCCAATTGTCTACGAACAAATTCTAAAAAAATTACTTGCGCCCTGTCTGGTACCATTATTAATTCCATGAATAATTCAACCACTAAAAGTTATTAGGAAGTTAAATTCACCATCACATTTACATTTTTATAGAAATGATTTGTTAGGTTTTACTTAAAATTAGATTTTTTTCCACGTTCATTCAAAAAACGAACCTTTTTACAACATTCTTTGGTGCGACGTTTTCATGGAGTGCACTAGCGTAATAAAAACAGTATTGCACGCTACACATGATTACTAAGGTGATTTAAAAGGTGCAACTGTAAAATAGAAATTTATGAAAACTACGAATTGACAAGAGAACTAAATCAGTTGAATTAATCGGCCTATTTCCACAGTTTTTGTTTTTATAGCACGATGATTCGGAAGCGGACTCTGCTCGCGTCATCAGGCTTAGACCTGAGAACGGCTCTTTTCGCACTTGAGTCGACATCATATGGTACGATTTTTTCACAAGCACTTGACTAATGTCACATTCAAACTTTAGAGCCTTTACAAGTCTGACACTCTTACCGCTTAGTCACTGACTAACCCAATATACGTTTTCTATAACTTGTGTATATATATATATATATATATATATATATATATATATATATATATATATATATATATATACATACAGGGTGTCCCAACGATTTGGGGTGGAAGATTACGCCTATACTGTTAATTTAATAAAAATTTATAACAGATTATTGTAGTCAACAAGTAGGAGCATCTTGTAAAAATATTTTGTATATACAGGATGTCCCATTTTAGAGTACTACACGAAACTTGTATTTTTTTAATGGAACACCCTATATTTTTACATATTTGACTTCTCTGTTAAATGCCGAGCAAGATGATATATGGTACTATTAGTCTACGACTAACGGTTCCTAAGTTATTGACATTTCTATGTAAAAAATTAGTAGGTTCCTATTCCGCCAATTTGAAAGATATCGGAGTGAAATTTTGGGATTTGTTTTTCAAATCTGTCTAGTTTTAACTTCTACATTCAGATTGCAGACTCTTTTCTTCGCATACACAGGTGATCCATTTTGCTCAATGTTATTTTTCTCATTTCTTTAAATGACACATCCTATATTTCATTACAGATTTGAATAGCATTTTTACGGGCTTTCAATAGCTACTCACTTTTACTACCTATTCCTAAGTGTTTTTGAGTTATTTAGTGAGAAGGTTGAGAATTGTAAACATTTTTTTTTGTTAAATTTGTCACAATATAAAATATATAAAGAAATTCAAAGAAAAACAAAAACGAAACAATGCTAGTTGCCATAAAACCGTGAAACTGTAAGTTTATGACACAATTCAACATTTTGCACTATAAAAAGCAACGCTTAATAATTATTTACTCGTAGAGCTGCATAACTATAAACTTTAACTTAAAACTTAACTCAAACTTTAAAATGGAAGTAAAGACGCAATGAATTACAAATTTTATATTAAATGTTTCCATTTGCAGCAATTCACATTGTCAACCGCCTGGTAAAGATTGCTTTGACATTTTGAATGGTGCTTCGTCGAATACTCCGAAAAGCCTCAGTTATTCGAAGTTTCATATTGGCTTGTAGTAGGCAAATCCTATACACCTCCTGTTTCACATATCCCCACAGAAAAAGTCTAAAGGAGTGAGATCGGATGATCACGCTGGCCAAACAATGGGACCACCGCGACCTATCCAGTTTTGTAAAACCGACGTGCTCGATTATGGTAGTGCGACGGCGATCCGTCATGTTGGTAATACATAACTTGTTGAGTATGTAGATTCACATTTTCAAGCAACTGCGGCAAATCTTCTTGAAGGAATTGCAGATATCTTTCGCCTGTCAGGGAACCATCGAAATAGAAAGGTCTGATGGTGGTAATCCACTTGTCGTACCCAGTGTGGATTTTCAACGGAGTTTATTAACGACTCCTATGCTATTAAAACTTGGTTCATCGCTAAATAGCACAAAGTCAACAAAATCGGCTTATTGGTTAATTTTGTCCAGAATAATATTGCAAAATGCGACACGTGTTGCAAAATCTTGCGGTCGTAGGCTTTGATAGAAATACAAACTTTGTATTGAACTATTGCTCTGATCTACTTGTACCGAAATCTGACGAGCACTTACGTGAGGATTTTAAGAAGTTTAATAAAACTGTCAACTCGTTTTCTTCGTTTGCAACTGTACGATTTTCTACATCTCTTTTTTTGTTTATGGCATTTCCTGTCTCTTCAAATCGTTCTCGAAGAAGTTGTAACGCTTCAGGTGTTGCATGACTAGCTAAAGGGTACTTTTATTTTTAAATCCTGGATGCCAACGGCTTGTCCCAAAACATAGACGATATTGATCAGCTCCTCGTTGTTGACTACAATAATCTGTTGCGGACGTTGTTCTTGTGTTCCTGAGTTCTCACTTTGAGTGGTCTACTGCTCTCTCCTATGTATACTGTGCCGCATTCGCATGGTAGGTTGTATACACAGTTCTTGGAATTCCGATCTTCATTGTATGGTTTGGTTTTGGTTAGTATTCCCTGAGCGTTCTGGTCGATTTGAAGGCAGTGCGTATCTTGTATTTGCTGCCTATCCTTCGTATTTTGTCTGAGGTACCTTGTATATATGGTATTATCGCTGTATATTTAGGTTCTTCTTTTCGGTTACCCTTTCCTGTTTAGGTTAGGTGTTAGATCGGGGTAGCCATTTTCTTTGAGTGTTCTAGCGATATTTTCTTTTCTCTGTTTCAGAAAGTACCAGCTCGAACACCAATCCAACGAGATTAGAGAAACCATTCGAAATCGAGTGAACGAGCAAGACTTTGATAGGATAAATACGGCTACCGGGAGCAAATATTCGAAGACCAAGGCAATGCACAAGGAAATTTAGCAGAAGAAACTCGAAAAGCTAATGAAGGAGAAGAAAGAACCAATCAACATCAATCGAAAAAAGACTGTCATAAACATCTATAAATGACAGTTGAACTGTAATGAAATGCAGGTTCTGGACAAAGGTTTGAACTATGTGATAACATCGAGATATAGTCCGAAAGTAGATTTAATAACCGCAGTTGAAGGAGCAGCTGTGAAATCAGTTCCTGAGAACCCGAAGAATTCAAACGTAAGATTAGATCAGTCCTAAATTCATCTAGGCGAACTAAATCTAACCTCTCTAACCTAGAAAGGAGAGCGGTCATTTTCCTTAAGAATGACCCAACGATCAAAGTTCTCCTTCAGACAAAGGAAACGCGACTGTGGTAATGGATATGGACACTTACAACAATAAGGTCCAAGAACTACTAGAAGGGGCGAGTACAAACAAATACCAAAAGACCACACACCATCAATCGAAAGACGGATATACCTGACGCTGGCAAAACATAAGGGGAGTTCTCCGATTACCAGAGAACTAGACTTACCCCACACTACAGCAAACCTCCACATCTGTACGGCCTACCAAAGATCCACAAGGAAGGAATTCCTCTGAGATCAATTGTGAGCTCGAGAAATTCACCTTGTCACCCATTAGCTCATTATCTGCTAGGTATCATCACACCCTTATCGGGAAAAACCGAATCTATGGTCAAGAATACGCAGCACTTCGTGGAAACCATCAGAAACTTCTGACCAAACCACGAAGAAATACTGGTAAGCTTCGAACATTGTGAGTCTATTCACAAATGTGCCTACCGATAAGGCCCTAACTATCATAAGGGACAAGCTGGAAAAGGATGAAACGTTAGACGGACGCACGCAACTCACGGTAAACACAATAATGGAACTTCTGACAATATGCATTAGAACTACATATTTCAGGTAGAAGACAAACTCTACCAACAAGAGTTTGGGATGGCTATGGGTTCCCACTATCACCCATAGTGAGCAATATATACATGGAAGGCTTTGAAGACTAAGCGATATCCGAATTCACATGGCTTAGATACGTGGACGATATCTTCGTAGTTTGGCGACACGGCAAGCATAAGCTAGATGAATTCCTAGATCATCTAAATAGCCGCGCACCCACCATCAAATTCACAATGGAATTGAGTCGGAAAAAACTGCCATTCCTGGATGTACTTGTACACAGGAATGACAACACTTTACGACAAGTGTATACAGGAAACCTACCCACACGGGGAGGTACCTACACTACAACTCCAATCACCACAAAAACGTGAAGTTAGGTGTGGCAAAATGCTTGTACGATAGAGCAAAAGCAATATGCTCAAAACAAGAGGACCTGAACAGAGAAAAAGAAAATATCGCTAGAACACTCAAAGAAAATGGCTACCCGATCCAACACCTAACCTAAACAGGGAAAGGGTAACCGAAAAGAAGAACCTAAATATACAGCGATAATACCATATATACAAGGTACCTCAGACAAAATACGAAGGATAGGCAGCAAATACAAGATACGCACTGCCTTCAAATCGACCAGAACGCTCAGTGGAATACTAACCAAAACCAAACCATACAATGAAGATCCGAATTCCAAGAACTGTGTATACAACCTACCATGCGAATGCGGCAGAGTATACATAGGAGAGAGCAGTAGACCACTCAAAGTGAGAACTCAGGAATACAAGAACAACGTCCGCAAGGGCGAAACAGAAAGATCAAGAATCGCTGAACATGTCTGGAACGAAGATCACCGCATCCAATGAGATAACATACAGATACTGGCAAAGGACGAGAATACAACTCGTCGGAAACTCAAAGAAGCTACATTCATCGCACTAGCAGAAAATCCAATAAGCCAAGCTAGTGTAGAAATGAAACCCATATGGATTCCAATAATGCGTGAAGAGCTTAAGCGCAATACACCTGCGCACGAGGTTACGGCGCAACATGCGCAATAAAACTTCTGCGCAACCACTAAAAGTTTATATATATATATATATATATATATATATATATATATATATATATATATATATATATATATATATATATATATAAGTTCTAACAAATATATATTGGATTACTCAGTGGCTCAGCGGTAAAGGTGTCAGACTAGTAAGTGAAAGGTACCAAGTTCGAATCTGAGAGTAGTCAAGTGCTTGAGAAAAATTAGATATAACAAATGAATTCGACTCAAGTGCGAAAACAGTCCTTCTCAGGACTAAGCCTGATGACGGAAGCAGAGTCCGCTTCCGAAACGTCGCGCTCAAAAAGCATAAACTGTGGAAATAGGCCGATCAACTCCACTAATATAGGCGTAATCTTCCACACCCAAATTGTTAGGACACTATATGATATATATATATATATATATATATATATATATATATATATATATATATATATATATATATATATATATATATATATATATATACCGGTCCAGCGAAATTCTCTACGGCTCTTAAAAGAACTGATGACGTTTCGGCAGAATCTCATCTGTCACTTTCAAGTCGTCGTGTTCTGCTCCTGGTAACTCGAATTCAGTTACCCGAAAAAATGAGAGCTAGCAATTTGATAAGCGCGAAGCAATAAGTTGGTTTGTAATAATTTTTTAGTCGTATTTTTTTTTAGTTATGTGAATATTTGTGTTGGGAGAAAGGGAGACCAAGCAACGTATACTTCTAAGCGGAAACAAAAATTTCTCAATAAATTAGATAACAATACGATTTTCTGGGTTCTGTCAAGAAAAAGTATTTCACTAAATTCCGAAGTTATCGCAGTAAACAGGATGTTTCAAAATTGTTTACAACTGTAATTCAGAAATTTATATATCAGAAGAAAATTCGTATAAGTATATAATAAATATATAAATATGTTAGGACAGTGTTTATTTATACCAAGTTATTTTTTATATATACAGCGTGTTAATAAAATAAACTATTATTTTTAAAACAGTACAGCCGAACTTCTAGAAAACTCTTGAACCAATTTAAACCAATTCAAATTGTGGGGTATTCGAATACTGGGAGGGTTCAAATGTGACCTTGAATTTTACTCTGAAATCCAAAAGGATGGCCCTAGCGACAATTCTTTCGGAAAATATGCGCAAAGGGGTACCCAAAAGTGGTGCATAACCTCATAGCCACAGAAAATGGTTTTATTTAGTAACTGTCAAAATGACAGGACAAGCAGTTTTTGTTTCTGTTTTTGTGATTATTACATCTATTTGGAATGGAATGACAAATCAAGTGATATTTTGCAAAAACTTTAAACACAATACGGGGCTATCTGCATTACATAAAGAAATTGCGCAAGATGGGTGTCCAGGTAACTGACTATGGAACAAAAACAGCCACATTTTTAAGTTTGTGCTGAGCTTCTCAGGTGATACCAAAATATTCTTTACATACCTGGTATGAAACCTAGGTTCGCGACTTTACGTTATAATACAAAGGATTGCAGCGTGGCATTACTTCAACTCCTCAAAACCTAAGAAAGCGAACGCTATATCGGCGAGAACCAGCTGCCGCGAATGACAGGTTACTAATTTGACTTGCCTGCTCAAAAGTTAAACCTGAATTTTGCTAAGAAAACTGTTCAATCAGGAGTGTCATCTTGCTCCAAAGTCTTTGTAACAATGCACTAAAAGATTCTTTCACATCCACCTCATAGTCCGGTTTTATTACCACGTCATTTCTATCCCTTCGAACTACCGAAAAAAGCAGTGCGTGTCTCAAAATTTCAATACGATGCTATGTTGCCCAATTTGCACGTTATAACACTATTACATCGATGGCAAAGGTGTAGATCTGTACACCCCATCCGTGGATAATTTGTGAAGAAGATTACATACGTATGGTAGTTAAATAAAGAGTTAGAACAAAATTTCGTTACTTATTTGGACGCTCCTCGTAATAACAAAATATTTTGTTGAGAGTTAATAAAGTTTTAACAGATATCCTCTCGCTAGATGAAAAATATTCTTTGTCATAAACCGATGTTAGGAGCCAAGGGGCCGGTGATATAGAGATGTCTTAGTCCAAGATCATTTTATTATCGGGATTAAGAAGTATGATCAGTATAAACATCTATCAATTAGGTTATTCTGTCAAAAAAATGCCCAATCACTTTGCTTAGTCCAGTGATTAAGGTAATACTGGCTTAACAGCCTAGGAAGTCAGTTTTATATGCTTCCACATTTTTATTGCTATGCAGACGTTACTCTTCGTTTTAATTGTTAAATGCCTTGGTACGCATTGTTGAATTATTTTAAAACTTTCAGTATATTCGTTTAAAAAAGTCCAACTACTTTTTATGTTTTTCAAGTTTTTAAAAAATGGTAGCTTAGTTCTCTAATAGGATTTCTGAAATGAGAAGTTTGAATTGGACAGGCACGTTTCTCACTGTCACATAAAGTTTTTTTTTTTCGTTTCGTTGAAGATGAAAAATGGTTCTTCTGAATGAAGGAAGAACGCTTTGAATATTCTTAGTTTCATAAACTTCAACACGCACTGTCAGATTTACTAAAGTTTAATTGCTGATGGATGTTCTTTATCTTTATGAATTTTCTTCTCTTAATACGTTTCGATGGATATATTTTTCATTTACGTTGACTAGCTTCCCATCAGTAGAACAACTGTACCTAATAACTATAATTAATTATTACCTATTTCGTATTTCATCCATTATAAATATTAATTTGTAGTCTCTTATCTTAGTAAGGTACTATTCTATTTTTGTAAAACCTGATTAAAACGACCGATGTTAATTTTATTACGGCAATAATTTATTTTAGACGATCTCGTGGGGTGTATGGCAATATTGCGTCTACCCACTGTGTGATGCTGCAGTAAAACCGATATTTCTCATTGCAGTTCTATCTACCGAATCCTCTTAAGGTAATTGTTGAATTTTTTTAATATTAAAAAAAGGGAACATCTGTAAGGTAAAACAGTGGTCACTGTCCATTTCATATCGGTAACGTTTATAGTCTGCCTGGTCATTCAGTGAAGGTATTTTTTTGCAGATTTCTCTGGATTTTATTTTTACTTAGCTTAGCTTAGGAACTGTCTTGTCTAAAACTACGTGGCATCTATACAAAGTACGGTCACACCACGCACGCATCCACTGGACTATCGGTTTAGTGATTTTCAATGATAGCTGAACGAGACGATACCTTTTTATTCTATCTGTACCGTATATTGGGCTATGTTCAAATATCATTTTGAACACATTACCCACTAACCACTACAACTGTCACTTTATAGCGTCTGCCTTAAGAAAAGCTTAAAACGATTCTATGACTTTTCACACAGATTTCGATAATCTCTGCCTGCTATGTGAAGCAGAAACGGATGTAACTCTATTCGCAGAAATAGATCTATTTCGATGTATCGGAATGTGTGAGGTCCGAAGTTCCTAGAATGTTCTACAGATCTTATACAGCTCAAATTAACTTTGTCGGCGCTATCATAGAATCAGTATATTTGCCATGTATTATGTAAGCTCATATCTAATAATTGGGAAACGTGTGGAAAGTACTACATTTTCCTCGTATCGATGTTTTGTATGAACAGTTATATTGATTACTTGTCCCGTATTTCGTTGTAGTTTTAAACAACAAAAGGTTGAAGAAGAAATAAACCATTAAAAACCCAGAATAAGGATATTTTTTTGTGAAAATCTTTTTAAGTGAAAAACCTAAAACAAATTGGATAATAGAGCAACGACGTCTTTGTCCTGCTTTTTGCATACCACAGTGCCATATTCGTCAGGTTTTCAGTATTTTATGTACCTGTCTTGGATTTGGTGAGTATGCGTTATTGAGATAATGGGCAGTTTTACCAACTGGGTTTACCCTAATGATCTCCATAGCTTTTAGACACATATCCTTCAGTTCTTCTAACACGCCCAATGAAGCACAAAAATGTTAAAA
Source organism: Vesta saturnalis (assembly GCA_036346205.1). NCBI lineage: Eukaryota > Metazoa > Arthropoda > Insecta > Coleoptera > Lampyridae > Vesta > Vesta saturnalis. The sequence goes on from JARFJB010002516.1 coordinate 1,827,676, forward strand.
TACAATGGAACCGCAAATTTGAGTATTTCTTTTACATAATGTTTACAAACTGGAATGTAACGCTAGCTCCATGCCCCAATTCCTTATACCCCGTTGCTGTGTTTGCAGTAGAACCTTGGTCCGGTTAAAATCATTCTACGTACACTTTTGAAGCGGTACCAGTTCACTGATAGGTTGACCAAAACAGGAAACCACAGGTTTGGCTATCCTATGGTTTTCTTCACAAAGCGCGAAATCAATAAGTTTTCTATTCAAGTCATAGATTAGCGGCCGTACCTTGGCAAATTTATCATTAAGGTATACTTAAGTATATTTTGAGATATGGCGTTACATATAAGGAAGATATTTGTGTCTATAGCGTTTTCCCAGCACATATATCATGGAGAGTGACAAGTACTAACACACCAAAGCGCACATCATTTCATTATTAGTGATATTTCCAGGGCGAGTAAAGGATTTAGCATAAATGTTAGCATATTTTAAAAGCATGCTAAACAGGTTATCGTCAATGAAAATGGAATGTCTATAAGGTTTGGCCCCATAAACTTTTTCCTACGAGAAAATTTTGACACAATGTCAGTTTTTACCCATATATAACTATTGTTTCCTCTTAAAAGTACACGTTTCTCGGTTGCCCTTTCTCCCAACACAAATATTCACATAACTCACAAAAATACGATTAAAGAAATTATTACAAACCAAGTTATTGCTTCGCGCTTATAAAATTGCTAGCTCTCATTTTTCCGGTAACTGAATTCGAGTTACCCGGCGACTTGAAAATGGCAGATGAGATTCTGACGAAACGTCGTCAGTTCTTTTAAGAGTGATATATATATATATATATATATATATATATATATATATATATATATATATATATATATATATATATATATATATATATATATATATATATATATATATATATATATATATATAATATATATATATATATATATATATATACGTTGAAAATCCACACTGGGTACGACAAGTGGATTACCACCATCAGACCTTTCTATTTCGATGGTTCCCTGACAGGCGAAAGATATCTGCAATTCCTTCAAGAAGATTTGCCGCAGTTGCTTGAAAATGTGAATCTACATACTCGACAAGTTATGTATTGCCAACATGATGGATCATGGTCGCGCTATCATAATCGAGTAAGTCGGTTTTTACAAAACTGGCGCGAAGATCGTTGGATAGGTCGCGGTGGTCCCATTGTTTGGCCAGCGAGATCACCCGATCTCACTTCCTTAGACTTTTTTCTGTGGGGATATGTGAAACAGGAGGTGTATAGGGATTTGCCTACCACACTAACCAATATGAAACTTCGAATTACTGAGGCTTTTCGGAGTAATCGAAGAAGCACCATTCAAAATGTCAAAGCAATCTTTAGTAGGCGGTTGACAATGTGAATTGCTGCAAATGGAAACATTTAATATAAAATTTGTAATTCAATGTGTTCTTTACTTCCATTTTAAAGTTTTGAGTTAAGTTTTAAGTTAAATTTTATAGTTATGCAGTTCTACGACTAAATAATTATTAAGCGTTGCTCTTTTATAGTGCAAAATGTTGAATTGTGTCATAAACCTACAGCTTCACGGTTTTATGGCAATTAGCATTGTTTCATTTTTCTTTTTCTTTGAATTATGATATTGTCTTTATATATTTATATAATAGGTAGGAAAAAGTGAGTAACTATTGAAAGACCGTAAAAAAATGCTATTCCAATCTGTAATGAAATACAGGATGTGCCATTTAAAGAAATGAGAAAAATTACATTGAGCAAAATGGACCACCTGTATATACAAAGAATGTCTGGCGATAGCAAGTCGTCCTCAACTTCTCATTCTTCCTCCATGTAATGCTTCATTACCCATTTGTACTTCCTACTTCAGAACCAAGCTGTCTTCTAGGCAAGTTGTTTATTTCAATATATATATATATATATATATATATATATATATATATATATATATATATATATATATATATATATATATATATACTTTTCAAGTATTTTGGAGAAATTAAAAACAAATGTTCATCCTACTACCAAAACAAAGCGACAAGAGTAATCACCCTAACTACCGAAACAATTTTCATCGATTCTATTTTATCTAAAGAATAATCAGTTGAAACACTTGTAGTCGCGTTTGACCAAACTGAGAATAAGTGTCTACTTGCCAAACTCACCTAGTTTGGGCTAAGTGGCACTCCCATCCACTAGATTTCTAGTTCCACTACGTGTCGCAGTTGGTGGCTTCTTTTCAAAAACACATGCGTGCCACAGGAACCAGATATAGCGCTTACATTTTCTCGGCTATACAAAGGTGATCCGTTGCTTTGCTGACAACAGCACCATTTATTGTAGTTTATATCAATCCATTCATAATAGTATTCCACCTTCTACAAGACTTACAACGTAAATGACAATTTCAATCAACAAAGTCATTCAACGTATCTTTGAATGGGAAGTGATAATCTCGTTAAATTTAATGCTAACAAAACGCAGTGTTATTTACAAAACCATTTCAATTCTTTCTTTGTACTACCGGTATAACAATGACTATTGTGCTGCTGAATTACACTTTTTTGTGCCATCTCAGTGCAACTCTCCTGTTCTAACACACTACTTTCCTCTACACGACTTCTAAGCTCTGGAATGTTCTTTCTAGTTCTTGCTTTTCTGTCACTTATGATATGAAAACATTTAAGGTAGTCGTTTGCATGCATCTCTTGACAATTCAATATCTCCCTAAGTGTTACTGAGTTCTTTAGCACGCTAGAGTAAATGTAGCCTGTTCAGGACCACAATAAAAAAAATTGGTGTTAAAATGCAACCGGATATATATATATATATATATATATATATATATATATATATATATATATATATATATATATATATATATATATATATATATTCTATATTATAAGTGTTTTGTAACTGTGGTTTCTATTAGTGTTATCGCCTATTTCCACAGTTTATGCAAAATCATGTAAAAGCATAAAATGTGGAAATAGCGATAACTCCATAATATATATATATATATATATATATATATATATATATATATATATATATATATATATATACGTACATACATGCATACATACACCCGTTATATGTGCATCGCTACGTTCATTCGTTATAGCAAAAGTTGACGATAGCAAGTCGTCCTCAACTTCTCATTCTTCCTATATGTAATGCTTTATTACCCATTTGTACTTCCACTTCTGAACCAAGCTGCCTTCTAAGCAAGTTATTTATTTCAATATGCTCTTATTATATATACTTTTCAAGTATTTTGCAGAAATTGAAAAGAAATAAGAGGAAAATAGGAAATTCTAGTTATTTGTCATTATCCATGTTGAGATTCACAAAAAAACTGAAAAATTTTAATTTTAAATGAGCAAGATGAGAATATTCCCATGCGGTTTGTAAAATGGAAGTTTTCAAACAACTGGATACTATCACTACTTTTAAATAGAGCAGAGAAATCTGTGTGTGGGTTTTCAAAAGGGCGATGGCTTAATCTGAGTTAAAACAGAAAGCAGTCACAACTTAGTAAGAAATTAGAAATTAGATTTTTTGAGTTTTGTGCAAATTGTTCAATAAACCGGCAAAAACATACTTTTTTCAAACTGTTATATTTCCGCCACTATTCGTAATTTCTCTAAAAAATTTGCGGGTATACTGACATTGGCCTAGTTCATCCTCAACTGTTTTTACTTTTAGATTCTATCATACATGGTGTCCAAAATTTCTCCTCGAACATCTCACTTCTGTTTTAATTAAGTTTCTTAAATGCAACATCCTGTATATTATGCTGCCGTTATAAATCTTAAAGTGTGATCATTCAGAAAATACCATTTGCCATATCGATCTCAACCTTCTGAGATTTTAAGGTTTCTCCAAAGATTTACACAGAGGATGAGAAAAATCACAGACTGCATGTCACAAGGAATCGAAATAATTGCTACTAGTTGGCATAACAACATTACTTTTTTTTCTATAACAAATTTATGACATAGTTATTTAGGTGGTAATAAATAAAATCATTTAGAATAGAATACTATTAAACGTAAGATAAATTAATTAATATAAACGCTATAACTGCTCTATCAGATATTCAAACACTTTACAATTTTGCTGTAAACATACATTGAGTCTGTCGGTTAAAAATTTATTTACATTTCGTAACATCAAAGGAGTGACTAAATAAAATGCTGCTCTTATTCTTTCCCGCATGTTTGCTCCTGTAGTTGGAGGTGTTTTGTAGGCAAGATCTGCAATGTATCTCCATAGAAAAAAAATCAAGTTTTATCAGATCTGATGACCTTGGTGGCCACGGAACAGTTACAACTTTTCTCATTCAGCAGCCTGTCTATTTTATATCCAGAGTATTTCAAACTCCAATGCTGAAATGACTAGGCGCCTCATCTAACTGGAGCCGCGTCCTTCTCAATAGTTGTAGTGGTATGTTTTCCAGCAGGTTATCATGATCTTTGTTTAAAAATTTTTGAAAAACGCTACCATTGAAATGTCCATCAAAATAATGGGGACCCACTGTGTGATCTACAATGATTCCTCTCATACACTTACACTCTTCATGTGTTGCTAGTCAACAGTTCTCATAAAATGTGAATTGGCACCAGCGCGGAAGTGTAAACTGTGCCTGTTTACATGAGCATGGAATGTCGCAATATCGTTCCTCTTCTCCAATGCGAGCAGGACCCTAATTACAGAAATGTGTCCTATTATCAAAGTCCTTCAAGTGCTTGATTTAGTTGCACACGATATGGATGAAATCTATACTCACTCAATAATCTGTTCAGCCTTTCAAATCATCACAATACCCACGGTATTTTTTTAATATGCTCTAAGGATATAAATCATTTCCATTGATTCTTAAATTGTATGCTTTACTTTTATTACAAAATACTCCTTATTAGAAAAGATAATATGCACAAGATGTCACAAGAGTATACGAATAATTAGTTACATTGTCAGGGTAACGAGTAGCAATTGTTTTAATCCCTTGCACCTAGCCGCCTGTGATTTTTCTCATTTTCTGCGTAAATTTTTGAAGAGAGCTCAATATGTCAAATGTAGGTTGAGATGGACACGACAAACTGGATTTTTTCAAAATGAGCACACTTTAAGCCTTCAAACGGCAAAATAATGTACGTGGTATTGTATTTACGAAGTTTAATTAAAATATGAGTGAATGTAGATATGTTCGAAGATACGAAATTAACGAACAGTGGTGGCATAGATATAGTAGTTTGAAAAGAGTACGTTTTTTACTAAATTTTTAAGAAAAACTCGGCAACACTTGACAATCTTATAAATTTGTCGTTGAGTACAGAACTTATAGAGGCTTTATTTACGACATACAAAACTAGGGTATTTCGTTTAAGAGGAATGTGATTTTTGGTATTACTCACTTTTGGTACGCTCTGTATTCTCAACAATAATTTTGGGTTGTAGCAAAGATGACACATTATAACCTTCATTAAGAAAATTTTTTCATTGGTGGAATGGTTTAGTAACTATTGACTGACACGTGCTTAGTATAATAGGTTAATGCAAACTAAAACCATATTTTTGAGTTTGTAGTCAATATATAATAAATTGTTTGAAAATTCAGACATAACTTTATTCTCTTCCAAATAAACTATGTAGAAACCATAAAAGTTTTGCTTTTGTATTTTCATCGCGTTTTCCTTGGGTTTATTTTAGCACTAATATTTGCGGTTGACTGTGGCTTTGTGTTTATTTGCCTTTGAGTCGATGCCTACACTTACAATTGGAAAGGTCATAGATAACAGAATATATGAAACACTACGCAACTCATAAAGCAAAATTTTCGCTTAAATCAATCAAATTTATATATATATATATATATATATATATATATATATATATATATATATATATATATCTGATATAATGTAAAATAATAATTATTATTTAATTACTTAATCAAGGCACATATTTATGGTTATGAATAAGAGTATATACTGTTGCACGTAAATAGAAACATAATGTTATGTAATTTAAAATACTATTATGCAGACCTTGTAAAAATTGTAAGAGATATACAGCTCGTAAAGTTTAATATATATGAATATAATAATTTCTTTTACTTTGCCCACATGAGAAAGGAGCTGGACTGTTCCGAGTAATATGCATGTCACCACCCGTTAAAAACGGCATCAAACAGAATACAAAGCATCCCAAAATAAAGACAATAGTTTAGTCTAATAAATGTGACATCTGAACTGAAGGCTGAAGAATTGAAATGGTTTTTGTATGCTCATAGGACTGTATGTCAGAAGTAACAGAATAACACTGAGTTTTGTTAGCATTAAATTTAACTAGACTATTACTTCCGATTCAAAGGTACGTTGAATGTCTTTGGTGATTGAAATTGTCATTTTCGTTCTAAGTCTTGTAGACGGTGAATTACTATTATTGATGGATTGATATAAACTACAATAAATGGTGCTGTTGTCAGCAAAGCAACGGATCTCTTATGTATAGCAGAAAAAATGTAAGTGCTATATCTGGTCCCTGTGTCACGCATGTGTTAATGACAACTTTTTGAAAAGAAGCCACCAAGTGCGACACGTAGTGGAACTAGAAATTCAGTAGATGAGGGTGTCACTTAGCCCAAACGAGGTGAGTTTGGCAAGTAGGCCACTACAATTGTTACAACTGATTATTCATTAGATAAAATAGAAGCGATGACAATTGATCGGTAGAGTGATTAGTCTTGTCACTTTGTTTTGGTAGTAGGATGAACATTTGTTAATATTATGAAAGAATTTCCCCAGGAGACATGGATATCGAATATAGATTAACTGCAGCTGGTAGTAGTTGGGGGGAGCATTTGTTTAAGCGAATATTTGTGGTACTGTCTGGGCCAGTCGTCTAATTGGGACCAAGCCTACTCATTATCGATTCTAGGAGCTTAAGTACTAAGCTGGAGTATAGTTAGGGTTATCAGGATTATTGTCGGTTCAGAAATCGTTTGTGTGAGATCACATGAAGTTACAAATGTTTCTGCACTATGACCCACAGGATTAATAGTAGATGAAAATTTAAGCCAATTAGAGATATGACATCTCCCAGAACTGAGATGTCGCAAGACGAAAACTGAAATAAAGGATAGTTAACCTTCAAACTACGGTAATCGTCTTGGCTATTGAGAGACATGTAAAATCAAAGTAGAAATTAACAAATTTTGAGCCATTGCGATCACTGCAATTCCTGTTTTAAACTTATGACCAGAGTGCGCAGGTTTCTATAAAGTTGTTGCTGGTATTGTCAGTTTTGTTTCGTTTGCGGCACATTGAAGTCCGCTAGCGCGTTTGGACTTAACAATTCTAAAATTCGTCCTCTTCTCTAAAAAAAGATACTTCGTGTCTGCTCCCTCTCGTTATCTCTTCTCTCTCTTACTATATAGAGCGATGCTTTTCATTTCGGATTAAGTGCTAACTCAAACCAAACAACTTCTGATGGTAAACAAGCTATTAATTACATTAGTCGATGTTATCTAGTATGGCTGAACAACTTTCGAAATCTTTTTCGTCGTTTGGCTCATTGGGCTATTCGTCTTCAGCAGTACAACTTTGGTATAAATTACTGCAAAGGCAAGGATCACGTCGTGTTAGACTCTGTTTTTTGGTCTGTGTCTAAACTGCACACTCTCACTCCTTAATGTAATACTTTTCTTATAAAGCGTCCTATTGCAGACTTGTGCTATCTCTCCATGCGCAATCGTGTTACATCTTTTGCCCAAAAGTTTCCTTCTTAGTTTGTTAACGGCAGTTTTATGTATTAACATGCAAAATTTACTTCTAGGGCTTACAGGACAATACCCAAAACAATTCAAACTGCAAATGTCTAGGAATCACATAGGTAGGTTAATGGTGTATTATGTTATTAGGAGTAAAAGTGATAGTTTATGTGGCGAGCTGACTGTTTATTTTGCCGAACGAAGTGCAAATAATTATTGAGCTGAGCCACATAAATTCACTTTAGTGCGAATAACATATACTATTTTATCCGCAAACGTAATCAGATAAATTAAAAATAATTGGTAATGATCGAAAGGAAGGAGCAAGACTAATTAGCAGGTAAAAGAATAAAATAATCAGGACGTTTTGCAAGTAATGAGGTCATAAATAAGCAAATTGGTAAAAGTAAAAATGCCTAGACGCAAAAGTGAAAGTTTTACTCCATTTCCGGAAGTGACGCTTTTACCTCTGACGTTTAGTCATAAAAGTGTCACTTTTGTGATGTTTGAGGATAAACATATTTATACTAAATTTATTAAGAAGTTTACTAAATACAGGGTTACATACTATTTATTACATCCAAGAGATGTTGTCAGCTTACAACTGCAAAAGCAAAAACACGGTTAAAAGAATTTATTTATGTCATTTTTGCACGTAACCAATTAATTGTTACAATAAAAGAATTCAACAATGTGTTATGTCGCGTATTAATATGTCTCTGTAACTTATCCACTGCACTAAACAATACTTATGTTACACCATTAAATCTATTTTTGTATTCACACCTTTAAAATAGATATTTCCCGGTTACTCCCGATGTACCGAAAATTTATTTTCCCGCACTGCGGTGTTTTTTACTTTCCAACACAAACTAGGGTAATTACGTTGTATGGTTTGTAGCAGAATTGAAATGCTGATAGGTGGTCATATACCTCCCTTAACTTTTTTGAGGAAGCAAATTCAATGCTGCTTTAAAGGCTGCTTCTTTAAGATCAGGTAACCATAACAACAATGAAACAGTGCAATGCCGGCTATGCTACCAACCCGTTTAGAATAAAAAAAAACCATTGTTAAATTGTTTTTAATTTTATTTATTCGTTACAAAAAAGTTTGTACCTAACTTGCTCGGAATATATTTTACCGAATTCGCACTAAATGCAGCACTCTCTGCGGTCGTGCTGCAAACAAAGTGCTAATTCGGGAAAATTAACTTTCGAACTAGTTAGGTAATTAACTATTATGGTATACCTATCATAATAATAATAGTAATGTTTCTTATTACGAGTGCATAAAAATACAATATGCACTAAATGTACGTAATAACTGTCAGTGTACAATGAATAGATGACAAAAACAAGCACAGACAATTAGACGAGACTACTCAAATGCTTAAAAATTCATTTAGGTTAGAAAATTATTTACTAGAAGGAATTTAAGTCTTATTTTAAATTTTTTTAATATTACAAGCTAATAGAATAATAGCGTATTCTCAATTTTACGCAGATTTCGTTAATGTGTATGGGCCAACACAGATCAAAGCTAATTGTTAGACCCAACATTTTGGTTGAACCTGAATATGAGATGTTTGCAACATTGTTCAATCTAAGTACAGAACGTGAGTGTTTGAATTAAATTAGAGCTGTTTTGTCAGAGTTAATAACTAAATTGTTGTCGTTACAGCTTTGAGACAACCTATCATGTATTGCTTCTACTCTGATGATAAAATCGTGTAAATTATTTGACTGTACTAGAATACTTGTGTCATCTGCACAAGAAGTGAAGATGTGTCTTGTTTTCATAGGTAAGGTGCTAGATCATAAGTAAATATTAAAAATAGGGTGGGTTCTAGACTGGATCCCTGGGGAACACCTTGTGAATAGTGAACCTCTCACTACGTTGACTTTGTGGAACTTCACACTTCATTTGAGTTCTATATTTAAGAGGTAAGGTGAAATCATTTGTATGGGATGTTACGTATGCCATACTTCAATATCTGGTCCAATAGTTGTGTCTGATTTACTATCTAGAAAGTCAATAAACAACACACCATTGACGATTAGCAACTACATTAATTATTTTAGTCACAAATTCACATAATGCTGTGTTGGTCGATAATGGAACGATACTTAGAATTGGGGTTGGAAAGTTTAACGATTTCTCATTTAATTTTTCTGGAAAACGACAGTATATAAAAGTAATTTAACCATACAGCATAGAGGTCCAGCTATAAAGATATTGAACTTTAAGTAATTGGGTACCAATTTTGTCATTATTATAAGAATTAAAGGATTTTAAGGAACTCACAATAACTTCAGTCCCGTCTAGCGGCAAAAGAAACATAGATTGATTGTGTGTTTATATGTTACTAGTAGGCCCTTCGTAATTATTCACATTTGAAAACATAGAAAAATATAGTTATTAAACATGGAAGCTGCTTCTTCGTCTGTCGCGTTTACATTATTATGCATAATTTTGATGACATGGATTTTGTTTTTGCTTTTAAAACAATTGATGATCTGCCACGACGTTTTGGTTTCATTTGCACCATTTCTATGTAATGAATTGTGGTAGGTTTTTGTTCGGCGCTAGTTATTTTCAGTACATTTTATGAAAATGTATATATAGTTGACGAAATATGGGAAGTACTGATAGAGTCTTGTGATTGGTAACTGCTTGTTTAAGTTTGTCTAGTTTATGAGGAATCCACTTATTACTATTTAGTCTATTAGAATTTGTAAAATCTTTAGTGGAAGTGGCTTCAGTATAAAAGCTAACTTCAAATAAATACTGAAAACGATTGAAGATCCTTGGAGATTCTAACATTTATAAACATTATCTGAGCAAACTAAGTTTAACCTATCGTTCAAAAGCACTCAGGAACACTTAGGAGGGTGAATAGGGGGATATTGAATTTCCCAGAGATGCCTATGAACGGCTACCTTAATGTTTTTCATATCAGGTAAGAGGAAAACATTAACTAAGAAGATCATTTCGGAGTTTAGAAATGGTGTAGAGGAATGTAGATTTGTACTGCGTATTGATGATGTGAGAGAGCAAACTGAGTGTTCCCATCAAAGGGTGTCCGAAATGATATCAAATATCCTAATTCAGCAGCCATTGTAATATCGATAATACAAAAAAAAATCTGAACCAGTTCTATTCTCAAGGGACTGTATTTTAGAAGTTAAGGACGGGTAATTTATAAACCCATTCGATCTTTTTTGAATGATACCAAAGATATCGAGTTCATATTAGAGAGCACTAGAGGTGAGAATTATATCCTAGATAAGGTCAAGTAGTAGTCAACATAGTAGTAAAGTCTGAAAAAAGATCTGAACCATTCATACTTACAGCAAGAAATAGTCGATCTTTTTTGGCGGACACAACGCAACAATGAGTTTTATTAACAATAAATTGAACTTTACCATTAAAAGATGCATTGAATGTCTTTGTTCATTTAAATTACAATTTCAGCGTGAATGGCTTGATTTGATATACAATATGAATTAATGTTATGAATGGACTGAAATGAAATATGATAAAGAGTGCTGTCGTCAGCAAAGCAATGGATCATTGAAGAAATAAGATCATTTATGTATAGCACAAAAAGTGTAGGCGCTATAACTGATATCTGTGGCACCTCCACGCCAATGCCAGCTTCTTTGAAAAGATACCATCAACTACGACACGTATTCGTCTTATACCAAGGGAACTAAAAACCCAGTTGATTGGCGTATGATTTAGTCAAAACGAGCTGAGTTTAACAAGTAAATACTCATGTCAAATTTGGTTAAATGCTTATGAGATATCTAAAGAGACCACAAATATTTTAAAATTGGGTCAAATACAAACGATTCTGTCTCAAACAATATTGGGGATCACTAAGGGTTTGTCAGTTTCAAGGGCAGAGAGAAGTTTCTGATTGATGGCATTTTCCATTTTCAGACAAAATAGAAGTGTAGATCATATATGCGATATCCAATGCATTGGATAGACGTGTTTAACTTTTCTCCTGCGTTTATGTGGTTTAAAAACGTGATTTTAAAGCAATTATACGGTTTAGTGAGAAATTTAAAGAACAGTTATAGTGACAGACAGATTTTTTACATAATTATCATAAATAATTTAATTTAATGCGAAATTCTATGAGGTTAAAAATTTTTGTTGATATTTTAAATAAAATAATAATTTTATTTATATTTACAAGTGCCAATTGTATGATTAGTATATCAAAGGTCACCGGCCACGATATCCAAATAAACATTCGTTCAACGACTTAAAACTGTACGTAAATACTTATATATTTATCATAATAGATTATAATAGACAATACATATAATCCACTTTTGAAAAATGTTCCCGTGTGGGAATGGTTACAATTATGTGCCACCCGGGACTCCTGCAGTTAACAATCAATTTTATCCCAATACGGAAACTGCATATAATCCTTATAGCGCCCAACAAATTCAACATGCCCAATAAGTCCAACCTAATTCACAACCCCCGTTTGCACTTCCGAACCGAAGTATCCAAGACCCACCGTATATAATGCAAACAGTCCTCCCCAGCAGACATGGCAATCTGCTTCAAAGGGTGCACACCAAGCAGAGACAATTCTTAAATGACATATTTAACAGACTCCGATACAAACTCGGTAGTCATGGATAATGAAAATATTCAAGATAATGTAACCACTAAGGCTAATGAAAACACTCAAGATAATCATAATGCAAACAGCCAAGAAAAGTCAAAAATTAAACATACATGGCAAGTTATTAAAAAAAGAAAAAGGAACCTACCTTCCGGAAAAACCCTATCAACAGACATAAATACATCCATTCGCAGGACGAAACAAATAATGACTGCTAAGAACCTGTTATACAACAACCAAAAAATCCTAAACCACCACCAATTCATACATACGGGGTGCAAAACTACAACCATCTCCAACTTGGCTAAAATCTTAGATAAAGAACAGTTTTACGCAACAGCAACAACTAACGACACAATAAAAATTAATACGCATACTAGTGACTACTACAGAAAACTCGTGACCCATCTTAAAGATGAGGATATAATTCATCATACTTATCAGTTAAAGGACGGCAGAGCTTATAGAGTATTCATTAGAAATATTCACTATTCGATCCCAATAGAAGAAATTAAAGCGGAACTAAAAGCACTCGGGCATGAAGTACGAAACATTATGAATGCACGACACAGGGTAACAAAAGACCCTTGCCTCTGTTTATAATCGACCTTGAACCGAACGACAACAACAAGAAGATATATGATGTCGAATACTTAAGCAACCTAAAAATATCTGTGGAACCCTCAAGAAAAAGAATACTATACCCCAATGCACCGTTGCCAAGGGTATGGACACAGAAGAGCATATTGCAACAAACCTTTGTATCGTCAAATGTGGAGGTAAACGTAACACCTCCGAATGCAAAAAATCTCAAGACACGCCTGCTAAGCGTGCCCTTTGCCTTGGCAATCATCCCGTCAACTACAAAGGTTGCACAGTGTATAAAGACATACAAAGAAATCGAAACACACCATTTCAAGATCCTATAACTAAAACACACCAACAGGAGCAAAGAATTCCAAACGCAAATGACTCCATTTCTCTCAGAACTCAGCCGAACCCCATAAATACAGCAGCTCCTGGTTTTCTACATAACACCACATTATCCTATTCACAAGTAACCGCCGGATATAACAATGCATCACACACCAATGAAAGGCAAAAGCAACCGAACATTAACGAACAGTTCTTTAATTTCTTAATGGAATTCAAATCAATGTTTGCTCAGCCCATTAACCAGAACGGTATGATATTAAATATGCTTTCCACCGTCATAAATAAATTAACATAATGGGCCTAAATACAACCTTTTGAAACGCCAATGGCATCACAAATCGCATACCAGAAGTAATCATTTCTAAACATGCACAAAATTGATGTAATGCTAGTCTCAGAAACCCATGCAACTTCGAGAACAGTAATAAAAATACCAAATTGCAATACATACCTTGCTAATCATCCAGATGAGACGGCCCATGGAGGACCAGAACTGAAACCATCCTTCTATGCTCAAGGGACTGTATGTGAGAAGTTAAGGATCATTTATAAGCCTAATCGTCTCTTTTGAATACGATCAACGATATCGAGAGCGTATTGGGGAGCACTAACCCAAAGGTGAGAATTATATTCCAGATGAGGTCGAATTTGGGCCTTATACAGCAGAAGGAGTTGTCGAGAGGTAAAGTACTGCTTAGATCTGTACAAAAAGCCTATTTTACGAGCACCTGTTTTGGTAGCTGACAGAAGATGGTCAACCCATGAGAGATTTGAAGATACAGTCATACCCAACAGAGAAATAGAGTCTGAAAACTTAAGAACTGAGCCATTCATACTTCCAACAGGAAATGATCGATCTTTTTTGGCGGACATAAGGCAACACTGAGTTTTGTTAGCATTAAATTTAACTAGATTATTGCTTCCCCATTCGAGAATACGTTGAATGTCTTTGTTGATTGAATTTGCCATTTCAGATTTAATTTCTTGATTTGACATAGAAGGTGGATTATCACTATGAGTAGACTGAGATGAACTACAGTGAAGAGTGCTATCGTCAGCAAAGCAATGGATGGGGTTAGTTGTTGAAGAAATAAGGTCGTTTATGTACAGCAGAAAAAGTGTAGGCGCTATAACGGATCCCTGTGGTACGCCCGCGTTAATGCTAACTTCTTTTGAAAAAAAGCCATCAACTACGACACGTATTCATCTTTTATCAGTTGATGAGCGTATCATTTAACCTAAACGAGGTGAGTTTGGCAAGTAAACACTTATGCCAAACTTGGTCAAATGCCTTTGAGATATCTAAAGCGACTACGACTGTTTCACCGGACTGCTCTACTGTATTGTTCCAAACTTGGGTCACATATGAAAGAAGATCGCCTGTTGAACGACTTTGCCTAAACCCATATTGGTGGTCACTAAGTAGTTTGTTAGTTTCAAGGAACGTGAGCAGTTGCTGATTGATGGCTTCTTCCATAATTTTAGACAAAATGGAAGTGATGGCAATTGGTCTGTAATTTGAGTGATCGGTCTCATCACCTTTTTTGGGAATAGGTTGAACATTTGCTAACTTCCATGATGAAGGGAATTCCCCAGAAGATATAGAGATCGTATAGAGCTTAGATAGGACTGGTACTAGTTCGGGGGAACATTTCTTTAAGACAATAGCTGGGATACCGTCTGGGCCAGTCGCTTTATTGAGATCAAGCCTACTGATGATCGATTCTAAGAACTTGTACCGAAAATGAATTGGTTTCATAACGTATGAAGAAGAGTTGACTAGGGGCACATCTTTTCCAGAATCATTGAGACACGAGTTTGATGCAAACAAATCCACAAAAACGTTGGCTTTGTCTACAGAATCAGCAACTACCGATCCGTCAATAGATGTCAGGAGGGAAATGAAGATGTTCGAAAGTTAAAATTGGGACCAAGCCTACTGCTAATCGATTCTAGGAGCTTAAGTACTAATCTGGAGTATAGTTAGGGTTATCAGGGATTATTGTCGGTTCAGAAATCGTTTGTGTGAGATCACATGAAGTTACAAATGTTTCTGCACTATGACCCGCAGGATTAATAGTAGATGAAAATTTAAGCCAATTAGAGATATGAAATCTCCCAGAACTGAGATGTCGCAAGATGAAAACTGATATAAAGGATAGTTAACCTTCAAACTACGGTAATCGTCTTGGCTATTGGGAGACATGTAAAATCAAAGTAGAAATTAACAAATTTTGAGCCATTGCGATCACTGCAATTCCTGTTTTAAACTTATGACCAGAGTGCGCAGGTTTCTATAAAGTTGTTGCTGGTATTGTCAGTTTTGTTTCGTTTACGGCACATTGAAGTCCGCTAGCGCGTTTGGACTTAACAATTCTAAAATTCGTCCTCTTCTCTAAAAAAAGATACTTCGTGTCTGCTCCCTCTCGTTATCTCTTCTCTATCTTACTATATAGAGCGATGCTTTTCATGTCGGATTAAGTGCTAACTCAAACCAAACAACTTCTGATGGTAAACAAGCTATTAATTACATTAGTCGATGTTATGGCTGAACAACTTTCGAAATCTTTTTCGTCGTTTGGCTCGTTGGGCTATTCGTCTTCAGCAGTACAACTTTGGTATAAATTACTGCAAAGGCAAGGATCACGTCGTGTTAGACTCTGTTTTGTGGTCTGTGTCTAAACTGCACACTCTCACTCCTTAATGTAATACTTCTCTTACAAAGCTTCCTATTGCAAACTTGTGCTATCTCTCCATGCGCAATCGTGTTACATCTTTTGCCCAAAAGTTTCCTTCATAGTTTGTTAAAGGCAATTTTATGTATTAACATGCAAAATTTACTTCTATGGCTTACAGGACAATACCCATGACAATTCAAACTGCAAATGTCTAGGAATCACATAGGTTAATGGTGTATTATGTTATTAGGAGTAAAAGTGATAGTTTATGTGGCGAGCTGACTGTTTATTTTGCCGAACGAAGTGGAAATAATTATTGAGCTGAGCCACATAAACTCACTTTTAGTGCGAATAACATATACTATTTTATCCGCAAACGTAATCAGATAAATTAAAAATAATTGGTAATGATCGAAAGGAAGGAGCAAGACTAATTAGCAGGTAAAAGAATAAAATAATCAGGACGTTTTGCAAGTAATGAGGCCATAAATAAGCAAATTGCTAAAAGTAAAAAATTCCTAGGGGCAAAAGTGAAACTTTTACTCGATTTCCGGGAAGTAACGCTTTTACCTCTGACATTTAGTCATAAAAGTGTCACTTTTGTGATGTTTGAGGATAAACATATTTATACTAAATTTATTAAGAAGTTTACTAAATACAGGGTTACATACTATTTATTACATCCAAGAGATGTTGTCAGCTTACAACTGCAAAAGCAAAAACACGGTTAAAAGAATTTATTTATGTCATTTTTGCACGTAACCAATTAATTGTTACAATAAAAGAATTCAACAATGTGTTATGTCGCGTATTAATATGTCTCTATAACTTATCCACTGCACTAAACAATACTTATGTTACACCATTAAATCTATTTTTGTATTCACACCTTTAAAATAGATATTTCCCGGTTACTCCCGATGTACCGAAAATTTATTTTCCCGCACTGCGGTGTTTTTTACTTTCCAACACAAACTAGGGTAATTACGTTGTATGGTTTGTAGCAGAATTGAAATGCTGATAGGTGGTCATATACCTCCCTTAACTTTTTTGAGGAAGCAAATTCAATGCTGCTTTAAAGGCTGCTTCTTTAAGATCAGGTAACCATAACAACAATGAAACAGTGCAATGCCGGCTATGCTACCAACCCGTTTAGAATAAAAAAAAACCATTGTTAAATTGTTTTTAATTTTATTTATTCGTTACAAAAAAGTTTGTACCTAACTTGCTCGGAATATATTTTACCGAATTCGCACTAAATGCAGCACGACCGCAGGGAGTGCTGCAAACAAAGTGCTAATTCGGGAAAATTAATTTTCCGAACTAGTTAGGTAATTAACTATTATGGTATACCTATCATAATAATAATAGTAATGTTTCTTATTACGAGTGCATAAAAATACAATATGCACTAAATGTACGTAATAACTGTCAGTGTACAGTGAATAGAAGACAAAAACAAGTACAGACAATTAGACGAGGCTACTCAAATGCTTGAAAAATTCATTTAGGTTAGAAAAATTATTTACTAGATGGAATTTCAGTTTTATTTTAAATTTTTTTAAAATATTACAAGCTAATATAATAGTAGCGTATTCTCAATTTTACGCAGATTTCGTTAATGTGTATGGGCCAACACAGATCAAAGCTAATTGTTAGACCCAACATTTTGGTTGAAGCTGAATATGAGATGTTTGCAACATTGTTCAATCTAAGTACAGAACGTGAGTGTTTGAACTAAATTAGAGCTGTTTTGTCAGAGTAAATTGTTGTCGTTACACCTTTGAGACAACCTATCATGTATTGCTTCTACTCTGATGATAAAATCGTGTAAATTATTTGACTGTACTAGAATACTTGTGTCATCTGCATAAGAAGTGAAGAAGTGTCTTGTTTTCATAGGTAAGGTGCTAGATCATAAGTAAATATTAAAAATAGGGTGGGTTCTAGACTGGATCCCTGGGGAACACCTTGTGAATAGTGAACCTCTCACTACGTTGACTTTGTGGAACTTCACACTTCATTTGAGGTCTATATTTAAGAGGTAAGGGTGAAATCATTTGTATGGGATGTTACGTATGCCATACTTCAATATCTGATCTAATAGTTGTGTCTGATTTGCTATCTAGAAAGTCAATAAACAACACACCATTGACGATTAGCGACTACATTAATTATTTTAGTCACAAATTCACATAATGCTGTGTTGGTCGATAATGGAACGATACTTAGAATTGGGAGTTGGAAAGTTTAACGATTCCTCATTTAATTTTTCTGGAAAAACGACAGTATATAAAAGTAATTTAACCATACAGCATAGAGGTCCAGCTATAAAGATATTGAACTTTAAGTAATTGGGTACCAATTTTGTCATTATTATAAGAATTAAACGATTTTAAGGAACTCACAATAACTTCAGTCCCGTCTAGCGACAAAAGAAACATAGATTGATTCTGTGTTTGTATGTTACTAGTAGGCCCTTCGTAATTATTCACATTTGAAAACATAGAAAAATATAGTTATTAAACATGGAAGCTGCTTCTTCGTCTGTCGCGTTTACATTATTATGCATAATTTTGATGACATGGATTTTGTTTTTGCTTTTAAAACAATTGATGATCTGCCACGACGTTTTGGTTTCATTTGCACCATTTCTATGTAATGAATTGTGGTAGGTTTTTGTTCGGCGCTAGTTATTTTCAGTACATTTTATGAAAATGTATATATAGTTGACGAAATATGGGAAGTACTGATAGAGTCTTGTGATTGGTAACTGCTTGTTTAAGTTTGTCTAGTTTATGAGGAATCCACTTATTACTATTTAGTCTATTAGAATTTGTAAAATCTTTAGTGGAAGTGGCTTCAGTATAAAAGCTAACTTCAAATAAATACTGAAAACGATTGAAGATCCTTGGAGATTCTAACATTTATAAACATTATCTGAGCAAACTAAGTTTAACCTATCGTTCAAAAGCACTCAGGAACACTTAGGAGGGTGAATAGGGGGATATTGAATTTCCCAGAGATGCCTATGAACGGCTACCTTAATGTTTTTCATCAGGTAAGAGAAAACATTAACTAAGAAGATCATTTCGGAGTTTAGAAATGGTGTAGAGGAATGTAGATTTGTACTGCGTATTGATGATGTGAGAGAGCAAACTGAGTGTTCCCATCAAAGGGTGTCCGAAATGATATCAAATATCCTAATTCAGCAGCCATTGTAATATCGATAATACAAAAAAATCTGAACCAGTTCTATTCTCAAGGGACTGTATTTTAGAAGTTAAGGACGTAATTTATAAACCCATTCGATCTTTTTGAATATACCAAAGATATCGAGTTCATATTAGAGACACTAGAGGTGAGAATTATATCTAGATAAGGTCAAGTAGTAGTCAACATATAGTAAAGTCTGAAAAATGATCTGAACCATTCATACTTTAAGCAAGAAATAGTCGATCTTTTTGGACACAACGCAACAATGAGTTTTATTAAAATAAATTGAACTTTACCATTAAAAGATGCATTGAATGTCTTTGTTCATTTAAATTACAATTTCACGTGAATCGGTTGATTTGATATACAATATGAATTAATGTTATGAATGGACTGAAATGAAATATGATAAAGAGTGCTTGTCAGCAAATGCAATGGATCATTGAAGAAATAAGATCATTTATGTATAGCAAAAAGTGTAGGCGCTATAACTGATATCTGTGCACTCCACGCCAATGCCAGCTTCTTTGAAAAGATACCATCAACTACGACACGTATTCGTCTTATACCAAGGGAACTAAAAACCCAGTTGATTGGCGTATGATTTAGTCAAAACGTTAAAAGTTAAATGCTTATGAGATATCTAAAGAGACCACAAATATTTTAAAATTGGGTCAAATACAAACGATTCTGTCTCAAACAATATTGGGGATCACTAAATGTAGTTTCAAGGAGAGAAAGTTTCTGATTGATGGCATTTTCCATTTTCAGACAAAATAGAAGTGTAGATCATATGCGATATCCAATGCATTGAAGATGTTAACTTTCTCCTGCGTTTATGTGGTTTAAAAACGTGATTTTAAAGCAATTATGCGGTTTAGTGAGAAATTTAAAGAACAGTTATACTGACAGACAAGAGTTTCCACATAATTATCATAATTAATTTAATTTAACGCGAAAACACGCTTTAAATTCTGTGAGGTTAAAGTTTTTGTTGATATATTAAATAAAATAAGAATTTTATTTATACTTACAAGTGCCAATTGTATGATTAGTATACCAAAGGTCACCGGCCACGATATCCAAATAAACATTCGTTCAACGACTTATAGAAAACTCGTGACCCATCTTAAAGATGAGGATATAATTCATCACACTTATCAGTTAAAGGACGACAGAGCTGATAGAGTATTCATTAGAAATATTCACTATTCGATCCCAATAGAAGAAATTAAAGCGGAACTAAAAGCACTCAGGCATGAAGTATGAAACATGATGAATGTACGACACAGGGTAAAAAAAGACCCCTTGCCTGTGTTTATAATCGACCTTGAACCGAACGACAACAAGAAGATATCCGATGTCGAATACTTAAGCAACCTTAAAATATCTGTAGAACCCCCAAGAAAAAAGGAACACTATACCCCAATGCACCCGTTGCCAAGGGTTTGGACACAGAAAGGCATATTGCAATAAACCTTTTGTATGCGTCAAATGTGCAGGTAAACGTAACACCTCCGAATGCAAAAAACCTCAAGACACACCTGCTAAGCGTGCCCTTTGCCTTGGCAATCATCCCGTCAACTACAAAGGTTGCACAGTGTATAAAGACATACAAAGAAATCGAAACACACCATTTCAAGATCCTATAACTAAAACACACCAACAGGAGCAAAGAATTCCAAACGCAAATGACTCCATTTCTCTCAGAACTCAGCCGAACCCCATAAATACAGCAGCTCCTGGTTTTCTACATAACACCACATTATCCTATTCACAAGTAACCGCCGGATATAACAATGCATCACACACCAATGAAAGGCAAAAGCAACCGAACATTAACGAACAGTTCTTTAATTTCTTAATGGAATTCAAATCAATGTTTGCTCAGCCCATTAACCAGAACGGTATGATATTAAATATGCTTTCCACCGTCATAAATAAATTAACATAATGGGCCTACCAATACATATTGCTCTTTGGAACGCCAATGGCATCACAAATCGCATACCAGAAGTAATAACATTTCTAAACATGCACAAAATTGATATAATGGTAGTGTCAGAAACCCATGCAACTTCGAGAACAGTAATAAAAATACCAAATTACAATACATACCTTGCTAATCATCCAGATGAGACGGCCCATGGAGGGTCAGCGGTTATAATAAAAACCTCAATTGTACACCACCAGCTGCAATCGTATTTAACTGCAGAAATTCAATCCTCAAGCATGAAAGTAAAAACTCGCGATTTCAAACTAGTTGTTGCATCGATCTATTGCCCCCCACGATACCCTATCTCTGTTGAAGAATATCAAGACTTCTTCAAATCTCTTGGCAACACGTTCATTGTCGGAGGGGACTGGAACGCTAAAAACCCAACCTGGAGATCAAGGTTGATTAACCCTAAAGGAAGAAATTTATCACAGTCAGCTCACAACCTCAACCTCAATTTCATTACTACTGGAGAACCTATCTACTGGCCTACTGACTTAAATAAGTTACCTGATCTACTTGATTTCGCAGTGACTTGAGGTATAACAAACACTTATCCTAAAACAGAGTCCAACTTCGATTTATCCTCAGACCATTCACCAATACTGGTAATTGTCAGCACAATCATCACTAAGGAAGCCCATGTAAGATTATGTTCCAAGCATACAGACTGGGATATATTTAGAACACTGTTCGACCAAGAAGTGAATCTTGCCGTCAGAATTAAAACTTCGCATGACTTAGAAGAAGCAACTCATTACTTTACTGCTCAAATACACAATGGCTACACCTACTAAACCACGAAATATACACGGAACCCAGAACCATTTATAACAGGCTTACCCACGGTTTGCATGAGACTTTAAAAGAAGCACGAAATGAAAACTTTAAACAATACATAACACAGCTCTCGCCAAAAGACCACTCAATAAACGCCCCATTGTAACAATCCCACCAATCAAAGAAATAGACGATAGTTGGGCTAAGTCAGATAAGGATAAAGCAAATACATTTGCCGAACACTTTTTTTGTATCACCTCCAACTCCAGTAAATGACGATATTACGCAAATCAATGATTTCCTGGATGCACCTTGTCAAATGTCACCTCCACTTAAAGCCTTCACACCGACTTAAGTTCGAAAACAAATCCGAATTACCAATGCTCGCAAAGCCCCTGGCTACGACCTAATAGTAGGAGAAATAATATAAAACCTAACAAAAAAAAGCCTTAGTTTTCCTTACGACCATCTACAGCAGCATCTTGAGACCGTGTCATTTTCCTATTAAATGGAAGCACGCGGAAGTAACCATGATTGCCAAGCTTGAAAAACGACCAACACAACCTTCATCCTATCGACCCATAAGTCTTCTTCCTCTTATGTCGAAAATCTTTGAAAAACTACTACTCAAAAGAATTAAAGAAGCTCTAGATCTCGACCTGCTAACCATCCATCAATCTCACAAGGCATAGAATTGTAAACAAGGTCATGGAAAGCCTTGAAACTAAGAAAGTATGTGCAAGCATATTTCTAGATATCCAGCAAGCCTTTGACAAACTCTGGTATAAGGGCTTGCCGAGTCAATTATATCTTGTTGTAAAATATTATCTGAGCGAAAAGCCTTTTCAAGTAAAAATTAATGATGCAGTTATCAAAACATCACGGCAGGTGTACCGCAGGGCAGTGTACTGGGGCTAATTCTCTATTTAATTTATACTTCCGACATACCAACCACCCAACACACCATTATAGCAACGTTCGCGGAGGATAGAGCGATTTTATCCACAAGTGACACGGCAGGAACTGCAGCAGCAAATTTTCAAAGCCACCTTAACTTATTAGAAGATTGGTTCGAGCGTTGGAAAGTTACGGTTAATAGTGATAAGTCTGCTCAAATAACTTTCACCAATAAACGTACCCAGTGTCCACAATTAACAATCACTAATACCCCAATACCAATTAAATCAGAAGTGAAATACCTCTGTTTGCACGTGGGCCAAAAATTAACCTGGAGGAGACATATAAAGACCAAAAGGGACCAGTTAAATCTAAAACTTCGACAATGGATTGGCTCCTTGGACGGCGCTCCCAACTTACTCTATCCAACAAGATTCTGCTGTACAAGATCATCCTGAAACCCGTACATACGGGATCCAGCTATGGGGATGTGCAAAAGCGTCACATACAAAAATACTCCAACGGTTCCAGTCAAAGACTCTCCGTACCATAGCTAACGCCCCCTGGTTTGTTAGGAACGATACACTGCACACGGATCTAAAAATCCCTTATATAGCTGATGAAATTCGCAAATTCTCATTAATTATTAATAAATTAACAAATAAAAAAAAATTAATAGAAGAACTCACCACCCAACCAACAACTAGGAGATTAAAACGACAGTGGCTGTATGATTAACTCCAAAATTAATGTTTACTAGTGGCTTCAGCACTGGCTGAACTCCTACATACTATGATCTCATCAACCATTTACTTATTACTTTAAATGTAAAGTAGATTGTAAATTAGCAATTAAATTAAATTAAAAAAAATCAGTAGATATAGTTGGAGGGATCAGTCTCATTTTTGGGAATAGGCTGAATATAATTTCCATGATGAAGAACATGCAGATCGAACAGAGCTGAGGAAGGACTGCTATCAGTTCAGGGGAACATTTCTTTAAGGCAATACCGTATGCACCAGTAGTCTTATTGAAATCAAACCTAATGATAATCGATTCTAGGAGCTTGTACCGAAAATTAATTTGTTTCATAACGTGTAAAGTAGGTGTGACTAGGGGGCATTCTTTCAAGAATCATTAAGAGCCGAGTTTGCTGCAAATAAATCCACGCAAAGATTTGCTTTGGGTACAGAATCAGCAACTATAGATCCGTCAAAGTATGTTATGAGGGAAAGTGAAGATGTACCAAAATTTTGTTGGTGGCTTTGGCTAAATACCAAAATGAACGACTGCCCACTGGAAATGTAGCTTGTTCATTGCATTTTGGTTGTTCAAATAACTATTTAGCTTTAGTAATAACACCTACGCAGGTATTTCTAACACCAACATGATCTGAATGACTCTTGGCCGTCTTATTAGATTTCTATTTAGTATAAGATCTGTTTTTCAAAGATATTGCATCAGTGCAAAGCTTATTGAACCAGGGTTAGGAACGAGAATGGCGTATACGATTTTATTTTTTTGAAATATATAACGCCATATCCATGAAGATGACTTCAGACACTGAAAGAGCAGGACGACTTAAAACGATATTCACGCCGTAGAAAAGTTGCAAAGAAATCCTGTAAATGACTCCATTTCTCTGACGTTAAACATCACAAGGTTCTACCGGTGATGTGGGCAGCAGATGAATTAGGTGCAGTAGGAGTGATTTCTATTAGACAATGGTCAGTTAGAACTAATAGGGGAAAAACAGCAGTTTTATAAACTAGGTTTTTATAGCGGCTCGGTGATTGGTGCATCACCCTCGCAGCTGCCAACGAGTTCAAAAAATAACATCGTCAGTATTCCGCGTTCTCTCCACCGAGGGATTGTCAAGGTCAACGCAACCACGCTATAAACAGGAAAATGAGTGGCGAGCATCGTGATTTCCGTTGTTACCTTTTCAAGTTAGAGTGAAACGGGCTTGTTTTGCTTTTTTCTGACGATCATGTAGTAGAGTTATTGATTTTAGTACTATTCCTGTTAACTGTTTAATGATTAGTGTTTCTTCTATTCTTTAACATTTACAAGCACTGTGTGCTTTTTTCTGAAATCTTACTGATTTGTACCACCAATGGTGGGTATTTTATTAGTTATACTATTGCAGCTATAAGTATATCTGTAGAGCTAGTGTCCTATATTTGTTTTTGGTGTTACAATGTACAACTTATCCATTCACCATGAAGTGACAATTCAAACTGTATCAAACCAGAAAAGTTAAAGCTGTTTGTTTGTTTAAATTTAAGAAGCTGAGGTTCTTCCTTTATATATAAGGAGAAGGTATTGTTTTCATAAAAAATTTTAACCTCGCATTTTTTGTAGAAATATTCGTTTCATTACTCCCTAAATTTAAAAAAAGGTCAAGATATTTGAATATTATGTGTAGAATTTTAAATTAATGGTAGGTTACCGGGAATTTTTATTTTAGAGTTTGATATCGCAGTTTTCATAAAAAGAATTGAACATTATTATAGATGAAGAGAGTTTTTAAGAAACATCTGTAGGTATAAATTTATTTATGGTATCGGATTTGTTACCAAAAGATTCAGTCGCGGTTAAACTGTTCTGCCTTTTTTACAAGTTGGCCAGTTCATTCGTATATTGAGTTGTTTATTTGGGTAACAAGGTTTCTTATTGAAAAATAGGATGTGTGTATCTAGATTCTAAGTCTCAAGTCTGTTTTTTCTCCTGGGAGATGTTAATTATGCAGGTTTAGTACGGAAGATTTTTAAACGTGACGATTAAAAGATAACGTGATTTCAGCTAGGCGAGGGTTTGTGTTTCATTGGCTAGTTAATGTTAGGCTGTTACGAAAGTAGGTCGAACGCTGAGCGTGTGATTTAGGCTTAGAGCACACAGGATTTACCTACGTTACATCTGGGCCACTTGAAGCTATCGTGAGGGAATTGTTCTCGTTCACCTTGTGTGTATATTACAGAAAGTATTCAATCATTCTGGAGACTTTTTGTGTTGCTATCGTTGGTCAGAAGTGAAATTTTCGTGTCCATTGAAGAGGACTGGTGTTTATTTGAGTGATTTACTCATTTTGGAGAAAAATCGAGCTTTAGATGTTATTCTATTCAAGGCCCCAGTCCCGCCGCTATTGACACCATGCCAATCTAGAAGTCTTATGCTCTTGAGTTAACTGGGGTCTTCGGTACAGACGATACGAATGTAAGCCAAAAGACTTAATCTTCCTGTAGATGGTTGACATTGGTAGGTGACGACAAAGAGCTCCTGTATAGTTCACACTTTTTGACTGAAACCTATCTCATGTGGCCATCCGCCTAAGAAGTCGTTCTTCACGATCATTGGTGCTGCGTGGTGGTCTTCCACTGGGACGAGGTCGTTGAATGCCTTCTTCACACCAAGAAGACCAAATGCGGGCCACCGTAGTGTGGTCTCGATTAAGTCTTCTGCCGATTTCTCGAAATGAAAACCTACTTCTTTCATGACGATAATTCTACCCTGTAAAAGGGGCAAAGTTTCGTCGTTGTCTTACTGGGGCATTTTTTCAGAATAAGTGTGTCAGTTAAACCACAAAAATTGACACTAAGCGACTAGTTTTCTTAAAATTTATAAATAAAGATTGTTGATAATTGATGTTAACAGTGGTGCAAAGTACATAATGACTTGTTCTTTTCATTGATACTTCCATCGTTTTCTATATGATACTGAAACATTATTTTGCCAAAATTTCAAAATCATAGCATTATTATTTCTAAGTGGTGCATTTCCTTTGAAACGTGGTATATTTATATATATATATATATATATATATATATATATATATATATATATATATATATATATATATATATATATATATAGGGTTATTACAAATGATGTTCATGATTTCAAGTGCACATAAATCTAGTTTTATTTATCATACAAAAATAAATTGGTTGCATTTTAAGAAAAACTCAAAAAGTTTCATCCCAGGTGCCAAGAATTATAAATGAACCCCTTGTGATACGACAGATGTTAAGCGTGTAATCAAGCTCTTGCCATACTTTGTTAAGAGTGTTCAGGTCGATTGTTTCGATAGCTCTGGTAATCCGTTGTTGGATCTCAAGCATGCTTTCTGGTGGTGTATACACTTTATGTTTGATGTATCCTCACGAGAAAAAATCACAGAGGCTGATGTCCGGAGATCTTGGAGGCCAGTTCAAGAGTGCACCATCACTTGGACCTGCACGACCGATTCATCTGCCAGGCAGTCGATTTTGAAGTTCAGTTTTAACATTCAGAATGAAGTTTAGGGATTCTTGTTCTAATTACGGTAGAAGCCATTCCGTCATCATGTCCAAGATTTATTTTATTTATTGTTTGTCCAACAAAGAAAAAGGTCCGTACACTTTGTTGTAAGTGATAGTACAAAACACATTAACTTCGGAGTATCGCGCAAGTGCACGATGTAGGTGTGTGGGTTTTCCCAGTCCCATATTATGACATTATGTCTGTTCACGTTACCACACAAGTAGTATGTGGCTTCATCACTAAAGACTAAACGTTTTACATAGTTTTAATTTTCCATCAAGGCCTACATGTTCTCACAAAAAGAAAGTCTTAGAACTTTGTCATTTGGTTTTAATGCTTTAACAAGCTGAAGTTTGTAAGGCTTGAAATTTGTACGTTTGCGTAAAATTTTCCAAACTGTTGGCTGTGGTATACCAAGCTGTCTGCTGCATTTAACAGTAGATTTCTGTGGACTACGCGTAAAACTTTCCCTTACCTGCCCAACAGTGACATTGCTTACTGACGGCCTTCCAGTTGATTTCTTTTACAAATGCACCAATTTCTCTTAAAATTCAAGTACCACTAGCGAATAGGGTGATTGCTAGGAGGATCTTCATTAAATTTAGTTCTCAAGTGACGTTGCACAAAATAACTGATTGGTTGATGTGATAATCCAAAACATAAAATGCATTCCTGTCTTCAAATTCAGCCATTATACAATTGACAACAATTGACTTTAACAAACAGCTGATACGTACTTAAATGAATGTAAACAAAACTTTATGAGTTTTTCTTTCCAGAGGTACAAACTGAAATGGCCTTAAAACAGGTTAATCCAGTAATATTTATAATTGAAATCGGAACATCATTTTTAATAACCCTATATATATATATATTGAGATGTTTAGAAAGAGGTAATAGAAGTATCGGACAGCTTACATGACATTTGGGTCATAAAAAGGGGTAATTTCTGGCTCGATACAAGTGTGAGACACAATTTTATATAAATCTGGTTCACGATGAGTTTAAAATAAATTTATTTGGTATGAATTGATCTGAATATCATTTGCTAAGTTTGGTTTCATCATAAAAAGCAATTTGCTGCTAATAAAATTGTCAAGGATGTTAAATATAATCATTTTCGTAGAGTCATTTTAGTATTGCATTTTTTGCAATAAAATTCAATTTTTCAAAGGTAATTTGGCAAGTAGACATTTTACAGGTGTTTAAACATGGACTATATAGTTAGGATTAGGTTAGGGATAGTGTATGTTTAGTTTTTAAAGGCAGGAAATACAAAAATTTAGTAAAAGGGTTATAATATGGACAGTATAGACAATTTTCGCACATATTTTTGTTAGCGAATTAGTGACAAAATTATAATACATGATTCACAAGAAGAAAGACAGTTAGAACATTATGGCATACAAACATTTATAGTGCCGTACATTTTATAGTGAAAAATTCTTAAAAAGTGTAGACGATGAGACTTTTCAATGCAAGACTAAATAACTTTATGCATTACAAATAAGTAGTGAGTACAATAAAGACAAGTAGTACAAACCTTAAATATAACATTTTAAGTGTTAAAAACATTTTTTAATATGAATTAATTGCATTTTGAAATTTAAGTATGGTTACGTTGTAAATTTTAGGTTTTTCACATAATTATATACTTTTTCCACATTATTAGATTTAGTTTTTGCTCTTAAAGCAAATAATAAATGTTCTTCTCAATATAAATAAGTTTTTATAAGGATACAGCGTTTTATCCGCAAAATTATTCTAAATCTGAGGTGAATTCTAGACAAATTTACAAAAGCTTAAAATTTCATTAAATTAAATGTTTCGAACATAAAAGATATGTTTTCTCATGTAAATTGTCCTCAGAATTCCATTTTTGTAAGTAATTTTAGTTTAGAGTGTAAGTTTAAATAGTTAAAAGCTTATTTTGATTAGATTAAGTTATTTCGTTTATTAGTGTTAGAATTATGGCTTGTTAGGTGTCCTTTTATTCAAAATTTCACGTAGTTTTCAATTCCATTTTTAAATTTCATTTCCGACCATGTATAAGAAAGTTACGGCAAAATTCCATTTATGTACAATTCATATTTATGATCCTCCAATCACATTCATTGTTAATTTTGCAATATGGCTGTAAAAATTGAAATTTCTGTAGCAACCAGAAACCTAAAAAGCAAGCGCTCAGGAAATCACTCTCTCTCTAGAATTTGTTCAAAAGTATAAAAAGTGAAAACAGTGTTGTAAAATTGGTAATTACATAACCTAATTTATTATCGTCGAGAAAGTTTACGTTACGAATAATTTCGAGAGCACTTGTTTTTATATCTTCGGTTAAATATAAATAGTTCGGTCACCGATACCTGTCGTTTAATTAAAATATTTCTGTACGATTAATTGATGTTACGATTTTGTGAAAATTTGTTTTCGTGTTTTTCCAATTTAAAATAATTCTCATTTACCAAATTAAATTTCATTTTTATTTGGTGAAAGCTTGTTTTATTTCTCCGGCCAATTCCTTTTTAAATAAATATTATTTTCGGTAACTAAAATAAAAGTGTGTTAATAAAAATCTTGGATACTTAAAAATACATTTTAAACGATATCACTCATAAAGATTTAAAACCATTTTAAATAAAAAGTTACCGTTAGTAAACAAGTGTTTGGAGTTTGCCGTTTTTGGAAAGAAAACACCTGTAAGCCTGGAAGTTGGTGTCTTCGAGAACCGAGATAGCAGTTGGGTATTGGTAACAACTGTAGCTGAATGAACATTGCCTGTATCCAGCTGAAGTATTTGAAGACATCATTCAAACAACAGGAAGGACTGTATATGTGAGTTTTAAATTTTATAACCCTGTTCATTGTTAATTTCCTGCAATTTATTTTTGTTATTTGTTTATGGTTAAGAATTTTAAAATCATTTACTTGTGTAAACACCTGTAAAGCTAATAATTTCTTTTCTTTTCTAAATTTTCATTTTAATCCAAACATTAAAATTTTCCAAATTAATAATATTGACATTTTGACAGCTTTACTTAAGTTCATTAACGCATGTGTTTGAAAGCAAATAGTATTCAGAGCAAATTTTATACTCAAAATTTAATTACATACAGGATATTTCTTATACTTTAAAAATTTTATCTTCAACTAAATCCTTGAACTCTTTCCCCATATGAGATTAATCTTATATTAATAAATATAAAACATCCCAATTATATATATATATATATATATATATATATATATATATATATATATATATATATATATAAATTTCGTGTCTGAATGATATTTTAGAAGTAACAATGTGTCTTAGTAGGCTGCTCCACACACGCTGGATCTCATTCTTTCGAGACATACTAAATGAGAAACGTACAAATTCCAGAGGGCGAGATAGTCTTTTTTTAGGAAGCCGCAAAGATATCTGAAAAACCAGATGTTGGTTTCAAAATGTCACAAGAAACCAAACGACAGAATCCGCTGTCCTTCCTGTAAAATAGTTTCGCAGGACCATATACATTCCTATATTAGAACGTGTATTTGACTTGCAAGAGAGGCTTTCTCCAGATATGTGAAGCTTTTCTAGACTTGAGTGATTTTACCCAAGACGGAAATAGTTCATGACGATGAAGTTGCTGTAAGGTTAAACTTTACTAGGGCATGCTTGAGCAAATCAGTGTCGCCTCTTTTACACAAGAGTTTTCATTATGGGTTCGATAGTGGAAGTGTGTAGTAGCAAACCTGATTCCGTTTTAGGTGCAATCGAGAATTCTAATACAGACATGTACACGAACATAAACAAATTCCTTTGCACTCTTGCTACACTCTCTGTGTGTGCAGCAACTACAGAGAGGATCTTTTTGACAATGCGACGGCTAAAGAGATGGCTCCGTGAAAATATATGTGAAGAGAGACTGACAGGGCTGACTTTGTTGTCAGTCTATCAAGACATGTCTGTGAATCCCAATACACTTATTAGCTGGTTTGCCAAAAGTAGCCGTTGTAACGAGTTTGTTATCTAATTGAAGAGAAGGTGCCTTTCTTCCCTTCTGAATTATATTGAATTTTTCAAAACTAAGAACTGTGTGAAAATAAACGTGTTATCCGCTATTTATGTTTCACTTGTAAGTTCTTGTAGTTTTAACCTGTCCCATATGAAAATATGAGCACTGTATTAAATGAATTAGATTAATCCTTTTGCAGTTATTTTTTTTTTAGTCCTAATCTCCAAGCATAATGAATTATTTTTATTAAACAATCAAAAGTATTGTAATACTGATCTTGCATGGGTGCAGCTTTTCATGCACGTTCCATATTGGCTTATTCTCACAACCTAAAATTGATTTCTTTACAACACTACAAAAATAATAAGCATAAAAAATATAATAACGGTAAAAATAGTTATTTTAAAAAACGTAACTCTAAGAAACTCTTACTTTTTCAAGACAATAATTATAACCTAGAAGTGGATTAAAAAACTGTTTCATAGAATTTCCATTTTTAAACAATTTAAACCCGGGCCCCGGGCCCCGACCCCCGTCCACTGATGGTATTCCAGATCCCCCGGTAAAGTTTTCCACTGCTTATGACTCTCCCCAAAGTGCTTAAAGAAATTAGAGTCTCTCGACAGTACCTACTATTTGCAAGTTAAATTCAAACATCGAAGACCGTCTTAAAATATCAGTACATTATGCAAAATGGCACAACGATATTCTTTCAATTTCACAAAAATTAATCTGCATTTTGAACTTTATTACTTTTCCCTAAACAAGTTACATGATCATTGTGCCACCGCACATCTGATGGTGGATATTTAATGGTGTATATTAGTCAAAATTTTAAAACTTTCAGGTTTCAAATTTAACCTTCACATAAAATACGTTACACATACGTATGTAAGATTTAATTAAAGTAGAATAACAAGTAACGTCATAAAGCGTTGTTGGTGTTGAATTAATTAAACAAGCCCCATGACTACCTAATTGCTTGCGTTATAACAGTTCATCTAAGTAATCTAAGAGATATCATGTATCTAGGCACTTACCTCTACATCACTATTACTTTTCATAATTAGAAAAGAATTTTAATAAGAGCACTGATTCACGTTCTCTCGGATTACGGTTAAGCTCTACCTTTACTTAATTATTACATTTTGAAGCAGAGGATTAGAAAAGGTGTATGGATCCGTAAATTCCACTTAACTCTCGAAAGTCCAAGATAAATCTGTATATTCCGAGATAGATCTGTCAATTCCTAGGAAGATCTGTAAATTCATAGATAGAATTGTTAAATTCCCAGATAGGTCAGTAAATTCTCAGATAGATCTGTAAATTTTAAAGGAGAAGTGTAAATACCCCAATAGATCTGTGAAAGGTCACATAGATCCGTAAATTTCTACATAGATACGTAGATTTCGTATAAAAAGTAAGTCTGCATACCCTAATAGAAATTGTAAATGTAAATTCTTGGTAGATCTATAAATTCAGATAAATCTGAAAGTTCTCAAATTCATCCGTAAATTACCTTTAGATCTTTAAATTCCAAGATAAATCTATAAATTCTGCAACAGATCTGTTAATTCCTAGCTACCTCTGTAAATTCACGGATAGGTCTTTTAAATTCTGAAATAGATCAGAAAATTCTGAGATAGATCTGTACACTAAGGTAAATCTGTGGATTCCACATAGGTCTGCAAACTCCACATAAACAAGTAAATTCCATATAGACTGTAAATTCCAAGTAAAATCTGTCAATTCCTGGATAGATCTGAAAATTACCACATAGATTGGTAAATTCAGATAGATTTATAATTTCCTAGATAGATCTGTAAATTCTAAAATAGATCTGTAAATACCTAACAGATCTGTAAATTATCACAGAGATCTGTAAATTCCTATATAGATACGTAAATTTCGTATAAACCTGTAAATTCTACGATAGATCACTAAATTCCTAGAAAGATTCGTTATATTTCCAGATAGATTTGTCAATTCCATATAGATATGTATATTCGCAGATAGATCTGAAAATTTCAAGATGCATCTTTAAATTCTAAAGTACATACCCTAATAAAATTGTAACTGTAAATTCTCTGGTAGATCTGTAAATTCCAGGTGAATCTGAAAGTTCCAAATTGATCCATCAATTTAGAGCTCTAAATTCCAAGATAAATCTGTATATACTGAGATATATCTGTTAAGTTCCGAAATATACAGTAAATTCTCGGATAGATCTGTACATTCCAGATAGATCTGTTGTTTCACATAGGTCTGTAAATTACCAGGTAGATCCGTAAATTTACAAGTTGACCATACCTTTACAGTTAAAACTTTACATCATCAAAAGAAATACTAAAGTGGACCTGTTACGTTTCCGTATTAAAATATCATAGAAACTTGTAAGCGTTTTATAAATACTGTATCTTTTTAAACATCGTGGTTTCACTGTTAGAAAATGCTAACATTTCATATTATTATTGAAAATTAATTAAAGTTTGATTCAAAGAACATTTAATGATCTAGTTATTGGTACGTAAACATAGAAATATGGCGCAATAATTGTTATTCAATAGTAAAAACTTTAAAGTAACCTAAACTAAAACATTCACGTGCTTATAAATTGTAATCTTCCAATTGATAATTGGAAATAATTGACTTTGGATGTATATCGTGTATCTAAATGCAAATTTTACAGGAGATATGTATATAAATACTGTGCCAATAAAACCAGAAAGGTACTATTATCATAATTTCGTTTAATTGATAAGCATAGCAGATATTCATTAAATTTCACAAAAATCAAAGTCTATTTTGAAAATAATTATTTTTTCCAAAGCAAATTGCATAGTTATTGTGCCACCGTACACCTAACGGTGAACATTTATTGGTGTATGTGAATTAAAGTCTTAAAACTTTTAGGTTATACATGTCAGCGTTACATAAAGCAGGTTACATGTACGTATGTAAGATTTTATTAAAATAGATTGACAGCAACGTCATAAGCCGTTGTAGGTACTGAATTAAATAAACAAACTCTATGACTACATATTCTTTATATTATAATAGTTCACCTAAATAATGTAAGAGATAACTTGTATCCAGGCACTTACCTTCACATCACTATTACTTTTCATAATTAGAAAAAAAATTCAATAAGCCCTCGGATTCACAAAAAAATTACGTTCTGTCTGACTATGGTTGAGCTCTACCTTTACATAATTATTAAATCCTAAAGCAGAATATAAAAAAAGTATCTACAAGCACCTAGACATAAATTACTAGTTAGATCTGTAAATTGTCAGATAGATTTGTAAATGTCCAGTTAGATATTTAAATTCCGAGATAAATTTGTAAATTCCAAGATAGATCTGTAAATTCGCAGATAGATCTGTAAATTCTCCGATAGATCTGTATATTCCCAGATAGATCTGTAAATTCCTAGATAGATCTGTAAATTCCCCGATAGGTCTGAGAATTCTATGATAGACCTGTAAATTCCCACATATATTTGTAAAATCCCAGATCGATGTGAAAATACCCAGATAGATCTGTAAATTCCGAGATTGATATGTAAATATTCTAATAGAATTGTAAATTCTCAGATAGATCTGTAAATCCTCAGATATATCAGTAAATTCCCATACAATCTCTGTAAATCCAAGATAAATCTGTAAATTTTTAGATAGATTTGTTAAATTCACAGATAGATCGGAAAATTCGTAAAGAGGTCGCTAAATACCCGGGTAGATCTGTAAATTTCCAGATAAATCTGTAAATCCCCAGATACATCTTAAAATTACCAGATAAATTCCTAAATAGATCTGCAAATTTATAGTTAAGCGTTTACATTATTAAAAGAAGCACAAATGTGTACCATTTACGCTCTTTATTAAAGATATCATAGAAAGTTAAACGCGTTGTTCACAAATTGCTAATATCATTAAGAATTAATTAAGGTTTCATTAAAAAGCATGTTAATGATCTAGTTAGTGCTACGTAAACATAGAAATATAAAAATAATAGTTATTAAATAGTAAAAAAATGGTTTAAAATAAATGTATACGTGCTTATAAGATTGTAAGCTTTCACAATTTACATTTATAATATTATGTTTATGGTATATATAATATAGGTGTAAAATTTTAAAAAAAATTGGTGTAAATGTTTTAAAGCGTTTTCTATACAAATTGTTAAAATAACTAGAGATACATACCATTCATTAAAAGATAATGCCGTTGACTCAGAAGGTAGATTAAATCAGGGCTGGTTCATGCTTTTTGATTTGCTTAATTACTACAAATTTCTGCTTGGTTATTTTCACCTAACATCAATATAGTAACTTCTAGGTAACAATAATAAAAATTATCTCGGACGCCAAGTCATTTTTTTGATTATGCTCGGAATAACTAAACCGAGGGTACAATAAATAATTCACCAAAACGTCAAAATAAAAAAATATACGAACTACGTTTATTAAGCATTTAAATTTGGTATTATATAAAATAAATCTTAAAAATAGCCTTATACTAAGAAATCATTAGAGCATAAATACCTGTTATAAAAATTTATGTACAACTTTTTGAGAACCTCTGGTATTAAAAGGAATGCGGAAATGTAAACCAAAGATGATGTATTTGTTGTACAAATGTTGCACAATATGTCGTATTTTCAATGCTGTACGTTGTAAAGTATACCAAAGTTGAAATTACTTCTTACAAATTTATATTCATTGCAATTTAAATAATCCAGAATTTATTGCATTTCCTTGAGGGTTCATATAAAAGGTGTGATCTAAATTTAGATCTAGCAAAGCATAAGTACAATCGTAGGTAAAAGTAAAATTAAACGTGTAATTAAAATGTAATTAAAAATACGAGTAAAAGTAGTAAAAGTGCCTGCAAAGAGCAAATGTTTTAGATTTTAATATAATATGAGTTAAAAGTATTTTACTATTAAATCAATGGCACTTTTCACAAAATTTAGGTGGAAACCAAAAATGGCTCCCTACTCAAAACAAGATACATCAAGCAATGCTAAAAAGGACGCTGACGATGTCAGGTGATATAGCTATGCGCAAGAAATATGTGCGAAAAAATAATTCAAAGATGTAAAAGTATAAATCCTTAAGACCACAACTTATAAATCATTAATTGTCAAAAACCCTTTTTTCTTATATTTTACAACTAAATGAACGAAGAACATAATAGATTTGTTACACATTCATAACTAGAAATAATTGACTTTTGGATATAAATCATGTATCTAAATTCAGATTTTACTAGCTTTATATGTGCAAATGTTGTCGTTAATAAAACCATAATTTCTTTTAATTGCTAAGCTTGCTGACTAAAAAATCGTTTGTTTTATTCAGATAAAGTAAGCTGGGGTTTTATTGAGTTTTATAAATCCTGAAACCGCGATCGTAACTATAAAGACAAATTAATCATTCGGTTTAACACTTTACAAAGTTTACGGACTTAAAACCACACAGTCGTATGGACGCATGAGCTTAATAAATTTTACATCACCTGCTGCTTGTTCCATTTTTAAATAAAATTTGTAACACTGAATGGGATAAAAGATCAAAATAATTTTACTTATACAAATACATGAAGATATTTAAAATGGAAGAGCATCAAATTTTTGTATTCTAGCAACAATACTGGATTGGATAGATTACGATCACTGGATTTCATTTATTAAAACTATCAAAACTCAATTCATTAACTTACTTTTTTATAACACACTTTACATCCGAGATTTAAGGCACGTTTCGCACGTTTTATATTTAACCGTAGATTAATTAATTTTAACCAACATGACATTAAAAGCATAATGAAGGACGCTGGAACGCTTTTAGCAAATTATGAATCGAAATTAAATTATTTTTTAACTTTTAAAGCCAGATAAGTACATTCCTATTACTTTAAATTCCAAGTATGATCATAAATATAATCGATGTGAGCTTTAACCTTTATCTGCCAGATTGTGTTGTGTAGTTCTGAATTTGCAATTCTGATCGACGACTGTTTATATTGTTTTTGTCAAAAAAGATTCATTATTATAAAATTACAAATATACACCACATTTATTTTTTAAATCTGTTTTTACTGGTATTTTGAGGATTGTTACATTAAAACGTATGCTCAAATTTAACTAATCCGGAAAATCGACAACTAATCCTTTTCATTTCCCATCCAGCTCTTTTTGATAAATTCAAAAATTTTTAAAGCATCACATATTAAACAATACTGCTTTAATACCTTTACGTGCGTGTGGCATTTAAATTATTTATCGTACAAAATCATCAGATTGGCCAGCAAACGTAAATATAAAATCACGTTATGAATGCCTAATCAATTGCAGCCAACCAAATTAAACAATAAATGCCCACATTTTACGTATAGTACTTAAATTTTCAAACGTTATTGATAATTTCAAACCTAAATAAAATTTAAATCGAATTTATTCATCAAAAAAATTGTAATTTAATATTTGAGAACTCAGAATGGTTACATAATTCCTTTGGGAATTCTCTAACGAGTGATTTGGAAAGTATTCAGCAATTGAATTTTATCTTATTTATGTAATTACGCCGTTTCTATAGGAATCTTACCAGAAAACATCTCTTTTTTTTGTCGATTTTAAGTAATTACGGATCAAGAGTTACTTGCATTTCATGCATCAGCAAAATAATTACTATAATTAGATCAAAGAAGTGTGTGTTACGTCTTTCGGAATTTTCGTTAAAAGGGAAAATGTGAGATAGTAAAAAAGTAAAGTTTCGCAACATATTGGGCAGATATTGAAATAAAGAAATCATGACTAGAAATTGTATGAAAATGGAAATCGCTTAGATGGAAAAATTCAACACGGATTGTACAATTTCAAAAGGGAAATTTTAAAACAAAAAATATATTTTTAACATAGAGATTGTGTAGAGAAAAGGCAATAACTTATGTGCGTAATATTTATTGCCTTTGAGATATTTGAAATGAGTTGATAAAAATATTTTTTTCTAATGGTAAAGGTAAGATTTATTTAAAATTGTTTTATCCGCAAGGAAATCCGTTATGAAGGGTTCGGTATAAGGTTTATACGATACTTGTGTTTTATATCCCATTTGAGAATAGTGTTTTGAAATTTATAAGACACTGGAGAAAAATTAGAGATAATGTTATTAAATCGCTTTAATATTGCTATTAACAAACTAAAGCGTATTCGCTTACATCAGTTTACATTAGGTACGTTTAATTAGTCATACACATTCGTTTTCAAAATTTTGTCTTTCTCTAAATTCCGAACGTTCCAATATATTAGTTTATTTAGAAGATATTTTAAAACAAAACCATTTGGACGATAGAGAAGTAGAAGATTTTCTTAAATTAACAGATTTGTGTATGAAACAAACCTTTTTCAAAATTAACCATCAATTTTTCCAGCAAGAACATGGTACGACAATGAGCAATAGCTTATCTCCGTTTATAGCCAATCTATTCATGGGTAAATTTGAGACAGACTTAAAACGCGATTTGCCTTATTTTCCTAGAGTTTGGATTAGATATGTGGATTATGTGTTTGCCATCCTTAATACTAAAGTTTGTGGCGTTGAGAACTTTGTAGAAACTTTAAATTCTAAATTTCCGACAATCACATTTACCTATGAGATGGAGGCAAATAACAGTCTCCCAGTCCTTGATACTCTGGAAACAAGAAATGGTAGTAAACTAGATATTTATCGTAAAGAAACTAGCACTAAAAGATTCATAACCAATGACTCAAATCACTGTAGACAGCATAAACTCGCGGCTTTTAACTTTTTGGTTCATAAATTGCTTAATTTTCCTCTTTCAATTCAAAATTATAATAAAAAATTGCGCACTATTAAAGGAATTGCTGCATACAATGGGTTTCCAGATGAAGTGATTATGAATAGTTAGGAAACAAACACGTAGGATGAGGGTTAAAAACGTAACTACATTAGGTAATGCTAGAGAACGAATAGAAACAAAGTATGTAAAGGTACCAAACTATCCTGCTTATACAAAAGGTCTACCTAAAATCTTTTCCAAAATTAATTTGAAAACAGTCACTACTTCAAATAATAGTTTGCAAACTCTTTTAGGCAATCCAAACGATAATGTGGATAAGCAGTATAGATCGGGAATTTATAAGATTAATTGTAAAAATTGTGAACAAATATATATGGGGCTAACTAAACGACCTATCAAAATTCGCTTTAAATAACATTTAGCTCATATAAAATACAAACGTTGGAGCAAGTCGTATCATTAATGAAACATGTTAGTAATAAGCATGAACTTGATTGTTATGAAAGTTTGGAGATCTTCAAGAACAAACAAATTCTAATAAATAATGATGATCAAGGGACATCTAGACTACTCTGAACTCATTAAACTTTCATAACTTTGACTTTCACTTTCACCAGATTAGCAACGCAGCGTTACTCGCTGGTGGTATATACAGGGTGCCGCATTAGTGTGACAAAGTCCCATATCTCCTTTATTTAAAGAGATACAAAAAAAAATTAAATACAAAAGTTATAAGATATGTTCTGGTGCATATTCCAAAAATATTGTTAATTATACAGGGTAGATCATAAAAGCTTAGAAGTAATTTTAATTTTTTTTTTTAATAGAAAACCCTATATATTATTACATATTTAGATTCTACATACAATTTTAGACACATTTTATGTATGATGTCCTATACCCAAGTCTAATCGTTTTTGACAAATTTCAATTTTTTTGTCAAAAATGACGTTTGCAGGCCAAAATATAGGTGGACATCTTTTCTAAACGAAGCCCTTATCAATTAGTTATGGTTGGTTTCCTTGGAAATGGGGACCTACTCTAATGGGCTGTGTTGATATTTTTGTAATACATTCATACAGGGTGATCAAAAATGGACAATAAAATTGTTTTTAATGTAAAAAGGCTATACCGCTTTCAAGTTTTGTTTTTAGTTGGCCGTGACGGCGAGGCGTGGGATATAAAAATACTAGAGATCATCAGAAACGTCATTATTTATTGTTAGTTGATGCATTAGTGTATTTTATAGCAAATTGATTTAAAACTTGAAAAATTGTAAATGATAAATTTTTCGCAAGCCGAGATGGTTGATATGATTTTTGTTTTGGGAGCTAGTGATAAGAATACGCTCTTCGTACGAAGACTGTATCAACAACGGTTTCCAGAGAGACGACAACCTGAAAGAAGGGCATTTTAAAAGCTTTTGGAGCTTCTTGAAAGAACTGGCAATGTGTTATATGAAAAAAATTCTAGGGAAAGACGTGCACAGACTGAGGAAAATCAATTAAATGTACTATTAACAGTTTCCGAAAATCCATATATTGGACAACGACCCATTTCTCAGCAGGTTAGTGTTGAAGGACGTACGGTACAGCGGATATTGAAGTCTCAAAAAATGCACCCCTATCACATTCAACTACTTCAAGAGTTGGTTCCTGAAGATTACCAAAGACGACTGGAATTTTGTCAATGGGCTCAAAGCAAAATAAACCAACAAAGAAATGTTGTTCATTTGATTTTATTTACAGATGAGGCCACATTTCACAGAAACGGAAGTGTAAACAGACACAATTTTCATTACTATTCTACCAAAAATCCACATTTTGTAAGACATACTTCTCAAACTAGATGGCAAACTAGATGTTTGGGGAGGCATTGTCCGTAATTATGTAATTGGACCATATTTTTTTGATCAACGAGTAACAGGGGTAGTATACTTAGACTTTCTGCAAAACAATCTACCTAATTTGCCAAGGATACGCAACAATAAATGTGGTTTCTTCATGATGGGACCCCAGTACATCATACAGGACCGATAATAACTTTTTTAAATGCTAGATATCCAGCATGTTGGATTAGGAAGGGAGGGCCTGTTGCTTGGCCTGCTAGATCCCCAGATCTTACTAAAATGGACTTTAGCATGTGGGGGTACGTCAAAGAGCAGGTTTATAAAATACCGCCTACAACAAAGGAAGACATGAAGATTAGGATTAGAAACTGTTTTCAAAACATTAGTGTTGAAATGTGTAGAAATTTAAGCAGCGAATTTGAGATACGTATTGCATTGTGTATTCAAGAAAGAGGCGGACATTTTGAACAACTTATTAGGTAGTACGTATTTGACGTGTTTCTAGTACTTTTATCTGTATAATTAGTTACAGGTTTAGTTACATTAGAGGTGTTAAGTATATTATTAGGATTAGGACATAATTTGTTGAATCAAAAAAATATTGTCTTTACTTTAAGTTCGTTTAATAGAATAATGATTTCTATGGGGTTCATTAAATTGTAATATTTCGATCTGAAGTGCTCAATATTTTTTGTTTCGCCGCGCCCCGCCGTCACGGCCAACTAACAACAAAACTTGAAAGTCGTATAGCCTTTTTACAATAAAAAAATGTTAAATTGTCATTATTTCAAAAACTACAATTTTTTGGAATATACACTCTTATACAAAGTCACCCTTATTTTTAATGTTAAATAAGATAGAATTAAAAAAATAGGGGGTTTCTATAAAAAAATGGCTTTATAGGTTTTTTTGAATCTACCTTTTATTGTCCATTTTTGATCACCTGTATGAATGTATTACAAAAATATCAATACAGCCCATTAGAGTAGGTCCCCATTTCCAAGGAAACCAACCATAACTAATTGATAAAGGCTTCGCTTAGAAAAGATTTCCACCCATGTTTTGGCCTGTAAACGTCATTTTTGACAAAAAATTGAAATTTGTCAAAAACGGTTAGACTTAGGTATAGGACATTATACATAAAATGTGTCTAAAATTGTATGTAGAATCTAAATATGTAATAATATATAAGGTTTTCTATTTAAAAAAAATTTTAAATTACTTCTAAGCTTTTATGATCTACCCTATATAATTAAAAACATTTTTGGAATATGCACCAGGACATATCTTACAACTTTTGTATTTAATTTTTTTTGTATCTCTTTAAATAAAGGAAATATGGGACTTTGTCACACTAATGCGCCACCCTGTATGTTAGAAATTTTCTTTAGTCCGCCCTAGTCGACCGCTGATGATGATAGCGTAGCTATCGAAACGCGTTCGGTGTTTTTTAATTTTGTGTGGTACGTGGGTGTATTTTATTTGTTACAGATCCTGCCACAGTTCCAGTGTTCCAGATTTTTCAAGTTTCTCTAAATTATTTAACGTTTTGTGAAAGTCTAATGTTGACTAAAATTTTAGAAGAGCGGTTTCAGATGTAAGTTAAACCGAATATATCCCACGCGTATATTTTTATTGAGAGGGTTGAACATTACACAGTGTTTTACGGATGGTAAAAAGAGCAGCTAAATAATACGCTGGTAAACGAACTACCATCGGGGAATGCAAACAAGAAAAAGGTACAATTAAAGCTACAACGCGCATGCGTCACCTTGTAACGAACCGCAAGTCATTACTGCAAATTTTTTTTTAATTAATTAATTATTTAACAATCAGCCCTCGTGAAAGAAATGATGTAAGATTTCTTAGTACTCAAACACCTGCAAGACTTGATCTAATATTTCTTAGTATTCCGTATTACTCAGTACCTAACTTAATATTTCTTATTTTAGGGGTTAGTTAATTCATTAAGCGTAGCCGTAGCCGAACAGTAGTAGTTGCCGCCGTAGAAGAGTTCCGTCGCGCCACGTGAACGCATCCCGCCGCCGAGAATTATTTAGTTGGTTTTACCAGCTCCTGTATTAGTTAGTCCGTTAGACTAACTCCGGTTCCAGAACACCTGCACGTGACGGTTGTTTGAAAGTAAATCGCCGCAGACCTAGTGATAGCCACCGCGAGTTTAGCTCCCTGTATTTGCAAACGCGCACCACGAACCTTTTGTAAATAGCTATCCTCGATCTTTGTGATTAACGACACGTAAGTCTGCAGAGTAATTCAGTACAACACACACACAGACCCCCAGACCGCTACGGGCAAGGCCACGAAGCAGTCGGGAGTGCCAAACACACACACACACACACACACACACACACACACACACACACACACACCCCAGACCGCTACGGGCAAGGCCACGAGGCAGTCGGGAGTATACACCCGCATAGTACACACACAAAACCCCCAGACCACCACGGGCAAAGCCACGAGGCAGTCGGGAGTAAAAACACTCACCAATATCCCATATACCTGACGACGAGAGCTAAGTAGGACCGTATAGACCTGCAGCT
Source organism: Vesta saturnalis (assembly GCA_036346205.1). Classification (NCBI taxonomy): domain Eukaryota; kingdom Metazoa; phylum Arthropoda; class Insecta; order Coleoptera; family Lampyridae; genus Vesta; species Vesta saturnalis. The sequence goes on from JARFJB010002516.1 coordinate 1,871,193, forward strand.
TTTATCATTTACTATCACTTACATTCTAAACACCTGAATTCACCAGCTCGCTGGCGAAGACCGAAGTGCCTGTAATCACAAACGAATTAAACGTAGAGTATCCGTCAAAGACCTGTCGTAGGAGAAAACCGTACACTGATAACCACGCGCTTAGTAAATGAATTTCAAGAAAGCAATCAATTAATTGTTTTCCACCAGCTTATTCCGCAAGTATAAACCGCCTTTAATAAATACACGTTTTGTGCGTATACCATTAAGTAACGTTCATTTATATCTACGTGAGATTTCGTTCATTTGCATAAAAGAAATCATGGCCATAAAACTGCATCCCCGTAGATAACGTGCAAATATAGTAATTATACAACCAAACGTGTATAATCAGCCCAGTCTAAATTTAATTCGAGAATAAACCTCTGAAGATAAGTCATATTTTCGAACATAATAGATCGCGAAAGTAAATTGCTTCACGAAGCATACGCGCCTGTCCGTCTTCCAGAAAGTACTGAAGGTAAAGGGAAGCAAGCATTAGACCGGTGAACGCTCGTCATGCGTACAACCGTGAACTCGGGATATCGATTTTTACTAGTGACCTAGATCTGCGCAACCCCCGTTTTAATAACCAGTAGTTTGTTTATACATTCTGTTCTTTTGTAGACAGGGCCGTATCCAGCATAAATAATTAATTAAACGCAACGTTATTAATCATTTAAATATTACGTTCCTCATTGAGTGTAACTAGGGAGCATTAATATCTATTTACAGAAACGCCTGCGACAACAATAAGACGTCGTATCGAGTGAGTGGAAGGAAGGAGGACATCCAAATTCGCCGTCCAAACCGAGTGGACGCCCCCGAAGCCGCCGTCTCAATCTTAACGTCAACTTGTTTTCGTATTGTTACGTTTATGTTAGTTGTTAACCAGGTAGCTATTTAGCTTAAGTGTGAATATATTAGATTTGTAAATAATAGGATAATATATATTTAAACCGTTTTACTGTGATTATTTTATGTGGACAGTGTAGAGCTAAAGATTAAATATTCCGACGAACCCACCTCCTCTTTAGTTTATAATCTAAAGACCAATTGCAGTTTAGCCGCGGTAAATATAAAAATTGTGTAAAGGACCTTACAACCTATACACGTAAGTATGTGGAAATATGGCATCTAGTGATTCGCATCGTTCACAATCAATTAACTTAAATATATACTAAGAATGGGTCATTGAGCCATCCTGCACTTTAGTCCAACAACGAATCTATGCTTATGCAATATCTCCGTCTAACGTCACATGCTCACAAGTACTTGCTACTCTAAAACCAGACATAGAACTATTCGTAGTTTACACCACTAACAATACTAACTTAACCCAATGCTCACATCATGGTACCATAGACTTGCATGTCACAAGGGAGTAATGCCCACTACAATGATGATTAAATAACTACTCGAAAATGGGAAATAAAGACATTCTGTAATTTGCGTCACTAACAACACTAACTTAATGCAATTTTTCTGAGGTAATGTCAAAAAACTCTCGGGGCGTCTCGTGTCTCGTGACTCTTACCTCGTGTCTTGTGTTTTGTGTCTCCTGTCTCTCGTCTCTCGTCTCTCGTCTCTCGTCTCTCGTCTCTCGTCTCTCGTCTCTCGTCTCTCGTCTCTCGTCTCTCGTCTCTCGTCTCTCGTGTTCGTGTCACCTGACTGGATGGGTGGTTAATACAGAATAGTATACCATACGAGAAGAATATTACAAAATAGCAGCAACCCTACACTTAATTAACCATCTCTTATCTTATAAAATCGATCGGCCTGTTGTGACCTGCGGAGTCTATGTGAAGCTTTCAAAAGAAAGTGCCGTCAAAGAGCTATTAGTAATTTACACCATTAACAACACAAACGTATCGCAAGATTATCATAGTGGTACCATAGGCTTTCTCTTCACTATGGAGTAATTGCCACTAAAACGTAAGGCATGATTAGTTAATTACCCGAAAGTGGGACATTGAGATACTCTCTAATTTGCATCACTAATAACACCAACGTGATACAATACCTTTACGGTAACGTCATAAACTTGCACGCCTTGTGTTTTGTATATAGCGTTTCATGTGTCGTGTCTCGTGTCTCGTTCCTCGTTCCCCGTGCCTCGTGTTTCGTGTCTCGTGTCACGTGTCTCATACCTTGCGTCTCGTGTCTCGTCACGTGTTGCCAAAATCTAATGTACCATCGTTACTTTATCGAACTGTAGGTTATTCATTATTGTTCGTCATAAGAAATTTAGTATAATTCATTGGAATTGAACATTTTGAAAGCTTTAATTTTATTACAAATTTTTACATTGTTTGGAGCTGGATTTTGTTTAGAAATTACAAGTTAAAATTATAATTATGTGACGGTCAGATGTATATTTCTCTTTCTCGATTTCATTACCTTTTATAAATTTAAAGTCTGAGTTAGTATTCATCACGCACGTGGGTATTCCTAGTTCAGTAAGGGGGATTTTGGATTTGTTTTTTGTAAATAGTAATTATTTCTTGTTATATTATGTATTGGTAATTTCGTTAGTTAAAGGGAAATTACATCTTGTAAAATTATATTCGGTATTAAAATGACAACTTAGTGTGGAGCATAGTTTTAGTTTTAAAAGCAATTGCGCGTCAGCCGGACGGGTCACTTTGATTAATTTATTTTAATTAAACAAGAGTTTCTTTTGCCTGTTTTCGCTTTTACCGCTTACGATGATTTAAAGTATTGAGGTTGTAGGATTGGTAATTGATATTTAAGGGAGATACAATTAAAGATGGCCAGACACGTAAGTCTCGATTGGAATTGTAACGTCAAGACTTGAGTTTTGCGCTTCGGACCCCACACACGAAATGTGTATCTGACAGTGGTTGCACTAGTTACGCCCTTATCAGGGAGCATTAAATAAAGTTAATCGCAGGAAGTGTCCATTACCCTTGATTTAGGGATATTTTTAATTTCTCACACATCGGGTTATGTTAACGTTTCTCGTGTCGTGTGGCGGCGTTATCGAGTCCTCGTAATGGGATTACGTGTTTATTAGTAGTTCCAACCCTCATTTCCTTGGAAGATTATCGTAATTGTGTGGGATTATTGGTAATATAGTTTATGGCTATTTGATGGTTTCGTGTGCACGGCCAACCCCTTAACAAATAGAGGATTGCAGTAAATATGTAACGCTTAATAAATGTGCACATGGACGTTAAGAACGATTTGCCAAAGTTTGTGTGAAGCCAATTTAAGAATTAAGAAGCTGCTGATTGTCATCGAGAAAATACCGGAAGGATTTATTGCTATTTTCGTCGGAAGAAGAAGAGGGGAATTTCGATTGACCATTCTGTGCATTATGAGGTAACTATTTTTTTTTAATCGACTTATTTAATTTTAATGAAGTGTTTATTTGTGTTATTCAGACGGATGAATATGCCTCTTGTTCAAGTTTATTTAAATAACGTCTAGATATCAATTCAGTACATAAAGCTTATTCATTCGTAGATTGACCATTTCATATGGTGGTTACCTGTATCTTATTATTATTATTATATTAATCAAAATAAGATACAGGTTTATTTTGATTTCGCTAACTAAAATTACATATTCCCGATTGTCATATTTATGTATTCAACGAAATTATTATTATTGTTCCAATTTATTTTTGGTGTTATTTAAAAATTAAGGTAGATAAATTTGGGAAACTGAGCTTGCAAGTATCAATCATGGTTATTTACTAGGTGTATCGAATTCAGTGTTTTTTGTAACTGCTGCTACAACACACCTAGTGTTAATCAAAACCATATCTACTTTTATCTTAATATACGAAGGTGTTAATGACTAAGTGGTGTTATTTAATTTCCGGTTGCTATAATTGTAGTCTTTTCCTGTCTCACAACGCTATTATTAATTACGTTTAATCAAAATGTTAAAGTTCGAAGATTGCGATTATAGTCAAGTTACAGCATGGCTTAATGATTTTAGGAGGTTTGCAAATCTTGTAGTGGTAACTTTTTAATTGTTTAATGGTTTTATTATTTAGCTTTAACTTATTTGCACGCCAACGATTGCGAGTAGGCGCACATGTTTTTGTGGTTTTACCTGAATTTGCCTTAAAAGGTAAGCAGCTTGTTTATTTGTTTGTGAATGAGTTGCGTACTTTTCTAATCAGTTATAACGACCCCGATTTTGTCGTTTATTAAATTGTGGGACTTTATAGATTAATAATCATGATTGTTTATTTGGTTGTGACGTATTTTTCGTTTTAAATTGAATAATTTGACCAGTTATTTTTGGTTATCTGAGCCAATCATTATCGAAATGTATGAGTTTTGAGTTTTACTATCGCCATTTGGCGGATTTTAGATGAGGCTTAGGATTTTATCGAGGTTTAGGTAAACCTTGCGTAGAATTTCTGGAGTAAGCGATTGTTAAGATCTAGTTCATGACGTTTTCCCGCTATAAATGTGTCTAACAGGTGGCGCCTTTTTGACATTTTTTCCGAATTTGACATTATGGAGATGTGACGAGTGCCCATTTGCAGTATTAAGTAATAACCCCGCCCGCACCACTGAGCTATGTCCGTTGCCCGCACATTACCTTTACGGGTTGACGTTCTAGTAAGTGTTTGGGCAGCAACACCGTGTCTCGTCTTGTGTCACGCTTCGTATCTCGTTTCGTCTCGTACCTCGTGTCTCGTATCTCGTACCTCGTGTCGTGTTCGTGCATTGTGTGTCGTATCTCGTGCCTCTTGTCTTGTTTCTCATGTCTCGCGTCTCGCGTCTTGCGTTTCTCGTTTCGTTTCTTACTTCACGCGCTTCGCCCTTATGCCTTGTAAATTTAAGACGGTTAACATTTTTAGAGTTTGACTTGATATATGGTGGATTTTGAAAATAATACCGTTTGATGTAGGATACTGTTTTTAACTTCACATAGCCACAAAAAAGGTTTTTAGGATGGTTTAGTCTATTTGATGCTTCTACACATGCTCAGAATACTGATTTTAGGTTTTCATCAATGTCAGGGGAGACAGCAAATCGAAGATAAAGTAAAAGCGGTACATTCACTTAGTAATAACTATACATACAAGGAGACATATCCGGTTGGAATTGAGGATATACAGAAATGTAAACCATACAGTAAAAATATTACAAAATAGCGACAACCCATCAGAGTTTAATATAACCCAGAATTCCTATAGAATTCTGACAAGCGGGCTTGATAATGCAGACGAATATATGAGTAGTGGCATATGACAGTAATCCGAATGTATTGCACAGAGTTAGTATTATTAATGGTGTAAATTACAAAATGGCCTAATAAATCATCCCTTAATCGCTTTGACACGTTATTACGGCGATCAGTCCCGAGCGATGTCATACGAGTCTATGGCACCGTGACGAAAATTTTGCAATAAGGAAATTACAAAGTGCTTAAATGTGTGAAGATTAGTTTTTTCCTTTTTACTCCGTCAACAAAAACCGTAATTAAGCCCGTAAATTAATTAAGTACTCACCGTTGGATATGGATAAGAATTAAATTGTGTAATATAAATAATTGTGCCGTGATTCATAATAAACGTCAAATAAGCATAATGTTAGCGTTTAGCGATTCAGAATGAAATCATTCATGATAAACAAAAATCAAAAGATCTAAGAGATTGCCGTTAATTATAAAACAGACATTTTCTCTTTTTTATTCCGAAACTAATACTTATTACGTACTATAAATAATTACATCGTTAATATAAATGCAAGTTTTCTTTTTGTTATTACGAATTTAAAACTGGATAAGTAATAATTTAATTTGTATTAAAACGCACATGTTAAATGGAAAATTACATTCAAAGCCTTTTATATTAATGATAGTAAACCGAAGCATTCAAAAATAGAATTTAAAATCCAATCAATATAATTAAGAAAGTTTTAAATTAGCAAAACAGGTTATAGTTAACACCTTCATAGTATCGATAAATTTATGTTGTGGAAAATTGCACTATTAAATAATAGTTTCAATGTAAATAATTAAAGTTAAACCTGAAATAAGTTCTGTCATATGAACGAAGTAAACAACTACAATAGGGATTGTAATCGCGTCCCCATTATATATAATAAACTATTTATAATAAAATATTCTAACCGTTGACGGATGTGTCAAACAGCAACTAGCTTCTGTGTTGGCGTGATTATGAGTTGATAGAAGTGTTATTAGTTACTAATTGAAACATTGTACAGAAAGAGTATTTTTTTGTTGATGAAAAATGGCCAAATTTTGTACCAGTCGCTCCGTTATTTCACAAGTAGTAATTTTCGTACGATGAAAGGAATATTGATTCAGCAGTTGATTTAATATCAATTAAAACAAATTGTTATGCTGTCGTCTTATCGTTAAAATTATGAAATTTCCAGCCGCTCCCCCCTTTTAAATGCCGTACTCTATATATGTGAGTGCTTTTACCGAAATGATTATCTTTCGTTCTCACTGTTATAGCGTATAGCGCAAAATTGCAATCGTGAATTAGTATGAGATAAAGAATAGTTAATAAAAATTAATAATATAATTTAACTTAGTAAACACTTGCTCTTTAAATGAGTACAAAAATTAGTAAAAGTAGTAAAAAGTTGCTTTGCTAACGAGCACCGTTTTGATTAAACAGTAATCAGTGGACTTTAAATAAATTAATAGAGTTCATATTTAATAAGCATCGTTCATTTTCATCCATCATTGGAGAAGGACTTTTATTTGTGAAGGGGACCTGTGACCTTGTGTACTGTATCCACCGTCCGTCCGATTTAATTGAGTTTTAGGTGCATCTTCTACCACAAGAATTCGACCCTGAATTTTATCCTCCACTAGGAAATCCGACGCAGCCTGTTTGGAAAACCGTATACGTTCAAGAGTGGACCCAAAGATCACCTAAACAATAGTTTATCCGTTTTTCAATCTCCTGGAAAGATAACCGACATTCGCAGCCCGTCAAGGATTGGTCATAAATATTCATAATTACCGTATTTAAATAAAATATTCCCAAACAAGGTTTAATTTTTGTGTTGGACTTCGTTGGGGATAAGCTTCACCTGCCACCACCGAAAACTCATTACAAATAATTAAACATTTTTTACATTGTAAAAGGCATTACTTTCGTGATGGCATATGAGTCTAAGGCACAATGAGAAAAACATTTTATTATGTTAGTGTTATGACTGTGTACATTAGAGAATAGCTGAATGGCCCTTTCTGCAGTGATTAATAAATTATTAATTGCATTGTACGCTGTAGTAACGTTTATTATTTCGTGACGATCTGCTGAGTCTGTGGGGCTACGACGACGATATTTCACTAGACTATACTCATTAATGGTCCCAGAAAAAGGATTAAACCCTTGTCACCGCAAGCGAATCTAGCGCTCCACAACTATAATCTTGCATTAAGTTAACGAAACGATATTAATATTGCATTAAGACAGCGTTATTAATGACGTAAATTACAGAGTGGTTGATATTTTGAGGAAAATGCAAAAGTATTGGAGCATAGACGCCACCTTGAATAGTTCAAGTTTAGAAGTTACCTTAAACTCTCCAAAAACCAAAGAAACTAGTGATCAAGTAAGTGCACTGCCCAAGCAAGCAAGTTAACGCACAAACACCCAAATACCAAGGCACTAGCGAGCATATGTGCGAATAAGCAAACTATCTAACATACAAACTTTCAAACACATAAAGAAACTTAGCCAAAACAAACAAATCAATAACGCTAACCCGTAAATAAAAACCACATATACTCAATCACTAACAAATTAGTAGGCAAACACAAAAAATGCAAAAAGCCATAACAACAAAAAAAAACAAAAACCTAGAGAAAACAAACCACCAAATCATCAAACAAACACAACAGCATCAGCCACGTACGCAAATAACCGAAACAGTCACCGTCCAAACTAAAGAATGTAAGCAAGCTATTTAACATGCAAACAAGTACACAAAACCTAATCATACGCCAAACATGTATGAAAGAAGCAAATTAGCTGACATAAAAACACACCAAACACGTAAACCAAGAAAACAAACTAAACCGAGAAGCTAGCAAACACACACAAATAAGCAAATATGCCATCCCAGCAGGCGTGCGTTTCGAATTTAGATTTGGGTTTTTTCAAAGAGTACGTAATAAGCATGAATCAGTGGATTTTTGTGGAATTTCCCTGCAATGTTAGTATTTGCCTAAGGCAATATGAGTCATTAACGTGTTTCAAAATGATTTTAATCGGTTTTAAACTATAAAACCATATTTTTACATACATCTTATAAGAATTAAACGAAAGAAACCAGATTAGAGTGCCTCTAAGAGAGCAATATATGGTACAAATATACAGCACTGGTTAACGAAATGAAAGACAACTGTAAAATTGCAAACATAAAAGTGTGAGTAGTAACTGTATGTACAAGGTGACGAGAGTTTTGTAAGAATTCCATTAGACCGCAAGTGCATAATCAGAGGTCGATATGATACATTCTTCTTACTACATAAAGTTTTGGGTGAATATCCTATCGAAAGGACTATGAGTGCTTGGTTAGAAGTATCATCCCTCCAAAGAATTTATTTGGAGCAAGAATCTAGAACATGTCCATCTCAAGAGGTTAGGTCAGTATACAGTCAAAAGGAACATAGATGTTAGGACAATTTGAAGAATCACTCCTCCGCAAGGAACCTTAGATGTTGGGGTCACATTTTACCAAAAGGACCATAGGTGCTAAGATAAGTTCAAGAATCATTCTTAGAGCTTAGACGTTTGTGAAATTTAAAGAATTTGTCAAAAGGGACGTCGTAGATGTTTGGTCAGGAATCTGTTGAGCCAACTTCAAAGATTTATTATAGACTCAGCCGTTAAAACTCTTTCCCTGCAAAAAGAGCATCAGATGATGAGACAGTTTCAATAATCTGTCAAAGGACTTTAGGACCGTTAACAGGGGGTGGGAAATAGAGACCTGAAAACAAAAGGTAAAGAATAAAGGGTAAAGAAAGGATGTAAGGAATATAATGGATGAAAGAAGGAGTGAAATTAGTGAATAGTGAAAATAGTGGATAAAACAGAAAAAAGAAGATAAAAATGTGAAACAAGGGGATGAAAACTAAAAAATAGGGGGTAAGTATCGGAATAACAGGAAATTAAACTTGAGTGCGATCGTGTTCCACTTACTGGCTCCAAAATATCCTGGCGCCGAAATAAACCGGTTAAGGAATGAGGAAATGTATTGTCATTAAAGATGAGTAAAGGAACATTCTTACATGGTTTTTTGTTTGATAATCCTAAAATTTAGGATTATGATAATTATATTGAAAAAGGTCCAGTTAAAAACATACCTTGTATAATTACAGATTGAAATTAAATAAACAAGTTACACTAAATATTGAATTACCAATCACAATTAGAAACGTAAAAAGGAGAAAAATTAGAACCAGTAAATGAAGAACTTCAAATATAGAACAAGCGTTGCGTTAGTAAAAAAGGTATTGGTTCAACCAGAAGTTATCCTTAATCTGCCATCTATTAGTACGTCTGAAGGTTTTATTCAATTTACTGTATTTAACGTGTTGATTTACCCTCTAATGTAATCGCCGGTTAGCTTGTCCGGTATCCATAAGTTGGGAATCACATTTTTTTAAATACTGCAGTAGAAGATATTAACCGATAACGCAACCGTTGTCACTGTAATCGTCTTATGGTACTTCATGATAATTTTTTTTAAAATTTGGTTTGTTACGCCTGGTAAATGGTATAAACCGCTCTTCACAATATCCTTTTCTGCCTCCTTGTTTAGTGTAATCTGCCCGTCATGTTCTTTTTCATTGAATAAACAAGTTTCTTGATTAAATTCCTGGGACAGTGATTAATTTTGCTTTCTCATAGACGTACGTATTAATCGTATATATATATATATATATATATATATATATATATATATATATATATATATATATATATATATATATATATATAATCGGTTTAAATCTTCAAAATTTTATTTTTGCATTTCTCGAAGTTTTATGTGTGTGTGTGTGCGAGCGCGCGCGCGCGCGCGTGTGTGTGTATGTGTGAGCGTGTGTGCGTGCGTGTGTGTCCATTGCTTCCAATTTAGAAAGTTATGTATAAAATTAAAAAACAAACTAATACTTATTTATATAATTTAAAAAAAAGACAGAGGCGCACCGTTTTCAGGGTGCAAATTGTGCATTTTGTAATTTATAAACCATTTTTTTTTGAATCGGGTATAAGTGTAAATCATTTGTCAAAATTTAAAAATTCAAAATGGCGGAACAAGAATGAGGGATTATCTTGTTTAAAAACCGACTCAAATTCATGTATTGTGGGGTTTAAAGTTTCTCATGATACATTTTTGGTCAAAGTTTGTTTACATATATGAGACAGCATTACGGCAGATAACTTGGCTGTGGTTTTTCGTATTTCTTTTAACCGATTAGAATCTCTTTAGATAACCTCCGATATTCACGACACAAGTCTAATATGATCTTATTGTGCTGTTAGAGTAATCTTCTAGTCATCCTATCCTAGTTTATAATGACGCGGGTGTTTCGAAAAGCCAACTTGTTATTTTCATCATCCACATGCGTAAACTGTATGTAACATCAGCTGTAATATTTGTTCCTTTGTTAATACCCTAACCTTATAACTGCTTTAAATCACTCCTAATATTTGTTTATCCCTTACATTTTATTGTTTAATAAAGTTACGCCACTGGTGTATCAATCCCGTCATTACTTCAACATTCTCAAAATCCTTTGGATAATTTTCCTGCTCATTTGATCCTTCTTCTTTCTTGTAGCTGAATCCTTGTCTTTCGACCGAACAACTAATCAAAATAGCTTCAAAAACCAAAAAACTATCCCTTTTATTAACTCTTGGAATTTTGTATGATTTTCCTCGATAAGAAAAAAAAAGGGCCTGCAGACTTAAAATTCAAGATGTTGGGTGACCTTGTATTGAATAATTAAATAAATGCAGTTAGTGTGCTCGATCTTTCTTTTAAATTTAGGTATGCGGAATCTGAAAGGAGATTAACAGGAAGATGTGAAAAATAATGTATGAAACTTACTTACAAAAACAAGTTGATTGAAATAACCAAATTGAAATTATGTTTAGTAGCACCGTTACCATAAACAATCCAATGTGTGGATTACTCTGGATATTATAAAGCAGTAGGACTTTAAGATAGCGGACTGGGTGCGGGGGGATAAATCCCAAAATTTAGAAAATAGATATAACAAACTAACAAATACCCCTCGAATTAAACTCGGTATTGAAATACGTGTGCGTGTGCGCGTGATTTTAATAATTTATTATATAGCCATACACAAGCTTGAACACATCATGAAGTAAATCTGACCACATAAAGGGAAATTCTATATATTTTGATTAGCTTCTGGGTAATTTACTATTCCACAGCACTTAAAAATATCCACCACAGGGCACCCACCATTCCTAAACATCACTACCTCGCCCGCCTTAATGTCCGATTTCACTTTAACTTAAAAACGGACATGACTTATGCAAACTCAGGACAAAATCGTCACGCAGAGTATTTATCGAGCGTTATTTTTGGCCTTCAGTGAATAGATCGGAAGACTCTTAGGACCAGTTGTATAAAGCAAGATAATCTTCGGATCAAGGTTAACACAAAGATCAACAAGAATGTACGTTGTACGAACTTAGATCAACCACCAACAGAGGGTTAACTCTCACTCTTATTTGACTCGAGTCGAGTGGTATGTGGTATGTGGGGTGTTCTTTTTCATTCGGTATTCTCGAGTAGAGGCAATTATTTGGCATGAACTATTTAAGCTAGGCCGAAGATTATGTAGAGTTTGTTGGTTGAAGGAGTTAAAAAAAATACACGGGTATTTCGCAAACACTCAGACCATCTCCAAATTTGGTCAGACGAAGAGTTCTTCGATCGATTTCGACTTACAAAAAATTCAGTTAGGGAAGTGGTGCCACAATTAAATATTCAACCGAACTCAATGACGTTAACATACAATGATTTTTCCCAATTATAATCCAGACTTCATAATAATTGGTTTTTAGGAATTGTGAATTATCTGTAACTGAAATGTTGTTGTTAACGTTGCGATTTTTTGCCACTGGTTCCATGTTAATTGTTAGCGGGGATTTTATGGGAGTGCCATAAATCCACTGCAAGTCTAATGATTAATAAAGTGCCTAGAGCACTTGCCAGCTTGAGGGCCATCTATATAAAATTCCCTGAACGTAATGAGGGTGAATTTAGGATATTATAATATAGCCAGGTTTGCGCTACATGGGTGCGATAGATTGTACGCATGCTAAGATACAATCACCAGGAGGTAATGGTGCCGAAATATGTAGAAATCGCAAGGGATACTTCTCCATAAATGTGCAATGCATTTTCGAAGCTCAACTGAATACAACCAGCATTGTTAGTCGACGGCCGGGCTTTACGCACGGTTCAACAATTTTGAGCAATTGTACAATAAGACGAAAATTCGAAATCAGGGAATTAGGAAGCAATTTATTAGTAGGCGATAGTGGATATGGACTAAGATCCTATTTGATTACTAGGTTGGCGAATCCAGTAACACCAGGTGAGCACTTATTTAATGAAGCGCAAATTAGAACACGCAATCCAATTGAAAGATGCTTTGGGGTGTAGAAGCGTCGTTTTCCAATGTTGAGTTTAGGATTACGGGTAAATATAGAAAGAGTTGAAGCTGTCAATGTTGCAACTGCTGTGCTTCACAGCATCGCTTGTAAAAATCGAGAATCACTACCACCGATAGATAATAACGTTGAAGAGTTGTTATTGCAAGAAATGGCTAACGTCGAAGTCCTTCGAGGAGATTTACTTGCAAATAATATTATTAGGCAACATTTAATTAACAATCATTTGCAACACTGTTATAATTTGTGCTTTCTATTGTACATAAATATTAATCTGTAAGTCCAGTTTAAATGGATTACCAATTGAATGAATAAGAACACAAGCGAATGAAAACTATTTATTTACACTAGATTTCAACAGCAATTCCTGTTTTAAAATTTTGATTTTTAAATCGTGTTCTTCTTGCGCGAATTTCATTTTGAATTTCTTGGGTAGATCATTTATTATCCACCCAAGAACATAGCTTATTGACCTGTTTGATCCCAGATTTAATTTTTGGAATCGCTAATTCCTTTGGTACCGGAGTTCTTAATTTCGCAGGGGTAAACTGCGACCAATTGCTCGGTTCGCCACTGATTGTTAGAGGTAACGAATCGCTGCAGGTCTCAGGGATTGCTGGTGATTCTTCTAAATCTAAAATCAATAAATAAAACTATCCAAATTGTTTTCACCTACTATATATATTACGTACCGATAAATGTGACTGCCCCCACTACCTCTTCTGGAACTTCTTTGCTAGCCTGATCAGTTAGTTGAAGAACTGGAACAATTATTTTCGTTTATAATAATTATTTACTATAAATAAAAGAAATACCTATGACATCATCGTCAAATTCGCTGACCCGGCCAGTCATGCGGTATCCGAGCAGCTCTAAAATCTTGATATCAGTTTCAGTGAATTGGGTATCGCATGGCGGTCCTCCACCTGTACCTTTCACATGCATGTTAATATCGGCGAATTTTTGCTTGCTGCTTTTTTTAATATTTTTCTATTTGTTTTTTTAAATTATTGCAGGCCTCCAGTTTTAAAATCGTGGGCGATTTTGTCCTAAACTTAGTACGCGAGTCTGTTTTTGTATATTCTACAATGTGTTTGTAGCTGTCTAATATCTCAAGCAACCTCGCTTCCTCTAGAGCTGTAAAATTGGCGCTTCCATACTGCAATGATTTAGTTGTAAGGTATAATTACAATTATAAAGATGCCTTACCTTCAAGGTGGTTAGAATTCTTCTTCAAAATTTGATAAATAATATAAATTTTATTAAATATTCGATAGTGTGCCACGTTTTTAACCACCACACGGCACAATACAGAAGAAATGAGTGAGCTCGGCTAACACTCAATCAAACGGTCTGAATACTGCAGAGCAATCGGATTGCATGGGTGTTTTGGAGTTAACGATAAAGTAGGTTAAATTAGAGTTTGGTTAGTGAGAAAAGAACCGAAATGGGCGCCACAAGCTTTAAGGAAAAAAAAGGAAAAGAAGACAGGTTCTTATTCCTTGGAAGAGGGAGCCTGTAAAGCTTGAAACAGGGAGCAACAGGAATAGTAATTAAGTGACAATTCCCTCAACAAACGTAAATTTGTTTCTCTTCTTAAATTAAGGAGATAATAAGTCCAACGATGTTGTACAGTTAGATAAATATATGAATGATAAATAAGATAAGTTACACACAGTATATATGTATTATCCTTAAAAGCAAAAAAATTAATATAAATTAAAATAATCTTGACGAGGGCAAGTCGTGAGCTGGTACTTACGCCCACAGTAATTTATAATTTATCATTATAATACCAAAACAATAATACCCCTTCCGGCCCACGCAAGATCTCACGTACCTTAGCCTGAAAAGGCCAATTTAATAAACTTATTAAACCAGTTACTTATAAGAAAGAAATAATTAAATAATTCAGCTCGCCTTTCGTAAGTGTGGCATATAACACCCAATTCTAATAAAAGTTATTCAAAATTTTTATTGTTGATTGTGCGTGAAATATTAAGGAATGGTTAATGAACATATAGCAGTTCTACTTAAGAGAAATGGTATTAAAATTAGCTACAGGCGAGTCTCCAGATGACACCGGACTTATACAATAGGTAAATATGTTTAACAAATACTTGTTGATATAATTCATATAAATATATTTAATTTCCTTGCAGGCGTAACCTGCTGAAGGAAATTTAGGTACGAGTCTTATTCAGAGGTAAAATGTTTGTCAACTGCTTGTTAACAGAATTAAGGTAAATGTACTTCTTTTCGTTGTAGAAAGCAATTTATTTATACATGCGAAAAAAAGGAAAGAGCTGACCTGTGTTTGCGAATGCTTATGCGTTTTTTAAAGCAGCCAAGCAACGAGCAAGCAATCCCCAGTATGTGAGCTACAACTGATCGCAGTTTATCAGCAACACAATCCAAAACAATAAGCCAAAGAGATACAAAACGGATACTCGTGTTACATCAATCAAGACAACCAAAGGTAAAAATGAACCTGAATGTAATCGTAACGGTAAAGTTATATGGACACTTCAATAGATGGAAAATTAAATATTAGGAAACGTAGGTTTATGGAAACTCAAGTTAGTTGCTAAAACGAAAGTAAAGAAGGAAAACGAGGTTTATTCAGTGATAAGGTGTTACCTCTAAGATAGAATACGAGCGGTAGTTTAAATATCTTAAACAATTTGTTACACCAATTTCTTTGAAGAAGTAATGTGAAATTCTTTTGTGTGTGAAGAGAAGTTCTAATTACAACAAGGTTAACAAGATCTAATACGGCTTACCAAAATGTGTAGGTGTAGTGAAATATTTTCATTACATCCGCTTAAATAGCGATTATATCACATTTATACAACAAAGCGATATTATACAGTGAACATTTTCCATAAAAACGATTCTTAACATCTAGTAAATAGAAACAAGAAAATTTTCTAGAAACTTTCCACCTTTCTACAGAAATGGCGATTTTGAAAAGAACGCCTCAAGAAACAATTTTACAACCTGAAAACTATTCCTTTCAAATCATTGTTACCACATTTAAATATATTGTTAACAGATGTTTGTTTTCAAAATAAATCATGATAAGTAAGATGCAGTTATGTAATGGTATCACCATCTAGTAGTTATTTAGCGAAGTGACAGGTACCTATAAAAGTAATAATTTTGAAAATAACGAGAACCTACGTTCATCTCAGAGATGGCGCTATAGGTATTAATTGAAGTTAAATTTTGTAAAAACGAGTAAACTTTTAAGGTACGAGAGATGCGAGAGAAATAATTTTCGTATAACGTAACCGCGTACACGTCTTAAAATAAAATTGTATGTGAAGTAGAACTAACTATAGTACAAGAATGATTTTGTATATCATTTAATCCATCATACTTATTAGTAAATGGCGTAAATACAAAAATTTTAAATCATTTAGTACAGAAAATACAAACTGGTAAGCTTAAAGCATATTACTAAATTTTTAAGCCACAGATATTTATTTAAGGTCGCTTTTAGAAACAGTAACGAGATAAAATAATACAATCGATCCTATATCGATTTTTGCACGTTACAAGTGACAAGTCATTATTTAATACTATAAAATAATTAAATTTGTAAAAATTATGACCTACCTATTATGTGGGTAACTAAGGTTAGGAATATAAAATCTGGTGCGTCTTAACAGTTCGTGTAACCATGGATAAATAACATTATTCGGTCGTAACGGGTAACAACAAACTTCGAAGGTAAAAAACACTGGTTACTACTAAGGAAATTTGCCATACCAACATTAATAGTTACTCTAACTCCCAGATTAGTAGACCTCTGTACGTTTTGCGTTTATTCAACGCGAACAGAGTTGATCAGGAGTCAAGTCTTGACTCCGAGTCTACAAATCCGTGAGTTACCTGCTCTTTATACAACTGGCCCTTAAACTCAGTGTGGTGGGTTCAAGCCCTACGTTCGGTGCCAATCCCGTTGCATCACGTATATTAAACCGATCAGTAAAAGCTTAAGTACCCGACGTAAATAATAGTTTAATCAATGTATGTTTCAGTGACATACAAAAAGGTAACAAGATAAAAGAACCATCGCCCATTCTCCGACATAGACTAAAACCCATGGTATAAAGGTGCTAAACCATAAACTAATAAGGCAAATTAACATAGTAAAACAATTAAGCGCTTAAACGTAACTAAAAATACTACTTACAACGATCTGTTGTAATCGATTACTGCTTTCGTTTAACAATCAAAATCATTATTTTCTTTACTTGGTATCTAAAAGCTTAATAAAAGCGTGATGTAAATGTAAATCTTGAACAATGTAAATATTTTCACGAATAGTCTGTCGTCCAAACATAAATATTGAAACAGGAACAACATGTGATATGACAATGTATTGATTTATGAAATTTCATGTATTAGCTTTAATAATTCAAATAAAATTTAATTATGAAATTAATTTTGCATACATCACCCGTAACCAGATAACAAATTGTAAGTGCAATTATTTGCAAATGATTTATGATGTTTAATAAAACATAGAAATTCATTTTAATTTTAAACTGAGATATTATTTTGGTTATGTACAATGTAAATTTTTTACACTGACTACCAATCTTCAACGTTAGCGTGGAAAAGACGTAAATTTATCATTATCTAGCGTAATGGGATATTTTATCGTAACTGTTGTTTTTTAATACGATGAAAGGTCAGTTTTCGTATACTATTCTCAAATGTTTAAATCACAAACGATGCTGGATTTTAATGAAATTCTGATAAAAAACACTCTTTCCGTCCTTCAGCTATTTTTCTTTTGTAGTTATTTTAGCGCAGCTAAAACTGAAATTTAGAAATGTTTGTTTGTTATGTAAAAATTATAAAGTAGGAATATCATTTCTTTGATTCCGTTTGCTGAAAATGAAGCGTTATCGCTGTATTAATTGTTAGCGAATGTACACAGCTTCCTCAGATGTTATTACTTGTCTAAACAATGATCAGCAGTGATAAAGGCTATTGTAGTAAAGGGTGTGTGGAAAATGACTTCGTCTCCCTTAAATGTCGTCAAGTGGTTGTATTCTGCACGTGATGGATGTACATTCTGGAGGAATCATTTTCTCCCCATTATTAAATGTCATTTACTTGTTAAACGTTTAGCTTTCCATTTTTATCTTATTCTTTAATTTGTTTAATACATAAACATGCAGGCTTAAAGGAATACAAGCTTATAAAACGGAAATTTTTACTTTTCCTGACAAAATCGAAATTCGTCTTGGAAATTAATGTAAATAATTGCGTATTATAAATACGCACACTGTACAAGGTGATTTATTATTTGCGCGTAGGTTAAGGTCAAAACAAAAAAAAACAAGAATTTCTCTGAAAACGTTTCACCTCCGTGCTGTAGGGGAAAGTGGGGGCAGATTCAGACAAGGGGCACCTTCATAAACTAGAGATATCTGTTGTTAGGCGCACATCAATTGAACTACTTATGCGTGTATGCGTAGCTTATTTATATGTGTGTTGGCTCACGGAATTTGACAGCAATCGGTGTGAAACGCACTACGAGGTGACACGGAAAGTGATTCGGCCAGGCGTGCAACGCGTGCAATGCACGCGGGCGCCACCCCAAAGGGGCGCCAAACTGAAGGTTTGGCAAAAAAATTTTAAAAATCCAGAAAAAAAATAAAAAAAAAATTTTTTTAAATAATAATGCGCAGGGTGAATAAAAATAGAAAGATAATTAAAAAAATCAAATATTTAACTAGTTTGCTGTTTGTCGCGTTTCGGTTCTCAACTGCTCGGTCGAGTTTTAGTTCTCGGAAACTTAGGTCGCTTGACTTGCCGCTTTGAGGTCGGTGTGTTTCCAGTGACCGTTCTACTGCTGCTCGTATTCGCTTCGCTATGGTTGTCGTCGAACTGTGGAATAAAAATAAGTAAATGCCTTTACTTGTCAAGTTTCAAGTAAATACTTAGTGCCCACATTTAGTTTGTTAAGGATTAACAAGTATTAACTTTCGGATTGACGGGTAAAAGCGTTAACTTGTTTTTATTCACCCGACCCAAAGTAAGAAATATTTATTTTGGTACTACGACATATTAAATTTTCATACAGTTTTAACTTAAGATTTTATTAAACACTTAGAGATGAAATTAATAATTTTATCAATATTTGTATATAATATACATAAATAATATTTTTATGTTAAACTACTAATTTAAATAAAATCTGGTGCACTAAAAACGGGAAAATAATTATTAGGACACATTATGAGACTTTCTAAAGATTCTAACCTCTTTAAAAATTAACAATTAGTTTAAAATGTGGGATGTAGGTTAAAATATTTTTTTAGCGAACTTGCGCCCTACGTTTTGATTTTTAATTGTTAAATGTTCCAGAGGTCAGGATATCTAAGAAATATTTTTACCTATGCTTTCTATTTTTGGTTCTTAGTTTTTAACTTGACTAGAATTACCTCCACTCCACGACTGCAACATTGAATTCAGGATAAAAAGAACTTTATAACGAGGTATGACGATCTCCGTCTAATTTAAAATTTTTAAGGGCAGCTCTCACCCTCGCTCAGGGATTGATAGTGTGGGGTCAAACATAAAATATGATAATATAATATTTTCGCGGAAACCTAAAATATGTGCGGAATCGGTTGAGTAGAAGTAGTTCAAAAAGCTATTGCAAGATTAAAAACAAACAATAAAAAACTATACAGGTCGAGCGATATTAAATAAAATCGTTTATTAAAAATTAAACCCTTATTTTAAATTTTTGTTAATATTTAACATTTTTTTTGTAAATAAAGAATTGCATTCTTTAAACCAAATCCGAATATTCTGCAGTATTCGTAAATCGCCAAGCTTGCCTATAAACGTGAAAACTTGTCCAGACTTGCATTTTTCCAGTTCGGACTCGAAAGGTTCACGGGGTATAAATTAAAACAACGAAAGGCGTTAGCTAATCAGTTCTTGATATTCACACAAGAAAACGGAAGATAAATTATAAATTAGACGTGTTTTAAAGTGGCAGAAAGAAAATATTCGATTCGATCAAGTGTTTTATATTTCTTGTCATTGTGTTTGGTGTGAAAATTAAATTAAGGGTGAAATGTGAAATGAAAGTAATAAAATCCAAAATTAGTTTTTTAAGACATATCAAAGTTTATTTTAAAAATGTTGTCAATGTAAATAGGTGCCCTTTATATTATTATACAATGGTTACATAGTTAGATTCTATGTAAAACTTGAGGATAATATCTTAAGATTTAATGGCTTTTGGGATATTTTAATTTTCATTATTTTAAATAATATAGCTTTTAACTATTAAAATTTAAATCAAATATTATCCAAATTTTGTTATGCCAAGTCATTGCCTATAAAAATTCAAATTAAATAATAAATGTCTTGTTTATAGGAAAAAAATGCAAATGTTATTTCTGAAATAAAAATTAAAATTTCTTAAAAACCATTTAAAATAGGTATAGGATATTAAACATACAAAAATCTAGGTAATTAGACTTTTATGTGTTACCTTAATAGGTAATAATATACATGGTGTTTCATTCAAATTACCGAAGTTGACATCTCTTTCCGGTATAGCCGGTAGTGCCAAAACTGTCAAAATATGTTATTCGTCTATCATCCAACGATCTCAACGCGTTTCTTTTTTAAATGTTTTCTGAGCCTAGTACATCTTAATACATTTCATATTGATCTAGCATATTAGCTTATATTAGCTTCACTTGCTTAATTCTAGGAACCACAGAAGAGAAAACGACCTTCTGGGGCAAAATTTCGGGAGCAAAAAAAAGTTAGAGCTCAAGAAAGGGAGAAGATGGCTGGCAAAATGAAAGATTTCTTGGCGAAAACTCCAGTTTCCAATGCAAAAACAGAAGCTTTAGAGAGTCAATGTTCTGAAGCGGTCGCTGCTTCACCTGTTCCTGCACTTGAACCATCTACGAGTACATCAACTCTCAGTGAAAACGTAGAATCGGTTGAACCCACCGGCTCAACAATAGAGGCTACAAGTGAAGCTGAAACCGAAGCCTTGACTAAAATGGGCCCTGAGATGACAAGTACCATTCTTCTATCAGAGGATCCTGGTCTGTGGCCTAGAACCATTAACAACGAGGAAGTCAGAAGGTTGGTTGAGCGAGGACCTCCTTTGATAGGACGCAATTATCAATTTCCTACAAAGCACAAAAGAAAATTTTCAAGTACGTAGTTTGTCAGAAAACTGGAGAATGGTGAAACAACAGAGAGAATTTGGCTTATTTATTCAGTTTCAAAAAACTGTATATTTTGCTTTTGTTGTAAGGTTTTCGGTAAAACTATCAATACTTTTTCTGATTCAAATAGTTTTTCTGATTGGCAACACTTATCGTTGGCTATAAAAAGACATGAAACATCAATTGTACATAATGTTCATATGAATACATGGATGAGTTTGAAAAAAATGTTAAAATTATCTACTACTGTAAACGGTCATCATTTACGGGTTTGAGAAACCGAAAAAAAATATTGGCATGATGTTCTGGAAAGAATTGTTGCAGTCGTAAAATGTTTGTCCCGACAATGTCTAGCATATCATGGTTCTTCTAAAATACTTTTTCAACATGATAACGGAAATTTTCTTAAGGCTGTCGTGATGATTTCCTCATTTGACCCTGTGATGAGAGAACATCTTAGTAGAGTGCAATACTCCCAGGAAAATTCTTTAAAAAAAACTCATTATTTAGGCTACCAAATTCAAAACGAAATTGAAGAATTAATGTCATCTAAAGTAAAAAATAATATTTTAAATATGGTACGCAGTTCCAAATATTATTCAATAATTATGGACTGTACGCCAGATACAAGTCACACAGAACAAATAAGCCTTGTTTTGCGTTATGTGGTGTTAAACAATGATTGTAAAAAAGTTCAAATACAAGAGAGTTTTTTAGCTTTTAGCCCAATATTCGATTCTACAGGAGAAGGACTATTTAATTTTGTAGTTGAACTTTTACGAAATGTAAATTTAGATATTAAAGACATGAGAGGTCAAGCAAGGGTATGATAACGGTGCCGATATTCGTGGAAAGCATATTGGCTTACAAAAACGTATACTGGACGCTAATCCTCGAGCTTTTTTTGTGCCATGCGCTCCACATGGCTTAAATTTAGCAGTAAATGATGCTGCTAAAGTATCAAATGAAACAGTAAACTTTTTTAATATAGTACAAGAACTCTACGTTTTTTTCTCTTCTTCCACAAAAAGATGGGATATTATTTAAAAAAATGTTTCTGAATTAAATCTAAAACCCCTAAGTGATACTAGATGGTCAAGTAGGGTAGATGTTATAAAGCCATTAAAATTTCATTTAATTAAAATTTGTGAGAGTCTTCTGGACATAGCGGATAACGATACTTTTAACATAGAAAGTACGCATAAAGCAAGTTCTTTACTATTAAATATCCAATCATTTAAATTTATTTGTAGTGCAATTATTTGGTATGATGTTTTATTTCAGATTAACATTGTAACCAAAATGATGCAAAGTGTAACAATTGACATTAAGGTATGTCAAAACTATTTAAAGAATTTAGTCGATCATTTCAAAAATTATAGAAATGATAATTTTTTGAGGAAATAATTGCTCAAGCGGCAAAATTAGCCGCCGATCTTGAGATAGAGCAAGATTTTCCCGCAATCAATACTACTAGAGTTTTTTGATTATGAACATAGGGATGAAGCACATCAAAATGTCAAAACCGCGTTTAAAGTTAATTTTTTTTTAAGAATAATTGATCAAGTACTAAGTTCTTCAAATAGTAGAGTTGGTATGATCTCTAACTATGACAATGTTTTTGGTTTTTTTAGTAATATTTTTACATTATGTGACGATGATCTCCTAAAGAACTGCCAAGCTCTACAACAGAAGCTTGCTGATGCGGTAAAGATGGAGGCTGATATTGAGGCAGATGTTTTGTTTAGTGAGATTACAGCTTTAAAGTTATTTTCAATTCCTCATTCTTCAAATCCTCTGGATATATTGCAATATGTATTTGAACACAATTTAACCTCATCTCTGTCAAATGTTACAATTTCCTTAAGAATACTCTTAACTTTACCCGTATCTGTGGCTTCTGGGGAGAGGTCATTTTCAAAATTAAAAATAAAAAATTTTCTTCGATCAACTATGCATCAAGAGAGACTATCTAGGCTAGCAATATTAGATATAGAGCAGGAGATGGTTGACAAAATCGATAAAAGAATTTGCTGCTGTTAAATCAAGAAAAACGCTTATTTAACCTAATAAAAGTTGTAGTTTTAAGTGACGGATTAAAGATGTTTTTTTTTTGTTATTAATTAATAATTTATTCATTATTATTTCCAATAAAAATTAAATTAAAAAAAATTTGTTTTATTATAAAATTAAAAAATATTGGATTTCGTACATTAATAAAGGGCGCCAGAATAATGTACCGCACGCGGGCATCGCTCAGCCTTGCGGGGGCCCTAGATTCGCCCACGCGTAGTAATTTTATAACCTAACTTTGAACATCTTTTTATTGATAAAAACTATTTTCTAGATGATTTTGTACTATTTTATTTAAAAGATAATAGGGTCAAGTTGGTGAATTGATACGTGAATAATGATATATATGGTTATTTTTTTAGGAATATTTTTATTTCATTTTCTTGTGATGGGGTAGGTTCATACAGCAGTAAGCGGGGTACATTAAAACGGTATTAATGTGCCCCACTTTTTTTATTTTAGTTTTTAGAATTGAAGTGATATCATAATTTTGTTTTACAGAAAAAATATGGTCAGAAATTACAACAAAAAGGAAACTAGGAGTGGAGAGGTGGACGAACAGGAATGTTAAAAGCTATCCATGAAGTTTTGAAAAACAAACTCTACGGAAATCAGCAGCTAAATATGGAGTTAATGCACAAATACTACAAAGCCGTATCAAAAAATTACGCAAAACATAAGATCTTGGTAGCGAAAATCGTGTATTCGAATCCAAATTTGCATCGCAGCAAGTTTTTACAAAAACAGAAGAGGATCTTTTAAATAAATATATCTTAGCGTGTTCTAAGATGCACTATGGACTGACATGTATCCAAGTTAAAAAACTTGCGCATGAATTTGTTAAGGCCAATGATATAAAAAATCCTGCAAGTTGGAATAATAATAAGATGGCGGGAGCAGACTGGTTAGCAAGTTTCCGAAAACGCCATACAAATTTAAGTTTGCGTAAACCTGAAAATACTAGCGCTGCCAGATCATTCGGTTTCAACAAAATGGCAGCGAATGATTTCTTACAGAACCTGGAGAGTGTATACCGCAAACACAATTTTACTGCCGATCGTATTTTCAACTACGACGAATCTGGTATTTCTCCTGTTTTGAGCACACCAACAATTTTTGCTGACAAGAGTCAAAAACAGGTTGGTCAAATAGTGTCTGCTGAAAGAGGAGAACTGGTCACATTTGGTGGTATTATTTCAGCAAGTAGAAACACCATATCGGCCTTATTCACCTTCCGTCGAATACATTATGAGGACCACTTCTTAGAAGGTGCTCCAGAAAGCTCTTTAGGTGTAGCCACGAGAAGTAGTTGGATAAAATCGAGCAGTTTTGTTGATGTTATAAAGCACATCCAGAAACACACCTTATGTTCGAAAGAAAATCCAATATTGCTTTTATGTGACAATCATGAAAATCACATTTACCATTAGATGTTAGAGTGGTTGGACCATTAAAGTCAAAATTAAAAACAGCATTCAATGACTGGCACGTTTCCAACCCAGGAAATACACTTAATATTTATAATATACCAAAACTCATAAAGGTACCTTATTTGGAGGGATATCACCAGTGCTCATGAAAAAACCGGAATATGGCCTTTTAATAAGTTGATTTTCAATGATGATGACTCTGCGCCGGTTCAGGTGTATCATTCAAATTCTGTAACAAATCCCAACGAAAGCACTGGTGGTGAGGAGCTTGGAATAGCTGGTGATGAGCTTGCTACAGTTGATGCTGAACTTGGTGATATTCCTGTTCGAACACCACCGACTTTGTCCAGAGATGTCTCGCGTTCACTGCTTTCACAACATCTTGCATCAACAGTGATCGATTTTGATAACCCTGCACCATCTACTTCCAAAGTATTGAAGACGCCAGAAATGATAAGGCATTTCCCGAAAGTTGTGTGCGTGTGAGTGTGCGTGTGCGTGTGCGTGTGCGTGTGCGTGTGCGTGCGTGCGTGTGCTGTGTGCGTGTGCGTGTGCGTGTGCGTTGCTGTCGTGTGCGTGTGCTGCGGTGCGCGTGCGCGTGGTATGCGTGTGGTGTGCGTGTGCGTGTTGTGTGTGTGTGTGTGTGTGTTTGTGTGTGTGTGTGTGGTGTGTGTGTGTGTGGTGCTTGTGTGCTGTGCGTGTGCGTTGCGTGCGTGTGCGTGTGCGTGTGCTGTGTGCGTGTGCTGTGCGTTGTTGCGTGTGCGTGTGCGTGTGCGTGTGCGTGTGCGTGTGCGTGTGCGTGTGCGTGTGCGTGTGCGTGTGCGTGTGCGTGGCGTGTGCGTGTGCGTTTTCTGCTTTGTGTGCGTGTGCGTGTGCTGTGTGTGTGTTATAGTGTGTGTTATTGTGTTGTGTGTGTGTTTGTGCGTGTGTGTGTGAGTGTGATTTTTCATATTTGTGTATATATGATTGTGTGTGTGTGAGCCTGCATGTGTGTGTGTGTGTGTGTGTGTGTGTGTGTTGTGCGTGTGCGTGCATGCCATTGTGTGTGTGTGTGTGTGTGTGTGTGTGTGTGTGTGTGTGTGTGTACGTGTGTTAGTATCCACGATAACTGCATAACGACAACACGTACGTACTTCAAGTATTTTATTTAAGCTGTTTTTCACTTCTCTTGATGCTCTTTATAATTTGTGATGGATCTAGCTGTGGAAATAGGGGTTTATTAAGCGTAGTTTCCAGTTTTTATCAATTATTTCTGAAGAAGCCTGTGAGTGTGTGAATGTATGCATATGCTTACATATATCAGAGATACAAGAATAATTACATATAGAGCTGAAACGATTAATTATAGTCTATTCAACTTTTTAACACGTCACGTAATTTGGCTGCAAGGAGTTCCGAATGTAAGATTTAAGTATTAAAATTTTTTCGATATTTAAGTAACGATCCACTTACAGGAAAATGTATTTTTAAACATTAAATTAATTTTACGTAAATTTTCTTTGTGAAGTTACCCAACACAAAGCCAATTCAGCCTTAAAAATTAATTAAATAAGATCGTTTAGCTTTCAATTTGGGTTAACGCTTATATTTAAACTGCTCGTCATACTGTACATCCTTCCCTTTCTAAAACATGCCATTTGATGGGGAACATAGTAATTAACAACCTTACGCTACCACCGGCAGGCTCTACGTTCTAATGAATAGATGTACATGTAAGTGCTAGTCCGTAGCTGAAGGTTATTCGTTTTATAAACCATATCAATTTTTTTATAGAAAAAGGCTGCTTTAGAATTTTTTTTGCAAGTTACCGATGTCTATTAACCTCTATCTGACATGAAGTTTTAAACGTCTATCTGACATAGATTATTGTTTTTGTTTTTACAATGTTGCCTATTTTCGTTATGAGCGAATTTAAATGGAAGTTACATAACTATCTTAAAAAATTCTTATTGGAATTTCTTCATTTCTTTTAGTTTCGACTGTAGGTTTGAAGGTCGTGTACTACTGTACACCGGATCTTTTTAAATAAAAAATTGGTTAGTTTGCATTAATCGTTTTAGAATTTGCATTTAAGGCAAAACCTAAAATGATCTTGTATTGTTTTCGCGAAATGTTATTTTTCAAACTGGATTTGTTGCAAATAAGCTTTCATCTAGTAAACATCTTTTCAAAATGTTTATTCATTTGTATGTACTCATTTTAATGTTCTACAAGTAGTATTTTTCTGTTATTCATTATCTGTACGTGTACCTCACCCCATGAACATTGATCGTACCATTATGTTCTGTTTTTTACGTTATTAATGAACTGTAATTTGTGATATTCCGTTATATGAATTGTACATATTCAAAATTATTAACTTGCAGATATGAATTTTAATTTACACATTTCTTATTGAATTTTATTCTCTGATATGTTATTATTATGTATTTCAATATTGTACATTTTAAAGGCTTTCTTATTCAACATCCCAATTCATGCAATTTTTATTTTCCTCATTCCTATAGTTTAGGATTATTTTGATGTTTTCATTTCATTTGAAGTTGTTTATGCATACAAGGAAGAAGCTTTCTTTGTTGTGTTCTCTCTCCCGAATTACTTTGTTAATTAACATTCTCCTTTTTAACTTTGTTTTACTTAAACTGCAATATTTTAAAGAAAGCACTGAACTTTAATAATGTAGTTTCTGCATTAATTTAATTCCTTTCTAAGCTTGGTATCAGACAAAAGTATTTTTACTGTTCACATCGGAGGACTTTCAGATAAACGATCAGAGTATATCTTAGTTTCTGTTATTATATATTCCACAAAGATTCAAATTTGATAATTTATTTAAAAATTACCTCTCCGAAACTAGTTTGTGTAACTGTAGCACAAAGTTAAATAGAACTTGAAATTTAAATGGAGGTTAGGAATAACTGTAGTTACCTTTTCTGACTATCCCTACTATTCCAATACTTATGGACTCCGTTGTATAGAATAATCGCATTCATTACATAAATTTGATATTTCAATATTGTTAAACAACTGTACCTGTGGGGATTCAACCCTCCACAATATAAATGGTAGAACCCAACAGTTAGTCAATTAAAAATTGAGAGATCAGAATACTTGCTTTGTTTATTCCTTATAAACTTCTTGAGGGGCCATAAATTCTTAACAATTGAACATAAGATCATAATAGTAAAAAGGGAAAAACTTACTGCAAATGAATTTATCAAATGTGTATAGATAATATTAACATTATGAAATTGAAAATTAACCTAATTTATTTTACTATTGTAACTGAACTGTTTGTAGAACGCTTTAATAAAGTTTCAATTAGAAATAAAATATTGGCCTTAAAGTAATTCGGATTTTTCTTTAACAAACTGGCTTTATTGACCGACTTCTGCATATATATATATATATATATATATATATATATATATATATATATATATATATATATATATATATATATATATATATATATATTTAAATAAGACATTTTTCTTTTGAAACTTGTGTAAATAAACGTACAAATTGATTCAACGTTTGAACGTCCTTTGTTCCCTTTGTCAAGAATTTATTTTGACAATTACAGAAATTGAAATAAGGTAACTATTTTGAACAAGTACAGATTATGAAACAAGGTAACTAATTTAAATTTAATCTGGACGGTGTGTTTGACTTCGGGTAGTGGGTCTAGTACATGATGTAGAAGGTGCAGAAGTGGGGACGTCAGAATAGTTGCAGCATAAGTGTTTGAAATTTCTGGAAGATTTGGAGTTGGTTGAAATTTCGAATCAACTTGTTTAATGATATTCTTCCAAATTTGTGGCATTCTGGAAGTGTCATCTCGTTTATTGAGGGCGTTTGGTCTTCTTTCAATTTCAACTGCTTCTCTAATAATTCTTTCTTGTAAGGTGTATAGAGGTGCAATTAGACGGATATTGTTGGTGTTAATTTTGTGTCCTGTATTTAAATGATGTGCAGCTAAAGACGATGAAGGATTGTGCTGTTTAATTGCTAGTTGGTGTTCGTTATGAAATCCTTGATATACCGCTCTTACCACTTATCTGAGCAAAATTCTAAAACGGAAGAGATGAAGACTATTAATAAAATACTAGTTCAAAATGGATACAAAGATCAAGAAATATTGAAAATTACCAACGAAGTAAGAAGACCAAGAAATAATAACTTGTCAAGCAATGAACGCAAGATTCCTGTTATTCTACCTTATATAAAGGAATTACAGACAGAATCGCAAAGAAATTTCCCAAAACGACTTCAGACCGGTATTCAAACCACATTCAACTTTGTCCCAACTGTTAAGAAACCCCAAAGACAAAATTCTAATGAAAACCAAGGAGTGTATGAGATACCTTGCAACAACTGTCGAAGAACCTATATCGGACAAACTAACAGAATATTATATGCGAGAGCCGATGAACACCAACTAGCAATTAAGCAGCACAATCCATCATCGTCTTTAGCTGCACATCATTTAAATACAGGACACAAAATTAACACCAACAATATCCGTCTAATTGCACCTCTATACACCTTACAAGAAAGAATTATTAGAGAAGCAGTTGAAATTGAAAGAAGACCAAACGCCCTCAATAAACGAGATGACACTTCCAGAATGCCACAAATTTGGAAGAATATCATTAAAAAAGTTGATTCGAAATTTCAACCAACTCCAAATCTTCCAGAAATTTCAAACACTTATGCTGCAACTATTCCTGACGTCCCCACTTCTGCACCTTCTACATCATGTACTAGACCCACTACCCGAAGTCAAACACATCCGTCCAGATTAAATTTAAATTAGTTACCTTGTTTCATAATCTGTACTTGTTCAAAATAGTTACCTTATTTCAATTTCTGTAATTGTCAAAATAAATTCTTGACAAAGGAACAAAGGACGTTCCCGAAACGTTGAATCAATTTGTACGTTTATTTACACAAGTTTCAAAAGAAAAATGTCTTATTTAAACATTAATACTTGTGGAAATCTAAATAGAAACATATATATATATATATATATATATATATATATATATATATATATATACACTGTGTCCAAGATAAGGATGCTCACTATGGGGATCTCGGAAACAGTAAGAGATGGAAGGTTGGTTAAATGGAACAAAAGTTACGCATTTGAGAGGATGTATTTATGGTCTTTGTAGAACTCGAATGTCTCTTTTACTTTTTGAGATATTTGAAAAAAATTGAATTTTCTGAATTTCGTTTTTATTTTTTTCTGACCTTATTTGAAGAGCTACCAAGAAAAGAAGAACACATTTTCATTACCACTTTTCTATCTCTACTTAATGTTGTAATTCAATTTTTTATACAACGTTTCGTTTGTTAGCAACCATCATCAACTTTATTTTTTTAAATACATGAAAAAATTATTTTTGCTATATTTAAATTCTCTCCTTGATTCTGAATTTAACGATATATCACATTTATATTTTTGATACGTTTCGGATAAGAAAATTCATATTCAATGTAAAACATCGAATAGGTACAGTTAAAACTAATACTAGAAATATTAGAAAACCGTAAAATTATTATGATTATGTTTTGTAATTTTAAATGATAGACAAATAAAAAACAAATTTATTTTAAAGGTTAACAGCATTTAAAACATTCTTCAGCATTTGAGGAGTAATACTAGCGAACGCTTCGAGAACTAATCTTTGTAAAATTTCTTCGTTTTCAATATCGTTTCCACAAAATGAATTTTTAAATGTATCCCCAAAGAAAAAAATCCAAAGGTGTTATATCTGGAGAACGGGCTGGCCGCAGTACATTTGCATGAGTGCCAATATATCTTTCTGAAATCTATCTGACAGGTATTCTCTGACAACTCTGGAATTATGTGCTGGTGCACTGTCCTGCATAAACCAACAACCTTCAACTTCTTGGAAAGGCAAATCATTCAAAGCTATCTCTAATTCATTTTGGAGTAAAATTTGGTAACGTTCAGAATTTAAGGACTTGTGGCAAATAAAAGGACCTATAATTCAGTACCGAATTAGCAGCCCACATATTAAATCCGAAACGGTGTTGTTGTTTGGCCGTTTTGTAGAGACGTGAATTTACTCTTGCCCAATAATAAGCATTTCTACGATTAAAAATTCCATTATAATTAACCATACTTTCATCGGAATAAAATAATATGTATTGTATGCGGAAAACATTCATTGTCTTGAGATTGACGTGTATACCATTCGCAAAATATTCTACGTCTTGCTGGGTCACCTGGTCGAAGTCCTTGGCAAATTCTAAATTTATACGGATGTACTTTCTCCTTCTTTAGAACATAATGAGCTGTGGAATGGGCTATGCCAGTTGCCTCTTCAATTTTCCTAGTAGAAACCTCTGCATTTTCCGTTACAGCTAATAAAACAGTATTGACTTTTCTTCATTGCAAGGTTTTTGCGAGATTTTACAAGTTTTTTGAACGCCATATTCTTTTAGATTAACTGCTAATGTGCGAAAAGTTCTTTTGTGAGGTTGACGCCTTTCTGGATATTTGTTTAAATACATTACTTCGGCTTCAGAACAATTACGTTGACACAAAATCACGTCAGTATATCGAGTTTTTCATTATTTGAAAAATGTACTCCTACCATATTTTTTTTAGGTAAACACAAAATGTAATTAACTCAAAGACCACCAAACAAACGTAATACGGACAACAATCAATTATGGCAGGTAGGTAAACAAAATGCAAAGCCAACTTATTTTTATCAAATGCATCAGTACCACGGAAGATGTATTTTGACTGTTTAATTAATAGTATTTTCACTAAATACATACTTGTGAATTATTCTAATCGCAACAGGCATTAGTAAATCAGAAAACATTGTTTTATAATAATTTTACAGCTTTCTAATGTTTCGTATTAGTTTTAACTGTACGTTTTCGATGTTTTACATTGAATATGAATTTTCTCATCCGAAACGCAACAAAAATATAAAGTGTGATATATCGTTGAATTCAGAATAAAGGAGAGAATTTAAATATGGCAAAAATAATTTTTCGTGTATTTAAAAAATAAAGTTGATGATGGTTGCTAACAAACGAAACGTTGTATCAAAATTGAATAACAGCATTAAGTAGATCTAGAAAAGTGGCAATGAAAATGTGCTCTTCTTTTCTTGATAGCTCTTAAATAAGGTCAGAAAAAATAAAACGAAAATCAGAAAATTCAATTTTTTCAAATATCTCAAAAACTAAAAGAGACATTCGAGTTCTACAAAGACCATAAATACATCCTCTCAAATGCGTAACTTTTGTTCCATTTAACCAATCTTCCATCTCTTACCGTTTCCGAGATCCCCATAGTGAGCATCCTTATCTTGGACACGTGTATATATATATATATATATATATATATATATATATATATATATATATATATATATATATATATATATATATATATATATATATATATATATATATATATATATTAGAGAGAGAGAGAGAGAGAGAGAGAGAGTGTCTCACGGCGAACGATATCGATTGATTATGGAAAAAGTATAAATAGAAAAATCTGAAAATTTGGCAACTTACTAAAGTCGATGCGGGACAGCCATCTAAAATATTCACAATATTACAGCACTTCCGGATATACCGGAAGTGGATATTGGCTTGCGTATTTTAAATTGGCCACCCTGTATATTGTTGAATTTTTTGATTATACGTCCAATTCTAGGCATACTTTATGTTTAATGTCATATTCCTAACTCTAGCCGTTTTTGAGATATTCTAAGGTTTCAATAAAAAATAACGGTTGCATCGCCCAGTAAAGTTACCTATACTGAACTATTGTAAACAAAGAACTGTTTTAGTCCACTGACAACGCGCAATGACGTGTTTTATACAGGGTAATTGAAAAGCAATACTGAATTTCGCAGTCAAAAAAATAGAAAAAGTAAATTTTTTAAATTGGAACCCATACTTGTTGCATCGGATTTGGGTTTAGTACCAAAAATAACTATGATTTTCAATTTAAATACTTATACCTAAATCTAACCCATTTCATTTTATTGGAGAAAAAGCGTTTTCACTTGCCCATATTCGGTTGCGTTGTTGAACTTTTTGTTTTTAATCTTAGCTGGTAATGCGTTTGCCAACCAGTAATCATGTAAACTGTGGAGATATGCCAATGACATTAACTTTGACAACTGAAAATATGCCGTCACGACTCGGATATCCAGACGAAGATTATTTAAATTTGTTTATTATTTACGGATAATGTGAAAAAGTGGTGAATAGAATATGTGCAACGTTTGCTGCACGTTATCCAGAAAAAAAGAATCCATCACCGAAAGCCGTGAACAAATTGTTGAAAATTTTAAAAATACGGGTTACGTTAAAAGAAAATTGTTAAAGCTAAACCTATTCTTAACAATAAAAATGTGGAAATTGCAATTTTGGAATACTTTGTTGCAAATCCAATGATGTCAATAAGTCAGGTTTCGATAGACTTAGGAGTATCAAAAAGTTCAATTAATAGGAATCTGAAAAGGCTCAAGTTTCATCCTTTCGCATTTTCGACAATATATAGGGGGTCCCATTTAAAATAAGCAAGCTCATATCCACTTCCGGTATAACCGGAAGTGCTATAATCTTGAGAATACTTTAGATGGATGTCCCCCATCGACATTAGTAAGTAGCCAAATTTTCAATTTCTCCTTTTATACTTTTTCCATAATCGATCGATGTCGTTCGTCGTCGGACACCTGTATATATATATATATATATATATATATATATATATATATATATATATATATATATATATATATACATAATCAGGGTGACCAGAAACTCTACGGACAAACTTTGCGTAGTGATTCTAGCCCCAAAATAAGAAAAAATTTCAAATAAATCCAGGTCCGGAAACGCTTCGTTTAGGACCTACAGGGTGTAAAAAAATTTTATTTTCCTCGGTTTTATGGCGATATTTTGCGAACAAATTTGAATATGGTCCTGAAATTTGGATCACGGGGGTTTTTGTGGTCGAGAAACTTAAATATTTTATTGATTTTGATGCTGGCTGCAGAGGGCGCCATCTACAGTGGTATGCTAAAAGTTAATTGGTCTTAACTTTTTTACCACCCGGAATATTGACGTTCCGTTTGAATTATTTTGTTCCCTTTTCAGTTCTAAGCAAAAAAGGTGTACTTGATCGATGCCTCTCAGATCAACCCTTTTCGAGATATTGGTTGATGAACAGTTCAATTTAATTCCCTGTAATCCTTAGCTAATTGGAATTAAAAATCAAAGTAACGTATATTTGCATTTTTATTTTAACTTTGAATTTAAGAACGAAAATGAAGAAATTGTAACGGGTTTTCGGTGGTGGCAAGTGAAGCTTGCCCTCAATGAAATCCAGCACAAAATTAAGACTAGTTTGGAAATGTATTTATTAGTTGTACTTATAAGTTACGGTATTTTTTTGTTATTGCAAAGTCAACTCCTGGGCGGTAAACCAATAACGGGTTCTTCGTCACAGACGTTGCAGCGGATTAAACGGACTCGGGCGCCAACCAAAGATTATCTACTGTCCAGGCGGTCTTTGGGTCCACTCCTGAACTTGGGCGGTTTCCAAACGGCTACCTCGTGTTACCCAGTGGAGGATAAATTCAGGGTAGGATCCTCACGGTCGAAGATGTGCCTAAAACTTAATTAATACGGATGGAAGGCGGATACGGTGGACAAAGGTCACAGGTCCCCTTGACAAACAAAATTCCTTCACCAATGATGTATGAAAATGAATGATTCTTAATAAATGTTAACTGTGAATTTATTTAAATTTCACTAATTACGGAGCTAGTCTTTATTAAGTTTAATTTAATTAACTAATTCTTAAACTACTCTTTACCTCATCGATTGAAAATAATGCAATTTTTCGCTACGTCTGCAATAAGAATGTAGGAAAAGATAAAGATTTTTGTGAAAGCACTAACCTATATAGACTACAACATTTAAAAGTGGGGAAGGGATGGAAATTCCATAATTTTAACGACAGCGCAACAATTGGTTTTAATTAATATTAAATCAATCAATGAACTAGTATTTATTTCAACGGACTAAAACTATTATTTGTAAAATCACAAAGCGATTGATATAAAATTCGGCCAATTTCTATTAATAAAAATACTTATTCTATCTAACGGTTTAATTAACAATTAGTAACACTTCTATCAACTCAAAATCATGCAATTCCAGAAGCTGATTACTGTTTGACACATCTGTCGGTGTTCGCATTATTTAAAATACATAAAATTGTACATAATAGTAAAAGATTACATTCCTTTCATTGTAGTTGAAATTCATAGAAAGTATTTGAGATTTAACTTTACTCATTTATATCAAAACTATTATTTAACAATGCAATTTTTACTAACTAAATTAACTAATTTACGAGAACGGTGTTAATTATTTCTTGTTTATTTATTATTAACGGTTGTTTATAGTGCTTGATACGTTTTAATTTTGAAAGAAAGAAAAATTTCTATTTCCAATTAATGGATATCTTTAAATTTTCTTCTTATCAATATTCAACGGTTCCTAATTAATTATTTTACGGACTTAATTATTGTTTGTTATTAGTGAAGTAAAACGAAAAAAAACTAATCTTCACAAAATAAATAATAAAGCTAAAAAATAAATGTTACAAAAGGTGTTCAACATGATGACCATTTGTTTCGATACATAATCTCACTCGTTTTGATAACGAGCGGCGAATCTGAACATATTACATTATTTCTGAAGGTATCGCAGGCATCTACAGGTATGCTAAAAGTTAATTGGCCTTAACTTTTCACCAGTATATTGACGTTCCGCTTGAATTAGTTTGTTCCTTTTCAGTTCTAAGCAAAAAAGGTATACTTGGTCGATGCCTCTGGGATCAACCGAGGAAAATAAAATTTTTCACACTGTAGGTCCTAAACGAAGCGTTGGCGGACCTGGGTTTATATGAACTTTTTCTTATTTTGGGTTTAGAATCACTACGCAAAGTTTGTCCGTAGAGTTTCTGGACACCCTGTATATATATATTTATATATATATATATATATATATATATATATATATATATATATATATATATATATATATATATATATATATATATATACATGTCCACAAACACTTTCAAGAAAACTTCAGATTCTAGAGCTGATTTTATGTTGATTTAACGTAAACTACCTTAGTACAAAATTCCTTCCTAAGAGAGCTGGGGATCTGTGAAGATGGCGCCCTTTAAATGATAAACCGATTTAAACTTTCATGTGTTAATCATACTTTTATAAAATTAACTAACGAATTCATTTACAATTATGAAAGATGGCTATGGAAAATAAACAAAATAACAATTGCGTGAACGTCAAAATAACTAGTATTACAGATACTAGTTGAAGGTAAAGTGTCAAATAAGTTTTAAGTGAAAGATTTTTTATTGTTTAGTTACATTACCGTAAATACAAAAAGTTGAATATTGTTAGAATGGTTTCGTTTAGTAACAAGGAATATACCGATATGCATTTAGTGTACGGCGAAATGCAATGCAACGCTCGGGCAGCAGCACGTAGATATGCAGATAAATTTCCATGTAGAAGACGTCCTGCTCCTAAATCATTTACGCTTCTTCATCAAAGAAACAGGATCGGTAATTCCTAAAAATAATGAAACGGGATATTTTAATGGAAATTGGTACAATCCCGAAATAAGCGTAAGAAGGTTGGCTGCAATGTATCCCAATGTGTCAAAATCTTCTGTGTGGAACATTCTACATAAGGAAGGCTTGTATCCTTTTCATTTCAAAAAAGTCCAGGCCTTGCAAGCAGGTGATTTTCCTGCTCGTGTTGATTTTTCAATTAGTTGCAAAATAAAGAGAATCAAGACCAAGATTTTTTTTCCGATATTTTGTTTTGAGATGAAGCCGCTTATACAAAAGACGGAATTTTTAATATGCATAATACACACTATTACTCCTACGTTGATGAAAACCCTCATGCGATAAGCGAAAGTAAACATCAGGAAAGGTTTGGCATTAATGTATGGATATATGTTCTTAGTCATAATTTGCTTGGACCTGTAGAATTGCCTAATCGTTTAAACGGGGAAGAATATCTCAACTTTCTACAAAATACTTTACCAGATTTATTGGATGATATTAATCTGAATATTCGGCGGAACTTGCGGTTTTTACATGATGGTTGTCGGGCTCACTATAGCAGAACTGTTCGTACTTTTAGATAACAATTACCGAGAGCGATGGATCGGAAGAGGGGTCGGTGATTGGCCAGCAAGGTCACCAGATTTAAATCCTTGCGATTTTTGTGTTTGGGGATATCAAAAATCAATGGTTTATTTCCAACCAATAAACACACGTGATCAGCTTTGGAGAAGAATTCAGGACGCCTGCGACGAATTTAGGAACAACAGGGAATATTTGCAAAAATTCGACAATCTTTACATAAACGAATAAATTTGTGCATAAAAACGGATGGTCGTCATGTGGAGCATGTTTTGTAGATTCAGTTTTGTGTTTCATGCTTTCAGTTGTCATTTTGATTTTTTTTTATTATTACTTGTGTCAGCAACATTTTTTTTGTATTAAAAACGATTATTTTTTACCCGAGTTTATTTCTTTCTTTCTAGATCAAGGTTTAATGTATGACATGAGAGCAGTTTGAAGTTCACGCAACTGTTTTTTGTTTATTTTCCATAGGCATCTTTCATAATTGTAAATGAATTCGTTGGTTAATTTTATAAAAGTATAATCAACACATGGAAAGTTCAAATCCATTTATTTCGAAAACGGTGCGTCGTAGCAATTTTAGACAAGATTATCATTCTTTTATGAAAAAATCGAAATTTTTTTAATTTTATGTTAAAATTGCGAAATTTTGAAAAACAAAAATGAATAACAATGTCCATTACCCCGGCCAAACGAGCTGCTTTTGAGTACAGCTAAAAAAATCATATTCACTCTATACGATAGGGCATATTCCACTAAAGGGAAACCATTTTGAAGATATTTGAATTAAACCGATGTTAGTACACCATCTTCCAAGAGCTCCAGCTCTCTTAGGAGGTATTCTTGTATTAAGGCAATTTAGGTTAAATCGACATAAAATCAGCTCTAGAATCTGCAGTTTTTTTTGTGAAAAGAGTTTGTGGACACCCTGTATATATATATATATATATATATATATATATATATATATATATATATATATATATATATTATTTATTATTAGCATAGTAATTTCAATATTACTTATTGCTACGTTCAGTTATAAATCGTAGGAGTCCTAATTCAGTAATGACGGCAGATTTCGGGTTCTAAATTAAGCCGTATTTAATTCATACTTTACATATTTCGGTTAATGATTTTAACCTTCATCAGAAGTGCTAAACTGGGATACAACACATACCTTTGAAACTGAATATAGATAACACCTACAATTATTTTTCATGCGGTAAGCTATTATAGATTTCATATAATAGGGAACAAACCGGGTGTTAACATTTAATTGACTAACCACATATTTTCTGTTTAACGTCTTTGGTCCAACGTATACACGCACAAACTAGATAATCGACAGACGGTCTTGTTGATATTGATTAAAAATATGTAACAATTAAAATGATCTATGCACATAATGTTTATGACATTTTGCTTTATTGACGTGCAGAATTATTGCGTGTGCGTGCGCGTGTGCGTGAGTGTGTGCATGTGCGTGTGTGTGGGTGTGCCTGTGCGTGTGCGTGTGAGTGTGCGTGCGCGTGCGTGTGCGCGTGTGCGTGTGCGAATGCGTGTGCGTATGCGTGTGCGTGTGCGTGTGCGTGTGCGTGTGCGTGTGCGTGTGCGTGTGCGTGTGCGTGTGCGTGTGCGTGTGCGTGTGCGTGTGCGTGTGCGTGTGCGTGTGCGTGTACGTGTGCGTGTTCGTGTTCGTGTGCGTGTTCGTGTTCGTGTTCGTGTGCGTGTATGTGTACGTACGTACCTGTGTGCGTGCGGGGACGCGTACGCGCGTGTGTGTGTGTGTGTGTGTGTTTGTTAATACACATGATAACTCCAGAACGAAAACTCCTACGTACTTAAAATTTTGTATTTAAGCTTGCTTTCATTTTTCGGGGAGCTGATTAGATTGTGGAAGAAATTCAGCCGTGAAGAGAGGGTGTTTATTAAGGCTCTTTATAGAAATACCAATATGTAGACCTTAATCATATAAACTAATTATGTTTCATGCCTTTTTTTGACACGACGCTTAATTTAGCGGCAAAAAATTCCTAATGTAAAATCTAAATGTTGTTTCAAATGTATCTAGAAAATAATTTTATAAGAAATTGTGCGCACATATTTTTTAAACAAAATTTTATTCGGCATAACTTTTCTTTATAAAGTTTCTGAATATAAAGGGAAAAATGTGAAAAACTAAATAAATGTGATTGAAACTGCTTAAACTGTATATTGACATTTTTGTAGAAGCAGGCGGCTTTGGAATTTTTTTTTTTTTTAAGTTAGCATCTAGGTGTCTGTTAACCTCTATCTGATATAAAGTTTTACACATCTATTTGACATAGATTATTGTTTTTGTTTTTACAATATTGCCTATTTGCGTAATTAACTCATTATAAAGGAGATTCCATAATTATCCTAAAAAAATTGTTAATAAGATTATTTCATTTCTTTTAGTTTCCATTTTGTGGATTGGAAGTTCGTTTGTAGTTCCACACCAGATATCAGAGATCTGTTGTCTATAAAACAAAAACAAAATTTATTGCACAGTTACTGTTAAGTTATTAAATGCATTCTCCGATATTGTGAAAATGTTGTTTTTTATACATTTTGGTTCATCGCTATTGAATATCACTTTAAACCGAAGTCAAAGAAAATTACTAAACGAATTAATTCGACAGTAAAGAACATACTTCCTATAGAGGTAAGGCTTTTGCCATTATCGGGGATCAAAGAATTCAACAATTTTAATTATACACGAATTTTGTTGGGGAAACTTCCAACCAAATTTTCTCGATAGATTAGAACGATCTTTTATTGCGTAAGGCATTAGTTATTACTTGGGGCAACACACGAAAAAAACAAACTTCATTTCCGCACCAATGTCGTTAGGAAAATCATCTAACCCATTTCAGAAATGGGCAAAAAGTGAATGTTATGCCTTTACGATGATGGTATTATTAGGGGCCAAAAATCGCCAAAAGTCTTTTTTTAATTTCTTTAGGAAAACGATCAAGCGCATGGGCAGTAACTAATTGTTATGGTTTTAGGGCATTAATTTATTACATGGTGTCAAAAATATCTAAAGTAGTTATTACACCACTCTCGTTGGCGAACCCTCTTAATTCAGTGCTTTGAATGACAAAAACAAACCTTTATGGTTTAGAATCTTTGGTCACAATTCAGGGTCAACAAGTCTTAAATTTTTTATGTAAGCAACATTTTTGTGTGGGAATCGGACAAAACGCATTATATAAATAGACAAGAAGTAAACGTTAAGGTTTTACGGTATTTCATAGTATAGGGCCAAATATGCCCAAGATGTGTTGTTTACTTTTTGAAGATAAAGACAACCAAAAACTTTATTTATTCCCCAATTTGATTAGTAAAACTGCTAATTCCGTTGTATCGATGTGCAAGATCGACATTTTGTAATTTTAGAGCAGTACTCATTACATGGACCCAAATATTTTCAAAAAATTTATTTAGTCACTAATTTACTTGCGGTAGTTACGATTTGCAAGTAAAGAATTTTATTCAAAATACTTATCTTTTTTGGGTTTTTAATAGTGTATTTTTGTATTTATGTTCTACACAAATCTATAGTTACAGTTAATTTTGCAATGCTAGTTATCTTTGGAGTCAGCTATACCTGTAACATTTATTTATAAATAATTCTGTCTATAATTATTATAAGAACTAGTTTAAGGCAACGATTACGTTATATGCAGCTATCCTTTAGTATTCTATAAAATTATTTAACTCTCCTAAGTTTACTTTAGCAATTGAAAGGGTTTCTGGATTTTACGTGTTTTACTTTATGGTGTAATTACTGCTTTAATTTCTTTGGGAGACCACTTCATTGGCATTTTCTAAGTTATTTGAACCCAAAATAAACATGCAATAACATTATAAGATAGGTGATAAAAAAACATGAACACCATTAGATTAAGTGCTTACCACCCTATTTCAACGCAATACCGTTAAAGCAATACCTTTCGATATAAAATCAAGCACAAAAACGCGTTGCACAAAATTGTATGTGAATCAGCACCATGAGTAGATTTTAAAACAAAGTCTAATTATTTATGTCCAGATACACATGTCCATTTAATTAAGGTACATATTTGTTCAAGAGGCAATACTTAAAGCATGAAATTTCTTTGAACATTGTAGTTAAATAGTTAAATTGTATTTGGCTACATTGCAATCCGTGTTCCAATAGCTCGATTACCATAGTGTTCACTATTTCCAATAATTGAAATCTCGACAACTGAACTCTCTGAGGTTTCCGGATTTCAACTTCGAACATATATGGAACTTTATATTAAATAATGTGTTTTTAAAAGGGAAAAACTTATTTTCTAAAACAGTACCAGGTGGTACCAATATATTACATTAACTTTCACATTAATTATCACGTGTGGATGAAATTGTCGTAGAATCTTTTTTTTTGTTTGAATATGAGTATATTTGGATATCATGTATAGGATGTTAAATTAATCCTAGATTACCGGGATTTTTATTTTTACTTTTGTTATTGTAGTTTTGATAAAAGGAATTAAATGTCATTATGCATGAAGAGAATTTTAAGAAAGACAATATGTGCCGGTTTAAATTTATTTAGGTTGTCGAGTTTGATAGAGAGAGATTAGTCCGCGGGTAAATATTTCTGCGTACTCTTAAGGTTACCAGTTCATTTAGGGATTGAGTTATTATTTGGGAAGTTATAGAAAATTCATTTGAAGTAATAGGATTTGTTATTGAAAAACAGGATGTTTGCATCTCGATTCTGGCATCAGGTCTGTTCTTTTTCTGGAAAATGTCCATTGTGCAGTTTTAGTATGAAATATTCTTTACCGTAGCGCTTAAAAAAGTGACGTGATCTTGTGGGGAAAAAAGAGGTTTTGTTTTTCAATTATTTAGTTGAGTCGGAATCACGATGTTGTGGTGAACAGTTGGAAGTACGATCTACAGGGACTGGACTTGTACACAACTTACTTATTACTTACCGCGTTACTGAAGTTATCAAGCGTGGAAACTTGTCCCCTTCATTTAGTGTAGATTAAAAGGGAATATCCTTTAACCCCATGAAACTTTGCGTAGATGTCTTCGTTGGATTTTTCGAAAATAAAGATTAAGTGTTGGATTGTAAGTGCTTATCTATTTTATTTTGGGAATAAAATTGCGGTTCTGCGGATTAAACTATCGCATTATTTTTTTAGTAAAATTGTAGGAACCGAGTAAGCATAGCCTGTTTCCTTTTATTATTTGCATCTTGTGGTACCCATAGCTTGTTCAGACAGAGGGCTAGGTGTTGTATACAAACAGATTTAGTATAATTTTGTGTATATGAACGCCAAATGAGGTTGTGTAAATAAATTAATATTGTGTAGCTACGCAAATATTAAGTCACCTGTATCTGCTTTGAACTTATCGCTGTTAATATTGCGAGTTTAAGTTAAACGAAACAATTAGTTGAGTTGACGTAATAAAGCTATCAATGTGCAATACTGTACCTTGCCGAGAGAGATGTTTATTGGTATTTTCCGGTCAAGCATTAAGAGTCAATAAAATGGAA
Source organism: Vesta saturnalis (assembly GCA_036346205.1). Lineage (NCBI taxonomy): Eukaryota > Metazoa > Arthropoda > Insecta > Coleoptera > Lampyridae > Vesta > Vesta saturnalis. Next base: position 1,913,497 of record JARFJB010002516.1, read on the forward strand.
ATGTGCGATTGCATGTTATGAGTTAGGGTGAAAAGGTTACCCCAGATTCTGTGATCATTCAAGGTAATAATTTGTGATTGGTGAACTAAATAAATTTGTTACGTGTTTAAACGGGGAGCTGGAAGAAAAAGGAAGAAGGGAAGGTATCTATGCTCATTCACAGCTAGTGAGCACACCGAACTAGCTGAAAAGTGTCGGTTAGGGCGGGGTGAGAGAAGAAGGATGTTGGATATGCCGGCGCCAAGAGCCGCTCCCCTAGATAGAGCTAAGATTCACCGCTGTCCCGACTCTTCGACAGTGGTGCAGAATGGAATGAGCAAGGAGATTGTCGGAAAAGAGAGGTACAAGAGGAAATAGGAATAATAATACTGCTGTAGTGCGAAATAAACAACTGTATATTTTATTTTTAAAATAAAAAGAAAAACTAAATAATTGAGGATGTGGATCCAATTAATCCACAACAAAAACCATTGGTATTAATATCCCAAATGTACAAAAAAAAATAGTAAATACCGTTCGCAAATAAACTAATTGGGTTCGATACCTGGGAACCAGTAATTGTTTATTTAATTCTAGAAAACAGAACTTAAACAATTCTCCTTTTCAAGGGAAGGCCTTCCTTTGTATAAACTAAAAGAGAAACATATCGACGCCTATACAGAGCGTAAATTATTACCAAATAATTAGAAAATAACTTGCGGTGGTTTACACAAAACAGATAATAAGGAAATAAATTTTTATTTTGAGCACAAATTTTATAGCTCAGCAAGCCTTTTATCTTTTAAACAATAATGAATCAAATATATATATATATATATATATATATATATATATATATATATATATATATATATATATATATATATATATATATATATATATATATATATATATCGAAATTTAATAAATGCATAAATTTCAAGAGAGAAAAAAAAAGATTAATAATTAATGTCTAAACCAAATGCAACAAAAACACATGTTCATATAATGGTTAGTCAAGCTACTTTTACGCATCCCAATTAATGTGATGCAGCGCACAACACAAAAATGGCAGTCAAAATAGGTACAGTTAAATGCGACTATTATAATTACAAAACAAAATGAGGGAAGAAAATAATGGTAAAAGAAGAGGTAATGAAGGTCACGTGGTTGTGAAGTGGAAGATTAACTAATTATACAGCAATAAGGATATAGTGATAACAGGTATACAAATATAGGTTAAGATATTGTAACTGGCTAATTGTTTTACATTATTTTTAGCAGGTGCACTTTATCATTACTTGTCGGAAGGTTTACACAATAATTATTCAGTTAAATCTCATGTGATAATAGAAAAAGGAATGATCTAACCTTTATATAAGCAGGTAGTAATTATGTTCAGTCGATGACCTCGGATCACCAACATATGCAGAAGTTGTCACGATCCTGCTCTATTTTAGTTACGATTCAGAAGTTAAACCAGAATAGTACTTGAATGTAGATAATATGGAGGTATTAGTTGAAGTTAAATCGTTGAAGTTAAAAGTAGTAGGTACTTCGTTAAAGCTAAAAGGACCAGGTAATTCGTTGCAGTTAAAAGGAGAAGGTAATTAACATTATGTAAGTAAATAATCTTTATTCGTTACCCCTTAGATGGAACGGGCCAAATGAGAATCTATCGAAATGCTTTCCTTTCTTTACGAAAGCATCAATAATTCGTGTTTTGATTAAAACGTCTTCAAACACTAGGAAAGAAGTCAATTATTACTAACAAATCAGAGAAATTCACTGGTAACTTACTCGATCTTGCCGAAGAAAATTTTTCTAAAACCGCATGTAAGCGAGCAACAAAACTTGCAGATAATAATTAGAAAAGCACCAATTGTTTTATTACAAATTATGCTTCTTGAAGATATATCCGATTATTTATATCGTATAATAATATAAGGAATTTTTCAATTTTTCAAGAAGACATCAAAAATTTTCAGCTTGGCAAAATGGACGCCACAGGAAAGAAAGAAGACGTAATTTTTATGTTAATGTTGTATTATTCAAAATCTATTGTTACCAATATTTTATCTATATCATTAAAAACTAAAAATTCTAAATTGTGATTTCTCCACTAACGCCATCTAGAAAGGACTTCTAAAAGCTTGTAACATAGTTTACCTTAATTACCTATATTTTAGGATACGTCACTAGAGGGAGTAACAATGCAGATTTTAAATGAAATATGTAAATGTGAATTTATAGCGTTTGAATAACCAAAGGTACGAAAATTTATAATAGGCTAATAGTAAGATTATTTAGAAATATTATGTGGTTCAAGTTATGAACAGAAACGTAAGCATTCCTAGAAAGAAGGTTTGAGTAAACATGTACAACTTGTACAGGAATTTACAGTAAAATAACAAAGTAACTTAAATATACCAAAACCCAATTTATTTCGTTACAAATGTATAAAATTGTGTTGATTACGCAGATGAACTGGCTTTCTTTGTTTTAATATTTTGAATAGAGGCCGATATGCGATCAACTCGGTTACTGGAAAAAATGAGTTTTTGATATTTCGAATTTGTCAAGCTTAAAAAATTGCAGTAGGCGTATGCGGCTGATCAGATTGATGAGCACTTTGATAACAAAGTTGATGACAAATAAGTAAAAACGACCTCTATAAAAGTGATCCATGATTTAGCACAGAACCCAAAAACAAAGGCGAAGGATATATATATATATATATATATATATATATAGTAAGCTTTAACCTTGAAAATTGATTTCTCAGAATTGTAATATGGTACACCAATAAATTTCGACCTTCAGAGTTCTATTTTTAGATTTCTAAAAATTGTAATATGATAGCAATAAAACATGATCTTGAAGAGCTTGACTCAATTTAGCCAATACAAGAACATTACAATGCCATAGAATCATTAACTGCCGCATTTGCATTCAGTTATTACTTTGTGCGTGTGCTGCATAACAACAATCACCCCCATTCCCAAAAGAGGGAGGAGTCAAAGTAAACTGTGAAGGATGTAAAAGAACTTTTTGCGGTCAAAAATGTTTTGATAATCACAAGACATAATATTTGTGCTCAAATTAGTCGGTGTGAAAAATGTTTTACTATATACCCCAACAACAGGAAGCATATTTGCGAAGAGCTATTTTGTAAAATGTGTAACAGCCATGTGGGTAGAGATCACCTGTGTTATATGTGTTATATGTAGCTAAAGGGTCACTGAAAATAGCAGACACGTGTTTGTTTGTTACGATTTGGAAACCATGCAGGAGAAAAAGATGGAAGACGGTTCTCTCTTACACCAACCTAATATCTGTGTGTTTGTAGTGTTGTGATAAATGTATAGACGAAAAAAAATTTTATTTTTGCCAAGTGTGGTTTTCGGCAAAAACTACTGACGGAAAACGTAATATCAGTGTTTATGGGACATATTTTAAATATAAGGAAAATATTCCAAAACGTTATCGTATTGGCTTAGAATGGCGGCAGTTTCGATCATCAGTTTATTTTGAGTCATATATTAACATAGACAGTTTCTAGACTATTGTGTACCGGAAGTTGACATATTAGTGCAGTGTTGCCTTAAATTTCGCCAACTGATGATAAAGGAGGGAAACGTCTATCCGTTTACCGAAAGCGTCACGTTACCGGGAGCATGTAATAAACTATTCCGACACACATTTTTAAAGCCAAACACGATTGGAATAATACCAAAAGGTCGTTACAGGCAACGTGACAACCAATCGATAGTAACTACATGGTGGCTGTTGGTTGAAGAACGAGATCCTCAAATTAATGTAATACATTAATCTAAACAGAAAGAAGCGAGAGTTGGAGGTGTAAAAGTCGATGGATTCTGCGCCGAAGCTAATCAAGTATTTGAATTCCATGGGTGTTATTATCATGGGTGCCCTATATATTACAAGCATAGGCGAAACATACCTTTACCAGATAATACATCTAAGACGTTCGAGTATCGTTATGAAGCTACTATAGCAAAATCAAATAGAATAAAGGAGTTGGAATACGCAGTTATCGAGATGTGGGAGTGTGGTTTTCGACGACTGAAGACGGATGAAATATTTAATTATATAGAAACACACCCTATAATTGCATATTTACCGCTACTTGCTAGAAATGCGTTTTATGGGGGTCGAACCAGGAACACAAAATCCTTTTATAAAACAAACGAAGGTGAACGAATAAAATATCTTTATTTTACGTCCCTATACTCTTATGTTAATAAGTATGGTAAATATCACATGGGTCACCCCACAGTGCATATTGGTGAAGAATGTAGAAAATTAAACATTAAAACGACAGATTGGTTAATTAAGTGTAAAGTACTACTACTAGAATTATTATTCCATTCAGTACTGCCCGTAGAAATGAACGGCAAATTAATGTTTGGTTTTTATCGTTCATGTGGTGGAAGTTTTAACCAAGGGAACTGTGAGCACAACGATGATGATTGCTCGATAACAGGTACATGAGTAATAGATGAAATTAAGAAAGCAATCGAAAAAGGTTATCAAATATTATAAACTTATGAAATATGGCAATACGAAACCGAACAGTATAATAGTACCACTAAAACTGGCGAACTGTTCAGCCAATATACAAAAAAATTCTTGAGTATTAAACAACAGAGCTCAGGATGGCCGACTTATTGTGGCACTTTTAAAAAGAAGAATAAATATGTTATAGACTATTTTGAAACCGAAGGTGTTTACCTTAATCCCGCAAAGATAGAAAAGAACTCCGGTTTACGACAGTTAGGAAAAGCAGTATGATGTGCCATTAGGTCAATTTTTAGGCGAATTCACCGATGAATTGAAATATAAAGGTGTTGGAAGCTACATCAATGAAATTGAATTAGACAGATCAAAAAATTACGCCTACAAAACATGGTGCAGTTCTAAATAATGTGACGTGTAACGTTATAGGAATATCGTTAATGTATAGAACCGCACAAATCATCAACTTCGATAAAATAATGAAAGTGGTCTTTGAAGAAGATGAACCTGTCCCAATTACATCTACACTTATAAAACGATCGGCTGACCACAATGTACTCACAAGCAGTACGATTAAACTCTTCCGGCTATTTGTAAATGACGAATGTTTTGAAATTATTCTTCTGTTCCTCATGTGTATCTTCTGTCTTAGTATGTCATTACTCTCTATGTTGCAAGTATAGCTTTTTGTTTGTATCTAAGTCAATAATATTACAGTTATATATTAAAAAATGTAATACAAAATTTGTTTACGAATAAACACCTATTATGTTGTTTTCTTTACTTACACCACACACCCTGCCCTCGCGAGTACGGAAGGTGTACGCAAGACCTGATATGAATAATACTCTAATGGTGGTTTGGTAGATATTGTTACGCTATCGTCGTACGGCTGGTTTTGAACCCTATTATCTGTGGTTTTGTATTCCAATCTTTCTGTATCGACTGGGCGGCGAGCTCTATCGGTACGTAAGATGTGCGACTGTGTACACCAGAAGAGCAAAATTATCTCAGGCTTCCACAAGACACAGCAAAATACAGTATGAACCGCGATTCTCCCACGGTCTTCAATTTTGACACTTAAAGAGATTGAGTCAATTTATCTAAGAAGGTAAAATTCTAAGAACTGCTTGAACAATGGAGCGTGACCCTGAAAATTTAACACCAATATATATATATATATATATATATATATATATATATATATATATATATATATATATATATATATATATATATATATACATATATAGTTTCGTAAGATACGGTGATCTAGACGGCCAAGAAATTGGCCCTCTCCTGCCAATCCATTTATTTGGAAATTGCAAGTTTAGATGATTACGTACTATACCACTCCATCCAATTGAATCCACAGTTACCGTAAAACCTGAAGCGGTAAATTATCAAGGTAATCTTGTAAATCATTTTCTGTTTGACCAAAAAAATAGGGTCCCAAAATTCTTGTTCCAATAATACCGGCTCATACGTTAAGTGTCCATCTATGTTGATGGTCTAATGGCATCACATACCTTGGATTTGTATCACTATAATAATGGAAATTACGACGATTTACAAATCCATTTTTGTGGAAGGTAGCTTCGTCAGTAAACAATACGTAATCAAAGAAGTCCTGCTTTTACGTAATGCCCAAGGGCAGAAATTTCTCCTATTTATAAAATCCTGATCCGTCTTGTACTACTTGGATGTGATATGGATGAAACTTTTGCTTGAGAATTATTTTATTTGTCGTTGATTTTCCGATATTGTTGTTCAGTGCGATTTTCCACGACGGCTTGCATGACATGTAACTGAATTTCCTCGTTTGATGCAATGGTTGACCGTTCGCCATTTGATTCATAATTGATGTTTCCATTCCTTTCAAATCTCTCCTTGAGCCTTTCATATGCCAAGACATCCAGTCTTTCTGTATTTGGAAATTTTTGAACGTAAATTCTACTCGCTAATAAACAATTTCCGTCGGATGCGCCAACGCAATAAATCATTTGTATCAATTCTTTTGAAAAATTCATTTTAGTATTTAAATATTGCTTAAATTGAATTTTTAAACTGTCAGTGTCAAACAAACACTTGTTTATTAATGTTTCCATGACAACCATGGCCAACTAATATAAATTTTTGAAATTGAGGTGTGTATTTTAAAAAATCGGAACTGTGGTTACCTAGACTTTCTCGTATACTAACGCAATTATAGTAGAGTGAAATAAAAATAGGTGTCTGTTAAAACACTTTTAAATAAGGGAAAATGAAAGTCAAGACGTATGGCCTCAATCGCATAAGCGATCGTTAAAACCAATAGAATATTTCACAACATCTGTTTGCGTGACACAAATCGGTTCAGGTAAAGTACCACTTCCGGTAGATTAACTTTGTTCAAACATCACATTTAAAGGTGTCACCTAATATAACTTACCCGTGCCAAATTCGAACTAAACTGCTGGCCACTCGAACTTACACATAGTGATTTTTAGGCAAAACTTAAGGTTAAATATTTTCAATAGGAATGCAAATTTTTGAAAGCGGCTTGCAAATGTTAAGAGCTAGTTTTTTTCGGATTAAGCTGCATGACGTATATTTATCCTAGTACCATAGATTTATTATACACGGGGTGATCAATGAAGTCATGCAAAAAATCAAAAAGTTTGTATGAGTGAAATTTCCGCAAAAAATTTGTTGTTTGGACGTTGCAATATGGTTCGTTAGTAAGGTAACATCAATATCTCTAGAAGTTTTTGTCAGTTTTTGGTTTAAGACCCTTAGGTCTTGCACACACTACTGAATATAAAATTTGGGTAGCAAAATTTTTAAAATGCTATAACTTGACATTGCATTGACGGTTCTTGATGATTTATGCGGATTTGGAATCTTTGTTTCACGTAGATTTTCTATGATCTAAGCATTTTATTTGAAGGTTAAAATTTACACATTATACCGGGTCGATAATAAACAAAAACGTAGCGACAAGAACAAGTTTATTACATTATATTCTAAAATATACAAGAATGGTTAACAACGACCAAAAGTCAATTCTTAAAAAATTTATAATTCTAAACCTAATTTAAAGGTTCCTGCAATACCTAAAAAAACACTGTGTATTGTAATAACAAAGATTAGGTATGTATGGATAGGGATACCTAGTGGTAATTGGTATTGGTAATTTTAAATAAATAAAAAAATTTTAGCCTGAAAAACATAAATTTTCTGTCCATTAATTTTTGTCTTCAATCCACTGCGTCAAAGATGGGAATTGCAACCTTGCATTTTCGGAGTTTACAATGAAGTTGGGTTATTGTTGGCAACAGCATGTTAAAAGGACGAGACCGTTGAAAGCACCCGATCATAATTATGGGCATGGGGGTGGACAAAGGACTCTGTAAAACTGAATGACTCTTTTTGAGACAACGAAGTGGGGTGTGAGTTTTGGACAGAACAGTGAAAAGAACATTAAATGAAAACAACTTGAGGTGAAAATTTATTTTTACAAAAACATAAATAATGCTTTGAGGGCGTCGTACCCTACGTTTTTATTTATTATCGACCCGGTATAATGTGTAAATTTCAACCTTCAAATAAAATGCTAAGAACATAGAAAATCTACGTGAAACAAGAATTCCAAATCCGCAAAAACCATCAAGAACCGTCAATGCAATGTCAAGTTATAGCATTTTAAAGATTTTACTACCCAAATTTTATGTTGAGTAGTGTGTTCAAAGCCTAAGGGCCTAATCCAAACACTGACAAAAATGTCTAGAAATATTGATGTTACCTTAGTAACGAACCATATCGCAACGACCAAAAAAATTGTTTGCGGAAATTTCACTCATACAAACTCTTTGATTTTTTGCATGACTTTATTGATCACCCCGTATATAATAAACCTATGGTCCTACGCTAAATAAGCGTCATGCAGCTTAATCAGAAAAAAACCAGCTCTTAAAATTTGCAAACCGCGTCCAAAAATTTGCATTCCTATTGAAAATATTTACCTTTAAATTTTGCCTAAAAATCACTGTGTGTAAGTTCGAGTGGCCAGCAGTTTAGATACGTTCATATTTTAGAGTAGTTTATTAGAAGTGTGACAGTTCCGGTACACAGATTTTGATGAAGCATTATATTTAGATGTGTTGCTTAAAATATCTTACCTGTGCCAAATTTGAAATAGATACGTTGACATTTTGGAGTAGTTTGTTTGAAGCGTGACACAAATGTGTTAAAGTAAAGTGCCACTTCCGGTCCCCGGATCCATCCCGAAATTTGACAGAGATCTACGATGTTAAAATAAGACATCCATGCCGAATTTCAATTGTCTAGCTCAAAGCGTACGAGCGCTATCGTGTTTAAATACATACACACACGCACACACGCACGCACGCACGCACGCACGCACGCACGCGCGCACACACACACACACACAAACACACACACACACACATACACACACACGCACGCACACACACACACACACACACACACACACACACACACACACACACACACACACACACACACACACACACACACACACAGGCACACGTACACACATACATTTTTCCAAAAATAATTTTTTCAGCCTCGGGACCTCGAAAACGTCCAGAACCATCAAAATCCCGAGGTAGAATTTTTCACGATTACAATACCTTCTCTAACTATGAAAGATAGGTATAGGATATCAAATAAAGAAAGTATGCCTTTGTCAACGACACGTGAAAATTGCGATTTGTTTAAAAAACATTAAATATCTCAAAAACTATTAATTTTAGATGATAATAAATCTTAATAAAACCTGTTCAAAATTTATAGAAAAATCAGAAAATGTAATAAAATACAGGGTGTCCTGTTTAAAAAAATGAAGTTGCAAGCTCTCCAGTTCATATGAAACAACCTGTATAAACAAAAATATTTTCTTTAAATGTGGATTTGAGTATTGAAGGACTTTTGTATTTAAACTTTTTCTCTATCTCTAGTGTGCAAGGAGATATCCTACGTTGTCGCACTGCGGATACCCTGTATACACACACACACACACACACACACACACACACACATATATATATATATATATATATATATATATATATATATATATATATATATATATATATATTTTTTTTTTTTTTTTTTGATTTGGTATTTTCTCTTTAAATGAATCTCGACCCTATCGGCGAGCTGATGGTAACGAATCGTGTCACCATCGACAGGAGGTTACTTTTTTGCTAATTATCCAGTTGTATTTACTTTGTTTCTGTTTTCAATTCAGAGGTTTCGTAATGATAGCGGAAAAATGACTAACTCATAAATAATTATAAGTTTTTGTTATGAACGAATAAATAACATTGGTAAATTTCAAAATGGCAATTGGTCAGCAAAGTGGAGAAGTAATGTTTCACAAAATTTAACTTTTGCTAAAGAAATATATTACATAATGGAAATATTTATAAAGATTGAAATCACGTATAAATTGCTTTTATAAATTATTGTATGCTCAGAAGTTCGTATGCCAAAAGCAATCACCACGTTAAGAGCAAACATTTCATTTTTAATATAACCATTTAATTCACCAGTCAGTTCTATAATGTTCACATTTACTACATTATTCCATTCGTATATCTCAATGGTTTTAATTAGTTGGTAATGGTGGCTAACGAATGTAATGTACATTCTATACGAACTGTTTATATAAAACATATTGATTGTGTTAACAAAAATTGAGTGCTTTAAAATTTAGATAAATAATTTAAATATAAAAATGTCTTTAAAGAGTTTCATTTACGTCTGGTTGGAATAAACGAAAAATAACAATTTCTTGAAAAACTTTTCTTTCAAGTTTTCACAATACACAAAGGACGTGGAAAATTCTTCTTTTATCAACGTTTAAGATAGTCGGTTATCTTTGTAAACTTCGTTTGTTTTTCTTCTTAATTAAATTAAAAAAAAATTTATTGTGAAAGATGTGCAACGTGTAATAAACGTTTATGCCCTTTGTGTTACGTACATTTAACGAAAATTTACATGTTATACGTATATTATGGTAAGACCTAATTATTGTTAATAAGCGTTTAAGGTTAAACCTAAATGTGCCGTAAAGGGTCGTAAAATTATAATTCAATTAATGAATCTAAGATGAAATGACCTTTTAATGTAGTAAATTATAATTCTGTTAGCTTGCCCAATTAATTTTATGTTTAGTTATTTACCTTCATTATCTACACAAAAGCATGTATTTCTAATAAAAGTTCATTATGTAAGAGGAGCTTAATGGCATTATGCTAATTCAACAGTATTGATTAAACATATTTTAACATTTATCTCAGAGGGGCTGCTGTATAGGTCAATATATGAAACAATGCATTTTTAAAGTGTTCTTACAAGATTGTAATAATGTGTACGAGAGTACTTAAAAATATTTTTGCAAATTATCTTTTTTCAGGATTGCATTTTATATATCGGTTTGGTACATTTTACAGCCCAACGACAGTTATTGCGTAGGCAAAAATTAATGGTTCAAAAATACCTGAATTAAATTGATTGGCAAACATTTTTTACCGTTTTCTGTCAATGCTCTTGTCATTCATAAATCACCAATCATTACCATGATTATTGCAGATTTTCTTGCGAACGATCTATATATTTCTCTATTGCCTTTTCTGTTTCATTTTTAGGTCATCTTTAATAAACAAGAAACCGGGTATATGGAACTATTTTTGCCTTCAAATGCAGTTGAATGTTTCTTTTTAGACCTTTACGTAGATGTAGTATATAACCGTAATCATATTAAAATAAATTTAGAGTAGTCTAGCATTTTTTTAAGTTGAAGGGGACATAAATTTAAATAAAATTTAACATTACCTTTAATTTATAATAGCAAAAGAAGAGCTAATTAGTCGGTTAATGATCGTTATTAATAAACAAACTAGGTGTAATCTTAACAACCTGGATTTTGAAGTGACAGTGTTAATATGCTGTACGTGGTGGAAATCCTCACTTTTAAAATAGATTAACTTTATTTGGTCAAAAATGTTTGTTAACCTGGTACAGGAAAAACTGGCAGTAGAATCTGATGTTACAGAAGGGAAGGGGGCCGGTAACCTATAACCGGAAATATCGGAATCTAAGCACATAAATGCGAGTATTACACAGCAAAGTTCAAAACAAACAAAAAAACTTGCTTACCTTACGCTGTATTAACCAGGTGAATCGGTAAAATAAAATCTGATCCGGTACTTCCTGTAAAAGCTTCAAAATATTCACACGTAATCAAAATAAAATGACATGCTAAAAGACCAGCTGACACTTCATCAACCTTATTCCCTCCAACTCTCCTTTACATGAATTCTTATTAGTGAAATTCTATTTCTTAAAGAAAACTAGCGCAACAACCAGAACAGCGAAATCTCTCCTAATTTGTTAACGTTAAAAACTCTAATAAAAATAAGCGTTGTCGCTGCAAGGTCCTGTAACTCAAAAACTGCTATTAGTAAATTAGGAACACGAACGTAGTCAAAATATGTTATCTTCTAAATTTATATGCTACACAAATAGTGTTAGTACTGTGAGATAGGGCGAAATCACATTTAAACTTACATACAATAACGAAATAATACGCTTAAAGTTCAGTAACACTGTATATTATGATAATAAAAAGAAATCAATTAGAATATCTGAACAAATAAACAAATGAATTCAATTTCGAAAAGAAGTAAAGCGCGATCTTTCTTATGTAAAATAACAGAAAGCCTGTTCATCCGCTTAATCGGGTGAATAAATACAACTTTATTCAAATCACCGAAGATAAACCTTGCAGAGCACAAAATTTTCTATCTAAGTCTTCTTCCTCCCTGGTTCACAGCAATTGGATATAATTTTCGTACAATCGACCACCCGTAATTGATGGGAAAATACCAATGAACTTTCACTTTCGCTATACGGATGCGGTACGGCAGCTTTTCTGAACCTCAATTTTAGCTAGTCGACTCTTTTAACTTTCATTCGCAAATTTAATAGCGAAAACGTTTAAGTCAAGATAGGTGATTTAATAACTACTTCGCCTGGGTTTATCTACATAAACATTAATTTATTTGCACAACGTTTTTTGTTTTTTACATACACAAAATTTATTGTAACAATATATTTGCAACAACATTTGGTCTATCTGAACAAGCTGTGGGTGCATAGTGATGAACTTTCTCGACGAACATCAACACAACATAAACTCCCGGGGTGGGTGAATTCTTTCTATATTCATACAAGGTAAAAGGGCTGATTCCTTAACGATAGCTTTAAATAAGCAGGTGGCTAACAGGCCAACTTATGTTTGCGCACCGTGCTGCATGGCAGAACTCTCGACGACCTCTGCCAACAGCTCGTACCAAACTATCTAAACGAAATCAAAAACTAAGTCCTTCTGCGTCGCGAAAATCTTAGCGTTCTACCATTCTGCGAATGCTAAATAAACAATTCCTTGATAAAAAAAAACATTTCAAACCCACGTGGATAAAAAAGCGCTTCCATCGCAACAACTGTTTCTACGTAATAAGCCCTACTACCCAAATAAACCCACTACACGGTCCCCATTAGCAACTTTATCCAAAGTGAACTGGCCAACTATAAGATACCAAAAATTACTCAACACACAGCAGCACGATATCGGCTCGATAAGAAAATATGTATATTATAATTTGTAAAACTCTTTGTGATAAGCACTTAAACTCTCAAAACGAAACTATTTCCTTTCAACCTAATAAACAAAAACACAGATTGAAAATGCAATTTACGTAAAACTACATTGATCAAAAGTCTATAATACGACATCCAAATATATGAATATACCTTCGTGTTTATAGCTGAACAGCTTAAATTAATTAAAGATAGATTTATGATTTCTTTGTTACGTTTAAATATTGTTGCTTATCTAATTTTATGTAAAAGGGTCATACTCTCATATAAGAAAGAGTTTTTTCGGAGATTTTGTTGTCTTTAACGCAAGGTGATATTTTATTGTAAAGAATTATTTGAAGATAAAGTCTATAAAAGAATCTGCTGCCTCGTATAGTATTGTAAGGAATTAAAATTCTTCACATTAGGTACAAAAACCGGATAGTATTTAATGCAAAAATGTTTAAACATTACCTGCACTAATTAAAATAGTTGGCCTTTTTGGGTTATTTAATGGTGTATTTTTATGTTTACATTTATTTATGCGAGTCAATAAGTATTTTAGTTATGTATAATAACGAAGGCTTCCATTTTCACATTATCTGCACTAATGCACAAACAAGTTTACCTAGCGTTGTTTTACTTCACTATTGGGTACACAGGAAGTAAACCTAATTTGTCGACAAAAATGTTACTAATATGTAATAACATAAACAGGTGGTAACTCAGATACTTGGTTGATAAAAATTGATAAAGAAATATGACAGTAATAATTATCCAAAACCTTTGGCATTTAGTAACGTTTTTTACCATCTAATATATATATATATATATATATATATATATATATATATATATATAGTGTGTGTGTGCATGTGTAGGTATAGAGGGTTCCTCAGCGACTTTTATTTTTTACTATGCACAATCGACTTATTAGCTCATTTTAAAACGTTTGTGTGTGCGTGTGCGTGTGCGTGTGCGGGTGCGTGTGCGTGTGCGTGTGCGTGTGCACGTGCGTGTGCGTGTGCGTGTGCGTGTGCGTGTGAGTGTGCGTGGGCGTGGGCGTGGGCGTGGGCGTGGGCGCGCGCGTGCGCGTGCGCTTGCGCGTGGGCGTGGGCGTGCGCGTGTGCGTGCGCGTGCGTATGCGCGTGCGTGTGCGTGTGCGTGTACGTGGGCGTGTGCGTGCGCGTGCACGTGCGCGTGGGTGGGTGGGTGAGTGGGTGCGTGAGTGCGTGTATGCGTGCGTGAGTGCCTGCGTGCGTGCGTGCGTGCGTGCGCGCGTGCGCCCGTGCGCCCGTACGTCCGTGCGTCCGTGCGTCCGTGCGTTCGTGCGCCCGTGCGTCCGTGCGTCCGTGCGTCCGTGCGTCCGTGCGACCGTGCGTCCGTGCGTCCGTGCGTCCGTGCGTCCGTGGTCCGTGCGTCCGTGCGTCCGTGTGTGTGTGTGTGTGTGTGTGTGTGTGTGTGTGTGTGTGTGTGAGCGTGTGTGCGTCCGTGCGTGTGTGTCTGTGTGTGTGTGGGCGTGTGTGCGTGTGGGCGTGTGTGCGTGTGTGCGTGTGTGCGCGTGCGCGTGCGCGTGCGCGTGCGCCCTGTCCCTGTCCCTGTCCTTTCATGTTAAAAATTTTTTGCAAGTAAAAACAAGAGTTAATATTACAATTACCAATTGACTGAATTAAATTATTCTAAGTTTAACAGAATTTTTTTAACAAAATTGGTGCATTCTCTTACACAAGTCACTCTTTCGTTCTTGGCAAATTTAAATCAATTCTTAATGAAATTTCTAAATTTAAATCAGTCTTTAGTAAAATTGCTGAAGTGCTCAATTTGTTTACGTTCAAATCAACTGTTTCATTTTCTACGTCTTTTTGTAAATTTAACTTGGTTACTGATCAAATAACAAAGATTATTTGGAATTAATGTTTCAGCTCGCAATTAAAAAACAAGAGTTCCATGACAATATTGCGTTGAAAAAAGAAAAATTGTTTGTAACAATTAGTTCTATTCAGTTTACACCTAATGTGTATTTTAATTTACTCAAAGTTTTGGAAATGGTTTTAATGATTTTTATTCTTGGAGAATGTCAAAAAAGTTGCTTACTGACAAGTAGAATTTATGCAGCACGATATTCGTATGCTGAAAAAAATATATTCAATGCCCATAAATACCGTAGATATTATATAGAACTCCAGCAACAACTTTGTGGTCAAGATTTTGAACGACGAAGGCAGTTTGCAAGTTCCTAATTTTCTCAATTCTATATTATTTAGTGACGAAGTAATGGTTTAGTGAACAGACATAACATACCATTGTTATTACACTGAAAATCCTCATTGGATCAACAAAATCCGTGGTCACTAAATGTGAGGGTTGGCTGGGTGGAGAGCGATTATTGGGTCCCATGTTATAGATCCTTATTTTTTGAAGAAACCGGCGAGGTGTATTTAAATTTTTTAAAAGATGTGCTGCCTAACCTTCTTCAAAATATTAATGAAGCAGTTTATGGAAATATCTGGTTCCAGCATGATGGTGCACCCGCCCACTACCGTGGAGATTCAATTGTATAATGGTGTTCTCCATAATTAATAATATATATATATATATATATATATATATATATATATATATATATATATATATGTGTGTGTGTATATAAAAATACGATTATGACAAATAAGATAAGGGAATACTTTTTATATAGGTAAAAGGATGTGTAAAATGTACATTGTAAAAAGAGAAGTTTGACGTGGTTTGCCTTTGGGCCAACCCTTTTTGTTTCAGTAAAATGAGTCTACTTTTATTTAATTCTCCTTCGTCTAACTTTCGAGAGCATGATTCAGATACTTTCGAATCGCGCTTTCTTTTTGTCATTGGACTAAATTTCCATTAGTTTAAAGCTCGTATTTTTGTGTGCATTAACACCTCTTTTTACTATGATTTCTTTGCGTGCATCAAGGTATGTGGTGCGATTTTTAACTTTTAATTCCTGTATAGCTATTTCTTCTCTATATTTTGAACATTCCATCGATCTAGTTGTATGTTCTCCATTACAGTTTACACATTTAAGGGTTTTTCACAGGATGGACCAGGATGTGATTGCTTACCACATACGCAAATTTGAGCATTTTTACATGCTGCTGTCGTATGTCCAAAGAGTTGGCGTCTATAGCATCTTAATGGGGGTGGTATGTAAAGCCCAACTGGTAGTCTATAGATGGCTACTTTTATGTTAGCTGGTAACACTTGGCTGCAGAAGGTTAGGATTAGGCTTGCCATGTTGATGGTCTGTCTATATCACCTAGTTGTATTTCTCCTAACATCTATGACCTTTTGGCTTTTCAAGTTTTCTAAAATTTCATCCTTCGTGCAGTTTAGAAGGTCTTTGCAGGTTATAACACCTTCTGCAATGTTTAATGTGAGATGAGATTCAACGGTTATGGGATATTTACCAAACTTTTCGAGTTTTAAGCAACATTGCGCTTGTTTATTAGAGCGCGTATCTATCCATAAACCTGAACTATTTTTTTACATGAGTTAACATCGCCTAGTAAATTGTAGAGGATCATTGCAATTCCAAATGGATTGTCTTTTTCAAAATTGTCTGAGTTTTGTTTCCTAATGATCAGAAACCGATGGGTGTTACTCCATTATATTACCATTTAGGAATTTTTGCGTTTTCTTCACCAACACCCATTTTAGAGGATGGGTCCTCATCGAGAGATTCTAATACGGACTTGTTGTTCCCACTAGAATGCACCGAAGAAATGTCAACTGAAGCAGAGCAGGCATACTGCAGCAAGGAATTTATACTGTGGGGGACGCCTCTTCCCCCACAGGCGTTTCAACGCCAATAACCAGTCCTACCCCTGGCCCCGCTTAAGTTTCCCCTCGCACAATCCCTTCGGCACCTAAAACTGCCAAACAACCTTGGGATTGGGGGATTTTTTATAGAGGTTGCCTTCTTCACAATCCAGGCGGTGAAGCCAAGACTAACGATCGCTGACTGTACGACGTTCCCTAGCCACGCCCTGCTAGAGTCGCTGAAGTACAGTTCGCGGTTGCGGAATTAGTATACGGATGGCGCTCAGTCGTCCCAAGGTAGTATATCCCAGGCTAGCCACACCCGTATGCGCTTTTGTCCTGGGAAGGGTAGAGATATAAGGAAGGGGTCTCAGCTTTTGCTGGGAGCCTGAAGACAGCAAGAGTTGGAGCGAGAGTGCTCCGACACACGAACATTTAAACCACTTATTATTGGATTTTATTGGAAATTTAGCGAAAATAATTTTTTTTTGCGACGTGCTAATAAATGTATTGAAGTTGAAGGAAGAATATTCGCGCATTTAATGAGAAATTTAGTTTTGATTTTTTTTCTTTTTCATTTTATTGTTCTTGTTTTATTGTAATTTATGTTTATTAATTTTATTAAACAGTATTGCATATAAAAATAATACATATTTCCAGTTGTTTTCAGCAGCCGAATTTACTGAAAACAATGCATAGTTAATTTACAATATTAAGACAAATTTGGTAATGCCAACCGATAAAAAAATAAATTAAAAATACTTGCGATGGTTCGAAAGTTTACAATAGAATTGAGAGTATTTTAAAACTTGTGTTGTGATAGAAATTTAAGAACGCCAAAGTTTCTTTTATATATTAATGCAACTTGATTAAAAAATTCTCTAGCGTGAAACTACAATTCATGAGCACTTCTATGCGTTTACATTTACAAGAAGACGTAAAAAATAAAATCGTTGATCTGAACATAATCAAATTGAGTACTTCAGAAATTTTACTAAGGACTGATTTAAATTTGCCTAGAAGCACTTAAAAAAATTGTTTTTAACAAACTACAATCCCATGGCCTACTTAATACCTCTATTTTCAGTATTTTTGCATTAAAATCGCAATTTCACAAATAAACTGAAAATATTTTGAAAATTATTAATTTTGGGTATAAGACATGCTTAATGAAAAAGAAATAAAATCAAACAAAGCATCAAATGACACTAACATCATGGGGGTGGGGGCACCATTTAAAAAAATTAAAAAAAGTTGTTTTTGCAAATAGTGGCACGCCCTGTATATTATTTAAAAAAATCTGAAAATTAAGATATTTCAAATTACTAAAGGACCACCAAAATGTTTTGTGTTTTGGTATTAAATGAAAGCGTATTTTACAGGCTTTCCAAAAATGTAATAATATACAGGGTGTTTCATTAAAACAAATATAAGCTTAGTTTGCCCCAACAACATGAAACACCCTGTATGATCAAAAATATTTTTAAAATGTAGTACCTATTGGTATCTACCCGTGGTCCAAAATGATTTCTCTAACTTATTTCGTCTTTGTACAATTTTCCACCACCTCCTCGTTTGGTCACCCTATATACTTAGTTCCAAAATTAAATGGAACGAGGTTAAAAATTGTTTTTAGGAAAGTGCACAATAGCCACATTAGCAAATTACTGACATTTCAAAACAGAAAAATTCATCTGTTTATCCGCTTTCAAACTTCAGAGAGCTCAGTTGTAACAATGGCCACATTGAATCGAACCTTCGTTATAATTAAAATATGAGATGTTTCTCTCCTCCTCCTCAACCAAAAGTTTTTTTCTTTTTTCTTTTTCTTTGGAGTTTCCAGTTCATTTACGTCTTTGAATTTTTATTTAAAAGTATATTGTTAGATGTTCTACTTTTTCTTCTCTTGAGTCTCCTCCTGTTTCATTTTTATTAATATAAATTAGATGTTACTATTTGCAATCCGTTTTTACGTTTTAAGAGTTATGAAATCAACAAATCACCTCAAAATTGTCGTATTTCGACAGTCGTTTGTTTTGCCAACAATTTCGCAACGGCACTAAGCGGCATAAACCAGGCATTAACCTACAGACCCAATTGCGAGGTTTGTTCCATTGACAAGGTGTGAAGTTATCAGAACTTCACCAAAAAATGGCCTTATTCCAACAGTCGTTTGTTTTGCCAAAAAGTTTACAACGGCACTAACCGACACAAATGCGGCACTAATCTATAGACCCAATTGCGACGCTTGTGCCGTTGACAAGGTGTGAAGTTAGTAGGACATAAATAAATGGCTGTATTTCGACATTATTTTGGTTTGCCAAAATGTTTGCAACGGCACTAACCGACACAAACATGACACTAACCTATAGAGCCAATTGCGACGTTTGTACCGTTGACAAGGCGTTAAGTTAGCAGAACGTAAAAAAATGGCCGTATTTCGGCAGTTGTTTGTTTTGCAACGACGCTAAATGCCACAAACGGGGCACAAACGTATGGGTCCAATTTCAAAGTTTGCGGTTTTGATGTTTTGCTAATTTCACGGCCCCCCGCGCTAACCAACTGCGCTATCGAGATTCAAGCCCCGATGTAAATTTTGTCTTTATGTATGTAGAACTGATGTAAATTCTAAATAATGAGATTAGAATCAAATTACTTATATTAATGGAATGTGAGCCTGCAATATCGCAAGGACTCACACATACCAAATCAACTTCAATAATATTAATTTATTAGAAATTATAAATATTGTGTGAATCCTTGCGATATTGCAGGCTCACATTCCATTAATATACTGTAGCCAAGCACAGGTCGTAGGTTCAAATCCTACTCGAGGTAAACTTTTTATTTATGTATTTGGTAAAATTAATAATTTTTGAAAATTAATTTGTTTATCACTAGTAGTGAATTCTGATGCCTATTATAAAATAAGTTTAGCCATAGTTTAAAAGCTCGCCATTATAGGTAATTAGCAGTTTTCGTTCTAAAACAAGATATACTCCCATCTTAGAAGCAGAGACAAGTTTAGATTTGTATTGCTATGCGTATTAGTGTAGAAAATTTAATAACTTAGTTGGGCTACTGGAAAATAAAATATGAACGTAGTAATCACCAAAAGATTAGAAAAACTACATATTTTAAAGCATTTGCCTTTTAATCACTCTATTTTATAATTAAAGAAAGCGTCTACTTACAATCTTAAAACTATCTAATTTGTAACCTTTTTAAAACTTCTACTTCTCCTCGCTAAATATAACAGAAGGATTCTCAACGTTTTACATACGACACATTTGATAAATCACGCTTAAATTGTTCAAAAGAGAATAAAGTTCAAACACGAATTCTCTTTGTAGGCGTAATTGCAAAGACGTATATGAAGAAGATATCAACGTTAAAGTTTCAAAAGCATGATCGCATTGAAGTTATTTTTTATATCATTCAGTAAAAAGATTGTACATCTGCAAGTAATTAATATAGAGCAATTAGGAAACAGTCAAAATTAAAATTGTTTATAATCTCCTTAATTACTTTAAATTAATCCCATCTTTTGCATTACGTCTGAAATAATTAACTAAGTCGATTCGGATTTAACTCTGTAAACTATAAGATCGTACTTGTTTGTGCCGTCTTTAATTTTTAATTAATCGCGTCGAGTTTCCATTCTTCCAGATCTATATTATCAAAATCCTGGTATTTTGTGAACGAAATAGATTTTCTGGAATACGAACTGAAGTAAATAAAATTAGAATTTTATGTGGATGTTTACGAATGATAGATGAGTATGCATATATTACGTTTGTCATCACGTTTGTCGGTTATAGATCATAACATGATATGTTAATATAAATCCTAAGCTTTTTTGCATATTAGAATGTCAAGTTATAAATGATTAAATTTGATTTAGGTCACATAATTGGATTTATGTTTGACTAAAATATGACATCTCAGTTGCAAAATCATGAAAAACGTTTGTTATATATGACACAAGTCAGTTTCTTTCTCTTACCTAAAAGTTCTGTTCAGTTATCGAAAACATTCTAAGTTTCAAGTATTTAGTGCAAACGAATTATCTTACCACGTACAATAAAAAATAAACGGGTTTTACTAATCATCCAGGAGTTTATTATATTACGGAGGATATACAGATAATTTTATTATAAACGTTTGGTGCTGAAACTCGCTTCTTTATACATATTTCTAACTGAAATTGGGACACTACAGTTACAGATTATGGTACAAGAGTCACTGTTACATTATATCAATGTAAACTGACACTTAAACCAAATAAGTATACAATGATTAACAGTTATCTTCAAGCCTAACACACAGACACACACACACACACACGCACGCTCACTTGAAAATGGAATGTATAAGTAAATTTTGTAATAATTTGTTCATTTAACCAAATTTTAATATCTTGGCTTACCGTACTACTGATACAATCAAACAGTTCAACTAAAATCATTATGTTCAATATAATAGCTACACAATTTCCACTTGTCCAAACAAGCAGTAAATTGTTGCTATATAGTTAGTTATTATAAATTGATTGCTTCTAAAACCAGGTGAGATGAATGTAATTGTAGGTAGACTTGTTTCGATGTCTTCAAAGAGATATGGCAGCCAACGTTGTATCGGTAATGTGTTGATAATAGAATTAGCAGTGGTTGTAAGTAATCTTGAGCATAAGCAAAAGGTGAATATGTAATTTCAATAAGCATGGTAGAAGTTACTTTTCAAAGTAATCACAATGATATGATAATGTTATAGTCAGAAAATAGTGCAGAAAGCACCGAAAAAAGAAAAGTTTTAAAGCAATTTCAGATACAAGAACAATGTGTCACTGAAGAAAATATGAAATTAACTTACCACATTGCACACAACTGTCGCGATAAAAAAAAAAACCTTATTTCCGAGACAACCTCATTGAAAAAGAAATACATAATAGACCTTATTCAATATAAATAAATGGATTTTATCTCAATTTACTTCAGTAAAAGTTAGCAGGAAATTCCATGTACATGTCTTCCAATTCAATCATATTTTTGGAAGATGGTCATGTCCTATCAAATTAGATGGTAACTCTACCACTAGATGTCCTAATTTCTATGTACTTTATGTTGTTACGTCAATAACTTAAATTTAATGTAGAAATAAGTAAATAAACGTATACAACGATGAGTTGAATAATTATTTATACTCACAAAATAGAAAACTATAATTTAATTAGAGAATGCATAATAAGAATTATAAACAAGGGCCAATGATGTAACATAAGGGTTTTACATAGAGTAAAATTATTATGTATATTTGCACAATGGTTATCCAACAAATTCTCAATGTGGACAAAATTACGCACGTCACAATTTCAAGAGTGGGATGGAACGGCAACAGCCGACTAAAAGCAGTGCGGCCATCCTGAACCAATAATTACTAACCTAACTGAACAAGGATAATAATATACTAGCCTACAATTATCAAGATGAAAATAATACACAAGTAATAGTGAAAGTGACAGATTGAAATTACATATAGTCAAGAAGTTGATATTACAAAAATAGTAAGTATAAAAAGCAACGAACAATTAATGAATAATATAAAACGTGAATGCGTCGAGAGTTCGTATGCTATGAAACCAACCTCAGGCTGGCTACTACCTACTCCTGGGTGTAATGTTTAATAGTACACCAGGGCTCAGACTGCCTACTCCAAATGTTGGTGGATTCTGTACCAGCCGCACCGCCAGCCTCAGCAAGCTCAATGTTTATATTTGTGTATAAAGGTGCTAGAAAATCCATAATAAGGCGTATCTTTTGTATGTTGTAGCGTTTAGGGATGGCAACCTCTGGTTCGACCCTGGTCGACGCCCAGTAAGTTTGCTCAATTTCATATCGTTTCTAGTGTTTTTTAAGTCGGCGAGCTAGTTTAGGGTTTTGGTGAAAAAGATTCCTGGATAAGTCGCTCCTTGTTTGAGTATTCATCTTTAATTGCTGTATGATATGGAAGCATTGACCGATTAGTCAGGTACAAAAGTAGAAGTTTGGAGAATTGCATGTGCTTATGGTTGAATACTCTGATGATCTCTGTAAGCAGCTTCAACAAGGGATAGTGATACATTCGGTTAGGATGGAAGCCGAACTGTCTGGTAGGAAAAAGCTTATTGAATTTTAGGTGATCTCCAGATCGGTTGGCTAGAATCTGTTCAAACCAATTTCAAACGCAACTTAAGAGAGAGATGGATCTATAGGAGCAAAAGGTGGTAGAGTCGGATTGGGGGTTGTGGTAAAAGCCGATTTCAATTCTGTCGGGAAGCAGGAGAGTGTTATTCGTTTGGTGTATACGTCAGTGAGTAATCGAGTGTTGGGTCAGGTAAGTGCTGTAATATTTTACGGTTAACGCCGTTTTAACCTGGGGAGAAATGCGTCTTTTTTGAAGTACGCTTTGAGCTAGTCGGGTGTGATGGAGGTGTAAAAATAACTCCCGTATTCAAATGCATTTCGGGAAAGTTAAGGCTGTGGAATTCCTCAAGGCAACTCTCCGGCAGCCCTAAAACTATCTTATCTGTGGAGGTAAGTTAGTGGTAAAAAGTTCGAATTTGCACGTAACAAAATGTAAAAAAATCTCGTTCTACAAGGAATATGCTTATTACGGGATCAAATACTGATATCGATCGTAAAATATTAGTTGCAGATAAACTCAAGTCGCTCCATGTATCTAAACTAAATAACACTACGACTAAAGAATCGTTATGTGATTACGTAAATTCATTATTTCCTGACAACAATTTGTTAATTACTCAGCTCCCTGTTAAGTTAGGACAGTATGCTTCTTTTAAATTAGACGTTAAAGACGTTCAGTTTTTTCCAAAGAGCTTGACCAGAAACTCCTCGTGAGAATTTGTCACCTCAACATACGTAGCCTAAGAAACAAAGTGGATGATCTCAATATGTTCCTCAGATATTTAAACTACCCTAACATTATTTGTCTAACAAAGATATGGATCTCTAGTGATATCTTAAATGTGATTAAACTTACAAACTATAGACTTGGTGATTTTTATTCTAGAACCATCTGGGGGTAGAATTGCTATTCTGGTTAGTCCTAACTATTATTTTAGAAAACGCATTTTTTTAAGATGTAAGTAATGAAAAGTAAAGTGTTCGAATGTGTTTGGCTTCAAGTAGACGCTTTAGATATACATATCAAAGTGCTCTGTGTTTATAGGTCTCCCATAGGGGATCCAGTGTAGTTTGGAACAAGCAATTAATAATTTTGTAAATAATAGTAATCCAATCATTTGTTGTGGAGATTTTAACTTTGATTTTAGTTCAAAAAATCAGTATGCTGACGAAATTGTCAACCTTTTTGCTTCATATGGCTTATTTTAGATGTATTTTTGAGTACACAAGAGTGCAAGGTTTGTGCAAATCTACAATTGATAATATTTTTTTAAAATATGTTTAATGATCTAAGCGCATAAGTTATAAATACTGACCTATCAGACCATCATGCGCAAATAGTTTAGTTTAGTATTGTTACCACTAAATCAAATAATCAACAGTTTTCTACACGTAAATTTAATAAAACAAATTTAACTTTTGTTATTAAAAATCTATTACTGTTGTTGACACAGTTAAATTTTTGGAACTCCACTTTGAATCGCTTCTTTCTTGGAAGTGCCATATTCGGTGGATAGTTAACAAACTATCTACTTACAATTTTTTGTTTCGTAAATTGCGAAAAATTGTAGGTTTGGAAATATTAAAGATGCTGTACTATGGATACGTGTATTCCTATGTAAACTACAATATAATGTGTTGGGGTAATTTAACATCCTTCTCTAAAGCTTTTGTAGCTCATAAGAAAATGATTAGAATCATTTTTAACAAAAACAGCCAAGAGTCGTGTAAAAAAAAATGGAAAATTTTAACGTTACCATCAACGTATGTACTTAGTTACGTTTCTTATGTTACTCTCATTTCAGTCAACATTTGTCACAATACTAGACAACTTAACGATCTTTATTTTCCCGAATATAGACTTTCACTAGCCCTTGATGGTCCTTTTTATGTTAGGACTAAGTTGTATAACCATGTGCCTCTTAATAGAAGGAATACTATTGCAATAAGATTATTTAAAACTCATACCATTTGCAACATGACCTTTACTCTTTGGAACAATATTCTAAGACTTCTTTTTAAGTTGTGGCTTGCTCTTCACTGCCAGTATAACTGGATCGTACTGTCCTTATTGACAGTCTCTTGTGTTATTTTTATATACGTTTTTATGTACACTGCATGTACCTAAGCTTTATGACAATTCCTATACCCCTTTATAAGTGTCGAAAGGAAATAAATATTATTAGTATTACTATGGCCCGCCCCCGACTTACTTCTAATGGGGATACAAACTTCACGTCACAGTATCGTCCTTACCAATATGTGCCTACAAGGCACATTTTTTTTATATTTTTTTTATAGAAATGTCCGTTCAAACAGTTTTAAAAATATCTATTTTATGCTCCTTCGAATCATATGTCAAAAGCATAAAATATTTGCAATTATTATTATGAATAAACAAAAAAATACATAATATTGGATAGGAGTACAATTTAATACAAAATGATCCAGCCCTGTCAATTAGAACTAACTATACATATTATTATTTATGTTGAAGTGATATCTAACATTCTCATAAGTGGGTTTACGTCAGTATACAAGTAAGTCGTATCCTAAAAAGCAAGTAGGTCTTGACACCAAATTAACCAGTTTGACAGTTTTATCATTGAAATTGTTATCGTCACTATCTGCATTTCTTGTAACTTTGTAAATTACTGAATGCTGATACCATGGCCACTATTTCCAATTCTGAATACGCTGATATTATCTTCATGTATGGAAGAACCGACGGTAATACAGCAGCTGCTCAGCTTCTGGAGATCGATTTCCTTCTAGAAGAACTCCCAATGTACAAGTTTTCATAAACACATATCGTCATTTAAGTGAAACTGGAAACCTTCGCAATTATCCAGAACGGCCACAGATTGTTCGTTAATCTTGAAGTTGATGAACAAATTTTGGAGGCCTTCAGAGCGGATCCTACCACAAGCATAAGAGAAGTAGCTGTAGAATATAATGTATCCATATGGAAAGTATGGTCTATTCTGAAAAGCAACAATAAACATCCTTTTAACTTTACTCTCGTTCATGGCCTTGAAGAGCGTGATACTATCCGGAGAACTATTTTTTGCCGTTTTTTATTACATGCTGACATGGAAGATGCTATTTCTAAAAAGTATTTTATGGACAGACGAATAAAAATTTTCAAGAGGAGGGATTACGAGCTTCCATAATTTGCATTACTGGTCTGATGCTGATGAAAATCCTCATATGAAA
This sequence comes from Vesta saturnalis, assembly GCA_036346205.1. Classification (NCBI taxonomy): domain Eukaryota; kingdom Metazoa; phylum Arthropoda; class Insecta; order Coleoptera; family Lampyridae; genus Vesta; species Vesta saturnalis. Next base: position 1,939,878 of record JARFJB010002516.1, read on the forward strand.
AAACAGACATCATTTCAACATAAATTTGGTGTAAATGTATGGGCAGCAGTCATCGGCAGAACATTTATTGGTCCATACTATTTTCCGGACAATCTAAATGGAAACAACTATTTATAGTTTTTGCGCAATGAGATCCCAAATATGTCGGATGAAATGCCTCTTAATGTAAGGAGATCCATGGTATTCCAAAATGACGGATGTCCTGCTCATAATCGCCTAACCGTAAGGGAATTCCTAGACGAAAGGTGTCCTAATAGTTGGATCGGAAGAAATGAACCAATATTGTGGCCTTCAAGGTCTCCAGACACGACACCTGTCGATTTTCATGTGTGGGTACGAATGAAAGACCTTGCTTATGCTGTCGAAATAGTTAATCACGACCAACTTATTAGGAGGATTAATGAAGCAGGAAGAAATGAAGCTAGGCGACACTACCAGCCAAATGAGAAAAAGAGCGCGTAAGTGTTTAAGAAATGACGGTTCGCATTTTGAACATCAGAAATAATTAGCTGTTTCATTACTGATTAAATAATTTGAAGTAAATGTAGATCCAGAGTGTTTAGTATTAAATTGGGCTCCTATACATTTTTTTTTGTTTTCTCATAATGTTAATAATTAATAATAATATTCATTACTGCATTTATTTTATACTTTTGATACATCATTCGAAAAAGCTTAAAATAGAGATATTTTTAAAACTGTTTGAACGGATGTTTATATAGAAAAATTTCGAAATAAATGACTATAAATATTGAAATGGCTTGTTTATTGTTTTGCTAAGTTTTGGTTGTGCAAAAAGTTCTGTTGTGCAAAATTGTGAGGAAAATTTTAGGTTAACAACCTTTGTTTTGAGTGTAGGGCAATAAACGAAATTTAAATTGCTAAAAAATATTATGCCATTTTCCTTAGTTCTTGGGTAAGTGCTAAAAAACATGGATTTTCTTCAAAGACACAAACCTATCGATATCTGAAAATCCACATTTTGTATAGGGGTAAATATGGTCATATAGGTTCGGAATGGCCTCACCTGCCTCCCCTTTAAAGCTTTCTATATATGTACCAAACACCCTGTATATATATATATATATATATATATATATATATATATATATATATATATTTCTTAGTTGAGTAGTGTTATTGGAAGCACAGCACACCACATCTGGTATATAAAGAGGGGTATTTAATTAATTTTTATATTCCCGCATAGATACTACACGATGTATCTATAATCAAAAGAAGGTATTGCGATCGTGAAAAAATTCGACTTCGTTTTAAGGGTCCCTGAATCCATTTTGACCATTTTTACCATGTCGTCTGTGTGTGTGTGTGTGTGTCTGTGTGTGTGTGTGTGTGTGTGTGTGTGTGTGTGTGTGTGCGTGTGTGCGTGTGTAGTGTGTGTGTGTGTGTGTGTGTGTGTGTGTGTGTGTGTGTGTGTGTGTGTGTGTGTGTGTATCTGTGTGTGTATGTAAGTAAACGCGATAGTGGTCAGACCGATTGAACCGGAATGATGAAATTTGGCATACGGTTATTATAGCAAAATCGTAGATTCGAATCAACTGTTGTGAAATATAGTACTACCGGAAGTACGTGTTAACCTACACAATTTTAAATTTGAAATTACTTACACGCATGAAAGGCACTGAAAAACTATTAAATATGAGATTTCAATCTGATCTGGGCACTATAAGTGCTATTTCAATAAAAAACTATATAAAGTATATACCTTGTATAATATGTAATTTTTCAACACATTGTGCGCATGCGGATATCTTTATGTAAATGGCGATGTTAAGTATGTGCATTATGTGATCCATGACTGAACAACGAAATAAATTATTGTTACTGAAAGTATATTTTAATTTTATTTTAAACAGAAGTAATATCATTATACTATTAATGAATCGCGCTATTATTTGCTGATTGGTGTATGATTTGCTCAAACTCTTTACACATGTAAGCATCGATGATAGGTATAAACATAAACATAACCTTAAATTACTAATAATAGTTACATATTAACTTTCCTTGCATAAGCACTTTATTTTTTATTGCATAATTTTAATGCAAAACTTTTCGGGATTCAGTTTTATTTATAGACTTTTTCTCAAAGCACTTTATTTTAATATTGTATAATTTAAATACAATAATTCAAAATTCAAATTTGTATCTTATTAAAATTTTCTTATTTCTTTGAAATTATTGACAAGATTTTGTGTTTAATTAATTTAGTTTATATTAAAATTAATTGTTCAACTATCTTGTTTATACTAGGATAGATCTTAAAAATAATATAAGCAAATTTCTTTCAAAATGATATCTCATTAGCCCTATTTGGCTTTTACAACATCTTGCTATAATAATTATCCTAAGAGTCATTTTTACATACATAAATTACTTATATCTAACTTATTCTACTAATTTGCAGGAAAACTGTGGTCATTTTTGGATTCTCTGACCCAAAAAACATAAAGTTACACTAACTTTAACTTCCACAAAGTAAACAATCAAAAATACTATCTCGTAGTCGGAGTTCAAAATGTCCATAACCTATCTTCTCGACACCTTTGGTTAATTTGCACCAACAATGTTAATTTATGTGGCTACACTTCCTTTCAACACAGTTGTAAGTTGCTTTTACACTCATTGTTCAGTATTATTCTTCATAGTTTCATAAATTATATGAATCTTTTTAACATTGCCTTTATCGTTAGCTATACTGATACAATTTCTTTCATCGACATGTTATCTAATACATATTATTTTCTTTGATTTTAGAGTAGAAGCAGACTATGCACACCAGAACAGGCTTTACCAACTCTAATTGGATATGATGAACAATATCTTCCGAAGATAATCGGAAACAACTACTGTGAAAATTTCTACTATACGACCCCTCAAAAAAAATTCAATAATTGTAAAACTTGACTCATTTAGCTCACAATGTGCTGTACAACTATACATGTACTCAGTTATATGTTATTATGAACTTATGAACTTTATTTCTTAATACCTATTATATTTAACACTTAAACATATCATCTCAATATATATATATATATATATATATATATATATATATATATATATATATATATATCCATTAAGAATGGGACACAGAACAACCGCAGATTCCTCAATTTAAAATAAAGCGATTAAGCGAAACCCGCTTAGATAAAATGTTACTTCGTTTCCTAAATATGGGGTGTTGAAGTTGAAAAATGAAAACTATTAATGACCATCATTTTTTTAATACACCGTACAATTTTACTTAAATCGGTACGCTTGTACAATATCATAAAATACACCTAACAGCAGAAAAATCACTTCAGTACGCTTTACCAGTGGCGTACGGCAGGAGTAAGTAATACTTGCACCCCTTCTAAATGTTACGCCGCTGTCCAAATACTAATTTTGACTATAATTTTAATTTTTCTGATATTTTCTAAGTAAATAATCTACGGTTGTTAGTTTGTTGTAAAGTCATTGGTTTTCGAGATATTCGCAGTTAAAGACAGAAAGGCATGTACTTTTTATTTGTATTATTATTACTCATTTGCATTTTTATAATTTTGTCTTAAAACTACACAAAGTGGAAACAAAATTTATGAATTAGTTATTTTTAGATAGTTTACTTATATTTTAATTAGTAGGTTTATTCTAATTTCTAAGTTTCTAATAGGTACGTTGCGATCGTGAGAATATTTATTTCGTTTAGTTGTGAATTTGGGTAGTAGGCGTTGATTTATGCTGTCATTGTCAGTTAAAAATTTTCGAAGTAACTATCCGTTTCGATAAGTGATTAATGTTATTAATAACTGTAATATTATTGTAAAATGCCACGTCATAATGAATTTTCCAATTTAGAAATGAGGGACATGGTTTATACTTATGCCCAGAATAATTTTAATGGAAGAGTCGCTAAGAGGCGATATTCAGAATTGTATCCAAATAGGCAGCAACCAGGACACAAAATTTTCAAATGTTTGTATGACAGGTTGGGCGAAAAGGGGGCATTTCGACCAAAACTTGAAACAGGACGACCTAGATTGATTACAGTAGATGAGGAGGATGAAATTTTGACTCAAGTAACTATCGATCCGCAGCTAAGTACTCGTATAATATCTGCAGCAACTGGGGTAGCCCCTCTACTGTTCATAGGATTTTGAAAAGAGAACAATTATATCCTTATCACTTTACGCCAGTACAACATTTACTCGTACGCGATCCTCTTGTGAGATTGGAGTTCTGTAGAAATTTGCTTAACAAGCACACTAATGATCCCATGTTTTTAAATAAAATTTTATTTACCAACGAAGCAACTTTTACTCGCAGAGGGGTTTATAATTGGCGAAACAGTCATTTCTGGGCTACTGTAAATCCACACCTGCCAAGGGAGAACCACTTCCAAACAGAATTTTCTATTAATGTTTGGGTAGGTATTATTGGAAATTACATAATTGATCCGTACGAGCTTCCTCACAGATTAAATGGGATAGAATACCTCAATTTTCTTCAAAACCATATGGAGGATATGTTAGACGATATTCCTTTAAATTTACGTCATAACTTCTGGTTTATGATGGATGTTGCGCCAGCCCATTTCACGTTACCCGTCAGGAACTTTGGAACAAAATTGAGAATGCTGCTGCTGACATTCGACAAAATCAAGCAAATCAGTTGTTTAAAGTGAGACAGTCTTTAGTTGCACGTCTAAGGAAGTGTGTACAAGTTAATGGTGGACACATTGAAAATTTGTTACAGTGAAAATGTCATTACATTAGTTTCTGTTCTGATTCGTTTTGAGACAAAATTATAAAAATGCAAATGAGTAATAATAATACAAATAAAAAGTACATGCCTTTCTGTCTTAAACTGCGAATATCTCGAAAACCAATGACTTTACAATAAACTAACAAGTGTAGATTATTTACTTAGAAAATATCAGAAAAATTAAAATTATAGTCAAAATTAGTATTTGGACAGCTAACATTTAGAAGTACAAGTATTACTTACTCCTGCCGTACGCCACTGGTAAAGCGTACTGAACTGATTTTTCTGCTGTAAGGTGTATTTTATGATATTGAACAAGCGTAACGATTTAAGTAAAATTGTAGTGTATTAAAAAAATTATGGTCATTAATAGTTTTTCAGTTTTCAACTTCAACACCCCATATTTCGGAAACGAGTAACATTTTATCTAAGCATGTTTCGCTTAATCGTTTTATTTTAAATTGAGGAATCTGCGGTCAATTCGTTATATAGTAGCTCTCATTTAGATGGATTATTTTGTTGATTACTCTAGTGAGCCTAAACAGCAATGACTTTGTTTCTTGTAATTAGAGCATGGCAGTGAGATTGGACACCAGCTTTTAACTTTAGCAGATAACCTTTTTTTGGAATTAAAGTAATAATAGCTTTACACGTGGAATTTGGTAGTAAGTTTCCTTAATTTCCAGTTGGACAACTTGGAAAACTTTTTACACAGTTCCAGAAGGCAACATCGTTATTCTACTTTATTGAATAACTGGAGTGCTGGTGCCAACGTAGCAAGTGTTCCTCTGTTTTTTCTCAGTGTCGAGTGAAGTTTCGAGGGATTCATCTAATGGACTAGAAAAAAAAATTGTTTGCACCTCGCGAAAGTAGTTTTTATCTGTTGGGCGGTCATAGTGAATGAGTTGTTCATAATTTGCGGATGTTCGCTGATGTTCACTCATTCTTTTGTACTCATCTTTGATGGTGTTTAGTAGGACATGTGGATTATCTTTTTTAATATTGGATTGGGTGGTTGGTGGTGATTGTGCGTGGGTCGTGTGTGTGGTGTGTGGTGTGTGTGTATGTGTGTGTGTGTGTGTGTGTGTGTGTGTGTGTGTTGTGTACTGTGTTGTGTGTGTGTGTGTGTGTGTGTGTGTGTGTGTGTTGTGCAGGCTGTGTGTGTGTGTGTGTGTGTGTGTGTGGTGTGTGTGTGTGGTGTGTGTGTGTGTGTGTGTCGTTTGTGTGTGTTTGTGTGTTGTGTGTCGTGTTGTGTGTGTGTGTGTGTGTGTGTGTGTGTGTGTGTGTGTGTGTATGTGTGGGTGTGTGTGTACGTCTGTGCGTGCGTGCGTGTGTGTGTGATTGGATGCGTGCGTGCGTACGTACGTTCGTGTATGTTTGTCTCGATGTAAGATTTCATTAAAGTGATGGGCCATGTAAAGTTATAAAAAGAACTAATCATACTTATATTAATTAGATTTCTCTGTTTTCTTTTTATGTGTAAATTTTGTAATGTGCCGATTTTTGGTTATCGTAATGCAACTGATTGCATTTGTGCTATTATTTGTAAATATACTTACATTACTTGGATATATTCAGGCATCTTTTCTTCTTTCAATAGATAAATACAATTACCTGTCTATATATTTTTATCGTCTGTAATGGGTGTTTAGCCACATAAATTTTGTTTTATGCACAAAGCGAACCTGAGTTCAACTACGATCCACCTTCGTTGCAACGTACATGTATTTTAATCTCCCTCAGTAAGGTATGCAACTGCCTTTAATTACATTTTTGTACTAATTTATTGTATCTAATAGGAAAAAACCTTCCCTTGTGTTAAGAAACTCCCCCTTGCATTAAGAAAATTTCGTATCGTTTGTAATTGGAGATATATGGTTTTATATCATATTGAATAAAGCGTGGTCAAAATGTCTCGCATGATGATGCAATTTCGTTAACTTGAATAAAAGCTTGAGTTGCTGATACCTTTTTTTTTGTGTCACTAAATATGTAAAGGGGGAATGTTACGCCTGTTTTTAATTACCAATGCTGTTAGTTGCGACCGTTTTAGTAACTACAACATCTGCGCCGGTTGCCCTTGTTCGGGTATACACTACGTTTCCGTTTACTTTTTTTATTGAACAGAGCTGTAAAGTTCACATTACTTGCTGATTGCTTTATCGTATCGTCAAGAAATGAAGTTCTCGACCGCAATTCATTTCGATATGTTGTATTAACTTTATTTTGAGTGCATAACAAATAAGTACGTAGCCTTTTAATGCCAATTGCGTTTTGTAATGTTTTCTAAGATAGACATTTGAGTGCATAACCTTGCTTGAGTTATATTTTGGTGTTATAGGTCAAAATAAACCTTGCTATTAGATTGAGTATATACAGTTTCGGTCATTTTTCATTTTGAGGTGGTTTTGCGTATAGATGGATTATACGTATAGTTTAGTTGTCGATTGAGAATTGGTCAGCTATCGTGTAGCTTTCCGAATAGTTGAGTACTGTTTTGTTTGCTTTTGTGCTAGAATTGGTCAGCGGATGTTATTCTGTTTTGTTAGATGCATAAATGTATACAGCTGTTATTATTTACTAGGGTTGCACGTGGTACAAAAAAAATTTTGTGGCGCCTGGCGATATGCTTAACTGGTTAAAACTGCCTCCCTTACGACCTGATAAAGATAGGAGCTCTCAACCTGCAGTAAGTTTCGTAAGTAATGTGACTTTTTTATTTTTTTGAGATAGACCGGTTACAAAATTTAATTGCATTTAATTCATTAAGGTTATTGTATATTGTTCATGATTAATTTATGCAGATAGAAGTAAAAAGTTCAAAGCTTTTCATACTTGGAAACGATTAAAAATATTTTAATAATAAAGATTACAAACAGCATTTGAGAGGAAACATAATTCATGAAGCATGTATTGTTACCTGTTTCAATTTGAAGATAGGTTAATGATTTTGTGGTTAAAATTATTACACTTAATTTTTTCCAAATTGAGTATTTATTTATTTCATCATTTCTATAACAATTTTAATTATTGGTTCATATTTATACGAGGGTAAATTTTAAAGTATGGAGATAACGTCTTACTACGATTTTATGAGTATACAGGTGTGATCAATAAGTTTAACATAACGTACACATATAAAATCCTTTTAAGCTTTGGGTAATTTTATTTTTAATAACAATTGATCTTAAAGATTTTAAAATTGAATTAATGTGCGTGTGCCTGTTATATTGGATTAGGATAATATTGTCAATATTGGATGAAATTTGTACTCTTAAAGCGCAAGTGTATGATACGTGTTGAATGTTTTAGATTGAATTGTGTATGGTATCAGTCAGGATTAATTTAAGAACTCGGATGGGACCATTTATTTTGAAATTTAGATTGCGGTGGCGCCTAGAGAATATTTTCCCGCATTTTAATGTTATTTGTTGTTTTATGATAAGTGTAAGGTGATTTAATTTAAATTTCAGGCATTTTACGTCTTTCCTCAAAACACGCCCATCTCTATTGCAATTAGCTTACGTTGGTAAGCCTTCACGACGCCTATTGCAGTTTGCTCATGAGCACGTTTGGCAAGTTACATGCCGTGAATATTATATATAAGTACAAAATTTATGTGCATTTATAGGTAGGTAAGTTACGAGTTATTGACTTTGAACTTAAACGTTTCATCCTGATGTAATGAATGTAATCTTCCGCGCGTTCAAATGCTCATTACTTTTGCCTCGCTGAGCTGAGGAATATATAGCGGATTTTTATCCTCCGGAGTGATAAACTATCCCCAATCGAGTAAGCTATTTTATACGTGATTTAATTTTATAATATGTGAAATTAAGAATTTCTTTAAGTTTGACCTGAAATTGAAGATTGATTACTTGTATATTTGCACACATCTGATCCTAATTAACAAATTTATTACAATTGAAGTGTACGCAAAATTAATGTGAACCGTTTCCACAAATTGATTTAGCAATCGCTTAATTGTGGGATAACGTTTATTTGCTAAGATATAGGAAACTTTTATAAAAACCTGGAATAGAATTTTGCGATTTACTTGTCATTTCTATAGTGTGATGAATTAATTCCTTGCGATAGTGCCTGTATTATCCGCTATTTCAAACTGAGCAACCGTACAATTAAAACGGATCAGCTTGATCACTTCAAACTGATATAGATGGATTGATCGTTCCTAATATCTTTCATTGTGATTATTATGACTTATGAACTTGATTTTACATATATGTTTACTTAATTTCATAATCTTATTATGAACTATATTTCTTAATACCTATCGTATTTAACATTAAACATACATCTCAATATATATATATATATATATATATATATATATATATATATAATATATATATATATATATATATATATATATATATATATATATTCGACTTTTAAATACCTTGAAAACGCGTATAGAATTGTTTTAGCTTGATTATCGAACTAAAATGAACAAAAATGGTAAAAATTAAAAATCTGTAGTAATTTGATAAGCTACTATCAATACACCTTCCTGATTCCAGTTTCAAAATTTATAGTGCTGGTAAGGAGTAATCCCAGCCTTGCTTGACTTCCCAGTTTACATAGAGTAATTTTACTCCTTTGATAAACGGATCTCCAAAGTTCGTCTTTTTAGCATGTGAGTAGATAACTGAATGAAGTTTTGTTAAAACTCCTTTTCGTCTAAGCTAATGATCTCAATTGGAACATTTGAGTTATACATTGATCAATTCGTTATAGAGTAGCTCTCATTTAGATGGATTATTTTGTTGATTACTCCAGTGAGCCTTAACGGCAATGACTTTGTTTCTTGTAATTCGAGCATAGCTGTGAGATTGGACACCAGTTTTTAAGTTTAGCAGATTACCTTTTTTGGCATTAAAGTAATAATAGCTTTACACGTGGAATTTGGTAGTAACTTTTCTTAATTTCCAGTTGGACAGCTTGGAAAACTTTTTATACAGTTCCAGAAGGCAACATCGTTATTCTAGGGCCACTATTTTTATTAAATAACTGGAGTGCTGCTGCAACTTAGCAAGTGTTCTTCTGTTTTTCTGAGTGTCGAGTGAAGTTGCGAGGATTCATCTAGTGGACTAGAAAAAATTTTTGTGCACCTCGCGAAACTAGGTTTTATCTGTTGGGCGGTCATAGTGAATGAGTTGGGCATAATTTGCGGATGTTCGCTGATGTTCACTCATTCTTTTGTACTCATCTTTGATGGTGTTTAGTAGGACATGTGGATTGTCTTTTAATGTTAGATTCGCTACAAATAATGGTTTTATTGAACTTTCTTTATCTATCCTGACTTTGGTACAAGATCATGAAATCGTTTATGTTTGACTTCAGGCGCTCCCATGATACTAAAGTTTCGTAGTGGTCATCAATATTCTAAGTGTGTGTGTGTGTGTGTGTGTGTGTGTTTGTGCGCGTACGTGCTGTGCGTGCGTGCGTTCGTAGTTTGTTCGCGGTGTGTGTGGTGTGGTGCATGTGGTGTAGTGTGTATGTGTGTGTGTGTGTGTGTGTGTGTGTGTGTGTGTGTGTGTGTGTGTGTGTGTGGTGTGTGTGTGCGGTATGTGTTGTATGGTGTGTGTGCGGTGTGTTCGGTGTAGTGTGTATGCGGGCGGGTGTTTGTGCGGATATGTGTGTGTGTGTGTGTGTGTGTGTGCGGAGAGTGTGTGTGTCGTGCGGCAGTGTGTGTACGGTGTGTTTGTGTGTGTGTGTGTGGGTGTGTGAGTGTTGGTGTGTGTGTGTGTGTGTGTGTGTGTGTGTGTGTGTGTGTGTGTAATAATAATAATAATAATATAATAATAATATTTATTCAATCGTTAGACCACAAAAGTGGAATAGATTAAGTCAAAAATACGTACTATACATAAAATTAAATTTAAGTAAAGTCATTAGTTAACATCTAAGTACATATATACAGACAATGAACTACAATAATAGATAATACTTATAGGAAAACAAATATTAATAAATAAATATAAACACAAATACAATGTATATAAAACAAAATAATTCAAATAATGTGGCAACTAGGACTAGAGGTTATTGTTTTTGTTTTTGCAGCAGTGAAAAAAATTCCTCCACATTATATATGCAATGTTGCATTAAAAGTGACTTTATATTACCCTTAAATTGCATGAGAGAGCCACATTGCTTTAAGGATTGAGGCAAATAATTGTAAAGCTTTACACCAAACGAGGAAGGAGCTTTTGCAGTCATATTGGTTTTATTGACAGGATTACGATAGTCATTCTTTTTCCTTGTATTGTGTACATGAAAATCTGAGTTTTTTTAAACTGGTTTTGATTCTTATAGACAAAGCATAGAAGCTCCAGAATGTATAAGCTTGGTAATGGCAATATATTATATTTTGTAAAATAAGGTCTGCAAGATTCCCTACTTTTTATACCGACCATGGTTCGAATTACCCTTTTTTGGCTTAGAAATACTTCTTGCGCCAGTATTGATAATCCCCAAAACAAATACCATACAACAACTTTGAATGAACTTGACCATAGTAGAAGGAAATTATAACATGGAATGGAACTACATACTTTAAGGATCTGATTTGAAAGCAAGAACTATTAATTTTTTTATCAAAGTAGAGCAATGTGTTTTCCAATTTAAAGATTCATCGAGTTTAAGACCGAAAAATTTTACTGATGGTTGTTGTAATACATCTGTATTATTTATACTAAGTCCATTACTTAAAATTTGTTTATTGAAATGTGTATGTGGTGTGTGTGTGTGTGTGTGTGTGTGTGATGTGTGTGTGTGTGTGTGTGTGTGTGTGTGTGTGTGTGTGTACGTCTGTGCGTGCGTGCTTGCGTGCGTGCGTGTGTGTGCGTGCGTTTGTTCGTACGTGCGTGCGTACGTGCATGCGTGTGTGTGTGTGGTTGGATGCGTGCGTGCGTACGTACGTTCGTGTATGTTTGTCTAAATGTAAGATTTTATTAAAGTGATGGGCCACGTAAAGTTATAAAGAGAACTAATAATACTTATATTAATTAGATTTCTCTGTTTTCTTTTTATGTGTAAATTTTGTAATGTGGCGATTTTTGGTTATCGTAATGCAACTGATTGCATTTGTGCTATTATTTGTAAATATACTTACATTACATGGATATATTCAGGCATCTCTTTTCTTTCAATAGATAAATTTTGGTGGATGTGTCGAATTTTCTCCTTAGTGTATGTAAATACGATTGCCTGTCTATATATTTTTATCGTCTATAATGGGTGTTTAGCCACATAAATTTTGTTTTATGCACAAGGCGAACCTGAGTTCAACTACGACCCACCTTCGTTGCAACGTACATGTATTTTAAGCTCCCTAAGTAAGGTATGCAACTGCCTTTAATTACATTTTGTACTAATTTATTGTATCTAATAGGAAAAACCTTCCCTTGTGTTAAGAAACTCCCCTTGCATTAAGAAAATTTCGTATCATTTGTAATTGGAGATATATGGTTTTATATCATATTGAATAAAGCGTGGTCAAACTGGCTCGCATGATGATGCAATTTCGTTAACTTGAATAAAAGCTTGAGTTGCAGATACCTTTATTTTGTGTCACTAAGGATGTAAAGGGGAATGTTACGCCTGTTTTAATTACTAATGCTGTTAGTTGCGACCGTTTTAGTAACTACGTCTGCGCCGGTTGCCCTTGTTCGAGTATACACTACGTTTCTGTTTACTTTTTTATTGATCAGAGCTGTAAAGTTCACATTACTTGCTGATTGCTTTACCGTATCGTCAAGAAATGGAGTTCTCGACCGCAATTCATTTCGATATGTTGTATTAACTTTATTTTGAGTGCATAACAAATAAGTACGTAGCCTTTTAATGTCAATTGCGTTTTTGTTGGGTAGACAAATTAGATGAACATTAGCTGGTCTAATATTGTTTCAGAAGTTTTGATATTGTTGTAATAAAAAACCAGCTGGATTACTAATGTTTTCTAAGATAGACATTTGAGTGCAGAACCTTGCTTGAGTTATATTTTGTTGTTATAGGTCAAAATAAACCTTGCTGTTAGATTGAGTATATACAGTTTCGGCCATTTTTCATTTTAGGTGGTTTTGCGTATAGATGGATTATACGTATAGTTTAGTTGTCGATTGAGAATTGGTCAGCTATCGTGTAGCTTTCGAATAGTTGAGTACTGTTTTGTTTGCTTTTGTGCTAGAATTGGTCAGCGGATGTTATTCTGTTTTGTTAGATGCATAAATGTATACAGCTGTTATTATTTACTAGGGTTGCACGTGGTACAAAAAATTAGTGGCGCCTGGCGATATGCTTAACTGGTTAAAACTGCCTCCTTACGACCTGATAAAGAGAGGAGCTCTCAACCTGCAGTAAGTTTCGTAAGTAATGTGACTTTTTTATTTTTTTGAGATAGACCGGTTACAAAATTTAATTGCATTTAATTCATTAAGGTTATTGTATATTGTTCATGATTAATTTATGCAGATAGAAGTAAAAAGTTCAAAGCTTTTCATACTTGGAAACGATTAAAAATATTTTAATAATAAAGATTACAAACAGCATTTGAGAGGAAACATAATTCATGAAGCATGTATTGTTACCTGTTTCAATTTGAAGATAGGGGTTAATGATTTTGTGGTTAAAAATTATTACACTTAATTCTTTTTTCCAAATTGAGTATTTATTTATTTCATCATTTCTATAACAATTTTAATTATTGGTTCATATTTATACGAGGGTAAATTTTAAAGTATGGAGATAACGTCTTACTACGATTTTATGAGTATACAGGGTGTGATCAATAAGTTTAACATAACGTACACATATAAAAATCCTTTTAAGCTTTGGGTAATTTTATTTTTAATAACAATTGATCTTAAAGATTTTTAAAATTGAATTAATGTGCGTGTGCCTGTTATATTGGATTAGGATAATATTGTCAATATTGGATGAAATTTTGCGTACTCTTAAAGCGCAAGTGTATGATACGTGTTGAATGTTTTAGATTGAATTGTGTATGGTATCAGTCAGGATTAATTTAAGAACTCGGATGGGACCATTTATTTTGGGGAAATTTAGATTGCGGTGGCGCCTAGAGAATATTTTCCCGCATTTTAATGTTATTTGTTGTTTTATGATAAGTGTAAGGTGATTTAATTTAAATTTCAGGCATTTTACGTCTTTCCTCAAAACACGCCCATCTCTATTGCAATTAGCTTACGTTGGTAAGCCTTCACGACGCCTATTGCAGTTTGCTCATGAGCACGTTTGGCAAGTTACATGCCGTGAATATTATATATAAGTACAAAATTTATGTGCATTTATAGGTAGGTAAGTTACGAGTTATTGACTTTGAACTTAAACGTTTCATCCTGATGTAATGAATGTAATCTCTTCCGCGCGTTCAAATGCTCATTACTTTTGCCTCGCTGAGCTGAGGAATATATAGCGGATTTTTATCCTCCGGAGTGATAAACTATCCCCAATCGAGTAAGCTATTTTATACGTGATTTAATTTTATAATATGTGAAATTAAGAATTCTCTTTAAGTTTGACCTGAAATTGAAGATTGATTACTTGTATATTTGCACACATCTGATCCTAATTAACAAATTTATTGAGCAATTGAAGTGTACGCAAAATTAATGTGAACCGTTTCCACAAATTGATTTAGCAATCGCTTAATTGTGGGATAACGTTTATTTGCTAAGATATAGGAAACTTTTATAAAAACCTGGAATAGAATTTTTGCGATTTACTTGTCATTTCTATAGTGTGATGAATTAATTCCTTGCGATAGTGCCTGTATTATCCGCTATTTCAAACTGAGCAACCGTACAATTAAAACGGATCAGCTTGATCACTTCAAACTGATATAGATGGATTGATCGTTCCTAATATCTTTCATTGTGATTACGGATTGATGCCCACTCGTATCTAACAATCCAGCATCTTATAAATCCCGAAAGAGAATTGAGAGTTGTGGTTAATTGTAGGTATTTCGAAAACATTTATAATTTCGCGAGTTATACAAAATTTCAAAGCCTACAAAAAGAACTTTTCGTTTATCACCGCTTCTTTAGAAAACACATTTAATAACAAACGACTTTTATAGTGCTGATGTCTAAAAGTTGATCCCCTTTTCATAAATGAAAGCACCTTAATCTGACAAACTCTCTGAAGATTATACAGCGTAGATACTCCACTGTAAATAAGAAGAATTTGTCATTCGTGATTAAAACAAGTCATCTATATTCAAGAAAATACGTAGATAAATTATAATTATTAGATTAATTAATTTAAATTGTATAAATCTGATCTAACATATTCCAATTAATCGTACACGTCGAGTATAAATTCTAAATTTAGATAGACCCTAATTTGCATGTAACACCAATTTTCATTTTGTCTAAAGCTAATTAATTTCTTTCAAAAAAGATTTAATCGAATAAATGTTTTCAAAATGAAGCTTTCCCATTTCTTAAATAAGAATAATCTTTGCTTTTTTACTGTTATATAAAAATATCTCTGATATTTTTTAATTGATTTATATTTTAATTACAAATTTCACTTTAATATTTAAATTTTAATTAATCCGACTTTTCTGAAAATAAATTTTTTGTTTCTAATATGGAATTAAATCACATAATATAGTGTACTAAAGCCGTAATGAAAACTATCATAACAAGTTATCGCGTTTAATAAAAGCGTGTTTTAGCTTTTTATATGGTTGTAATTAATTTTTAGGGCTAAAATTCAACATTTTGTGGTTTTACATTAGCCGTACTGTCTGCATTTTGTGTTTTTATAAATGCTTTAGTAGCACAAGGTGCATACAGTATCAGAAAAATTAATGACTGTTTAAATTTGAAATACAATAGTAGAATATTCCATAGTTAACGAAACAATGAAAACCAAAATTGAAATATTCAGGTGTTATACAATGTGTTTAAATGTGTTGATAATATTTTACACTATTAGGTTATTCTCAATCATGATCACGTACGTCATTTGTGAATAATATTAGCATTGCATGAAATATACTAGCGCTTCATTTTACATTGAAATATCGAGTGAGGTTTTCTGATTCTCATTGAAAACCCTAAACCTCTTTATAAAGAGTAAATAAAAGTTAAAAACAAGTGAAGTTATTAATTAATTAATCGTCGAATGTTAAGTAGACGATTGGGTGTCTTAGTGAAGTAATTTGAAACTTGTAAAGATCCAGATATCCTTACAAAAATCCGTAAATTGATTATTAAATTATCCGCTTATTTTGCGTTAAAAATGCTTCGGTGCATTTCAATAATTAATTATTTCACCTTCTTCCATAGCTAAGAAATCGATTTCGACGCAACAAAGAAAGCGCTATGACTGTTATCTCATCCAATCACGTTAGATCGTGGACTGTATAAGCAGAATCGCGGCGTGAGCTAGCACAGGGCAGTCCGAACCTCGGTATCGAACATAAGCCCCTTCTCGCGTAAGAGCTCTTGTGATTTTTATTACAAATCTCTTAATTCCAAAAAAGAACTTAGCGTTTTTACGTTCATCGTTCCGGCATGGTGACCTTTCCCCCTTCGGAGTTAGATCTGTCACTGCTTGCTTACAGATAATACGAAAAAGCGGTCATCAGTAGAGGAGACAGCCTAGCAGCAAGTAAGGGCCGCCGGAATACCGCAGAAGCGAAGAAGAAAATAAAAGAAATATCGTGGACACCACCACCGCCAACTACAGGAACGACGTCGGGTAAACAATAGGTACCGGTTAATAAAAAATATTTTTTTTCATTAATTTTAATTTATTGTTTTATTTATTTTAAGACTTGTTTTCCTCCTTTTTTCTATTTGGGTCGCTGATTTCCAAGTCTTTATTCCTCGGGGAGACCGGGCCTTTCTTTAAAACATTTTTTTTTCTTTTACTCTTTATCTCTCCTACTAACAACCGCGGTGGTTAAGTAGAGTCGCCAACTGTCCCTTAGAGACCTCTTCTCCCTTGACGGATGGTACACAGTTTAGGCTGCTACACCATTTCGGTGAACCCACTGTAACCCTATCCCAACTATCCGGTCCCCGTCTCTCCAACTCTAACCCTAGACCTCCTTTCTTTTCCTACGTGCTTCGTCACGTAGCCGTAGAAGTCTTTCACACGTGAGGAAGTCCGTTCGCATCACCTCTAAGGCGACGAACACCCCCACATCCTTAGTCAGCATCATCACCGATTCCAAAACCACCCTAGAGTACCTCCTCGCACGCGGTGTCGTCATGTTCAGGCGACACTACAGTTGCGAAACCTCCCTTATCCCTCAACCACTCTCCAAGCATTGCTTCACTTGGACGCAGGTGGAGCATACAGCTGAAGAGTGTCCTACCCGCTCTATCCGATGTACCAACTGTGGCTAAAGCCGGAAGCGGCGGGAACCTTCCAGTTCCCCGTCGAAGATGGCATCCGTCGAACCCCTACGAAGAGTCCGACTCGGAGAACACAGCCCACCTTAAACCTACACCAGATACTGAATCCCTTACCATCAAGGACTTTCTGCAAGTCCTTACCCATTTTCTCATCCAGATGTTCCCCGACCGACGAACTAGGATTGCCCGCGCCCTAGATTTGCTATCCCGAAACTTCTTCCAACGGAGTATCAACGTCTACTTATCCGGTACCCGAATGAAGGTCACCGTAATCTACCAACCATATGTACACTTCACTTCAACACGTATCACACATTCCTCTTAATTAAAAATTACTTCCCACGCACTCCTTTTCAACTTCCTGCGCACCTACAGCATCTCGAATGCGTTGCTGCGACGGTGTACTTTCCCACCTCTAAAGTATTTATTTCTTATTACAACCCGCCCGGCCACAGCACCCTATACGATGACCTTTTAATCTACGCCTCCAGGCTCTCAAACGCAGTTATCTTAGTTGCAAGTAATGCAACGGTAACAGGCTATCCTCCGCTCTGTTGCAGTTGCGGTCTTGCCAATGGGCAACACACAGCCAACACACTTCGAACATTTTGTCCAGCTACCCCTACACCTCCTCAATACACAGTCATTAAAGATTTTTTAAGGCCAGACTAGAATGTGTTCTCGGAACACATCTCCAACAACCTTCCTACACCCAATCTTCAAACGACCGAAGATCTCGAGAGAGCCATTAGAGACCTAACTTCCGTAATTACGGAAGCGATCGATATCTCTGTCCCATTAAAAGACATCGACATTTCCTGGACACCGCTCCCACGGCACATCGTGAACTGGATCAAAGGGAAAAGACGAATCTATCGTCAATTCTTGCGATCTAGGGATTCGGCTCTCAAGACCGAATGCAATCACCTTAACGCCTTAATCAGGCGAGAAGCTAACAAAGACGCCGACGACTCTTGGACCAAAGCCAACTCCCAGCTAGATTATAGAAATGGCAAACTCTTCTGGCAACAGTTCGATAGACTGACCAGAAGGAAGGCCAATCCTAAATCCCACCTAACCGACCATTAGGGCAACCTAATCTCCTCCGACCAAGGAAAGGCAGACTTCTTTGGTCACCACCTCCAATCCATGTTCCGATCCCCAGATGATCCCCAATACGACAGGGTCTGGCACGCCGGTCTTCTGCACAAGATTCGTAACTTTAACATTCCCAACCCCTTCTCCAAACTCCCACTCTCGTACTTGACGAATCGGTCAGTTCGGGTCATAGTAGGGAAAACCTTCTCAGATTTTTTACAACCTACAGCAGGCGTACCGCAAGGTTCTGCCTTAGCCCCGATCCTCTATATTATCCTCGAATTCGACATTCCCGAAGTCACACAACCCGGAGTAGTCGTTGCGCAGTTTGCGGATGACACCGTCTTCTGGAAGGTTAATCGGAACAGCGAAACGGCCTCCTGCCTCATATCCAAAACTCTACGCAACTTGTCCCACTGGGCGAACCGGTGGAGAGTCCCTGTCAATTCTACCAAAAACAAACAATCCCGTTCCGATATCCTAATTACACCAAAGATAAGTTCACAAACCTTACCTCCAGAAATGTTTCACTCACCCTAAACCAAGAAAGATTCACACTCCAAGATGAAGTCACCTACCTAGGAATCCTCTTCACTAGAAGCCTCAATTGGTTCCCCGATGTAAAAACAACAGTCAATAGGATTAAAAATCGCGAAAACCTACTGGGCGCCCTCCGGGGTAAAATCAGAGGTTGCCACCCTAAAACACTTCAACACACATATAAAACATATACACCCGCCCTCTTATGGATGTCCGAGCACCCAAATAACCCAATATAAACTCCAATTACCTTTCTTCTATTGCTTCCTGTGAACGCCGAATTTTTAAACGCATACATAGGTTACCCCTCAGGTACCCTAGTGACCTCACAACACAACTCGCAAACATACCACCCATCACACACAGAATCCAAACACTTTAGTGAAACTTTGCGCATAAAAGAATTTTCGGCTATACTATTCCAACCAAAGAAATCCTTACTACTCCCTACAACTACCGTTTTCCCAAATTCCCACGAAGAAAACCTAAATTAAAATTCAAGCATTCCCCGCGATCTTTACACAACTCTTTGACGACCTCCCTAGATAACAACCCTCATTTCCTCAACAACTAACCCGATCCATCACTTTGCAGATGACAGCACTCTACATTGTAGTTCTTCTTTGTTTTCCCACAACAATAAGTCTAGACAGGACGTTAAGGTGAAAATGGCAGCCTCAATCAGCAGTGACTTAGAACGTCTCTTTGAATTGGGAAGGAATAATCTACTCACGTTCAACGCCGACAAAACGCAGTGTTGCCTTGTGTCCGCCAAGAAAGACTGATTATTTCCTACTCTAAATACAGGGTTATTACAAATGATGTTCGATTTCAATTATAAATATTACTGGATTAACCTGTTTTGAGACAATTTCAGTTGGTACCACTGGAAAGAAAAACTCATAAAGTTTTGTTTACATCGATTTAAGTACGTATCAGCTATTTGTTAAAGTCAATTGTTGTCAATTGTGTAATGGCTGAATTTGAAGACAGGAAAGCATTTTATATGTTGGATTATCACATCAACCAATCAGTTATTAGCGTGCAACGTTACTTTAGAACCAAATTTAATGAAGATCCTCCTAGCAGTCATAAGTGGTACTTGAATTTTAAGAGAAATTGGTGTATTTGTAAAAACTGGAAGGCTGTCAGTAAGCAATGACGCTGTACAGCAGGCAAGAAAGTTTTACGCGTAGTCCACAGAAATCTACTGTTAAATGCAGTAGACAGCTTGGTATACCACAGTCAACAGTTTGGAAAATTTACGTAAACGTATAAATTTCAAGCCTTACAAACTTCAGCTTGTTCAAGCATGAAAAGCAAATGACAAAGTTCTAAGACTTTCTTTTGTGAGAACATGTAGGCCTTGATGGAAAATTAAAACTATGTAAAATGTTTAGTCTTTAGTGATGAAGCCACATCCCACTTGTGTGGTAACGTGAACAGACATAATGTCATACTATGGGGCTCGGAGAACCCACACACCTACATCGAGCACTTACACTCCGAAAGTTAATCTGTCTTGTACTATCATTTACAACAAAGTGTACGGACCTTTTTCTTTATTGGACAAACAATAAATGGAATAAATCTTGGACATGATGACGGAATGGCTTCTACCGAAATCAGAACAAGAATCCTAAACTTCACTCTGGACTTCAAAATCGGCTGCCTGGTAGATGAATCGGTCGTGCAGGTCAAGTGATTGTGCACTATTGAACTGGCCTCCAAGATCTCCGGACATCACCCCTGTAATTTTTCTTGTGAGGATACATCAAACATAAAGTGTATACACCACCAGAAAGCATACCTGAGATCCCAACAACGGATTACCAGAGCCATCGAAAGTATGCGAAAGCTTGATTACACGTTTAACATCGTCGTATCACAGGGGTTCCCATATAGAACATTTCTAATTCTTGGCATCTAGGATGAAACTTCTTGAGTTTTCTTGAAATGTAACTATTTTATTTTTGTATGATAAATAAAACTAGATTTATGTACACTTGAAATCATGAACATCATTTGTAATAACCCATATGAATGGATTAGAACTCAAGTTTTCAAACTCTGTTTCTATATTAGGATGTCCGTATCATAGAATCTTTCATGGGTTGGCACTTTTCTGCCACAAACAGTTGTAAACTGGGTTACAGATTAAACAGTACTTCACATCGCAACAACTCATTTTACTGTATAAGGCTCAAATTCGACCTCATCTGGAATACAATTCCCACCTCTGGGTTAGTGCTCCCCAATACGCCATTGATATGGTAAACCACATCCAAAAAAGAGCTATCAGGCTTATAAATGACCCGCCTCTGTTCACCCCATTGTTCTATTGCTATTACCGTGGCGGGTGTTGCTTCGAAATACACTCCTTAATACATTCGCAGGCCATCTTCACTAGGAACACACGTTTTTCCCATTCACACCATAATTACGCACCCAAAATTCCATCGTGTTACACTAAACGGACTCAATCTAAATTTTTCCACGCGGCGACCAAATTGTGGAATGCACTACCCAGTTCCTGCTTTCCTCCAAACTTTGACTTAAGTCAATTTAAGGTAGCCATTCATAAATATTTCTTGGCAGCGTAACAATATCCCTAAACCCTCCCAGTGTTCCTGAGTGCTTTAGCACGTTAGGCAAATCTTAGCCTGTTCGGGAATACTAGAAGTAAAAAAAAACGTAAAAATGAATAAGAATGTCTTCTTCTTTTTTTACTCTTCCAAAACATAAAACAGGTGAGGAATGTGCAGGATATCCAAAGCGGAAATTCATGAGTAACCTAATGTAAAGACTTTCTTTCGTGATAAAATTTACCTACTGAATATCTATATTTCTTTTCTTGTCTATTCAACATTATATAGAGGTATGTTTATATGCAAACTTCTAAGCACGCAAAGTCAATAAGTAATCAAAAAGTAAATAACCAGAAATGTATCCATTTAAGTCGTAGTCAAACCGAATAGACCACAATTGCAGCTTTCGTATCCACGGATAGGACCTAACAAAAATCAATTATTTAAATGTTTCCTTCAATCAATTGAAATAATCTTTTTCGTGTGCTAACAACCATTTTGCTTCATTGTAGGAGAACATTGGGATAAAGCCTCAAGCCGTAATTTCAGAACCTATCATTGGATAGAGGTTCAGAACTTATTTGCTCATTGCATTAATTTTTACAAAGACCCTGTCATTTCACGCGGGGTATATTGACAATAATAAAACTTCATAGCCGTGCTTAATCAAAAATTATCAACTATATAATTTTTCCCTCTAGATCTAAAAGGTTGAACTTTGTTCAGCAGTTACTTTTTTTGTAATTTTGCCCTCAATTTCGACCCCATGCGTAACCCCTGCAGCGAATGATACGATTAATTTTGACAGTACTGCGTCAAATTGGTTTCTTGTCGTTTTGACAAATGTAAATAGCACTACAGAACAAAAATATCATGGCCTGCTCTAATGCAAAATAAAATGGAGCGGTATGTGTATATGTATGTTGGAAGGTAAAAACGTAATAGTGGCGGACCAAATCCCACAATTACAAATGGAAGCTTTAAGGGGGATACATCCAAGAACTTTTATGAATTTTCTTATTGGGTATTTGGAGTTTATCTTCAACAGACATTTGTAATTTGAAATTGTGTTATCAGTAAATTACCATTATCCAATTTTTCAAATTGAAGTAAGGTTTGATGTTGTGCTAAAGTTTAGATCACTTGAATTATTCCCTATCATTTTATTACCATATAACTCTTAATTTCTAAATTCCAATAAATATCTCAGCTTCCTATTAGAGTAACTTTTTTTGAAGCTTCAAAAATATTAACATTAAGTAAGTATTTACGGGTGGACGTTTAAAGATATTTTGTTGCAGGTTATCAAGTGACTTTGATTACATTAATTAAATTGGTAAAACTGTTTATCTAAGTTAAAAGCATTGTTTTAAAGCCCAGTTTATTCGGAATATAAACATTACTGCACAGTTTAACGTTTTAAATTTCAACTAGTCTTCAGCACGGTCACTTACTAAGTCTGAAATTTAAATTAGGGATTAAAACATTTAGTACGATTAGCGACCAAGGTTTTGAATCATTCTTTACTTGAACTGAGATAATTTTTATTTGTTTGTTGTGTGAAATTTATCATTTACACGTTTGTAAAGTTTAGATTAGATAATAAACATTTGAATCTCTGATAACAAGCTTTACCAAATTTTATAATTTGAGTTTGTTCTATTTATAATGTACAATAATGAAGCTTTTTTTATATCAGTTTATATAAGTTTATATCACGCATCTGGATTGTTTGTCAATATATTGGAAACTGATGGCACCTCGTAACAATTAAATTGATCTTAACTGACAGTAAGAATTTATTCCCTACTTTCATGAATTACTTTAAGCCCAACATTCATTTAGACAACAATTGCCCTAGAACCGATCTATCAAGGAGCTTCACTTGTTTTTATTAATTTTTAAAACCTGCGGTGTAATATACAGGGTGAGTCATTAGTGCGCCGTCGGATGATCCTGGCTTTATTATTAAAAATAAAAAAAATGTTATAGCGCCGATCTATATCAGACTTAGACGTGCATCGAATAAAAATACTTTCATCCCTATAGGGTGTTCCATAATTGCAGGACCGGACTCAGCTTTGTTTTGTTAAATGGAACCCTATATTTATTTAATTTTATTATTATTCGTCTTGTTGAATGCTAAAAAACGGTACTTCGTGTTTAAATTTATTTTGTGGCGTTGGCAAGTTAGAAAATTTTTTTCTTTAAAAAAGTGAAAATTTATACCTTTACTTAAATTGTACTGAAGACTTTAATATTAACAGTAGAACTGTAAGGTTTGGCAGACGAGTAAACAAGACCTTGCTCTATCTTTTGACCTTCATACTTCCTGATTATACTATACTGGGTGTTTACAAAATATGGTCAATTTTTGCAAATTTGAAATGACCATAACTTTTGTTTTTTAAATGGAACACCCTGTATTTTATCATGTCATCGTGTTCTGTTTTTAGTTCTCTTACTTTTCTATTAAGCGTGTAATATATCTAACGTTACGCGTTCTCGAAATATTTAAGATTTGTTGCAAAATTAATAAAATAATCATGACTTTTGCTTTGAATATTTACAAATCGTAAATGTCTTGTTGACAATATGGTCCAATAAACACTAATAAACAAACGATTACTTCTTATTCGAGTTTTTAAAATCATAATTTTATAATATGGCAATAAGTGTAAAAAGGGCATCCAGTAGGCCTGCGATTTATAATTCCTTACGTTTGCCTTAAACGTCATTCACTAGTTCCTCAGTTTAGTGTGAAAAATGAAATTTTCACAAGATGAATGTATTGACATGGTCTACGCTTTGGGCGAAGGGGAAAGAAATTCATTTATTGCTTCCAGAATTTATCAACAACGATTTCCTGAGCGCAAGCATCCTGATCCAAGGATATTTGAAAAACTCAAAGAAAGACTTGAAAGAACAGGACATGTACAATACGAAAGAAAAGAACGAGAAAAAAGGTTATAAACGAAGAAAACGTATTTATGGTACTAACCAGTGTAGTGTAAAATCCATACGTTAGCACAAGAAACCTCAGTGCTGATTTAGGTATTAGTCAAACTAGTGTTTCCAAGATTATTCGAAAAACTAAATTTCATCCATACCATTTTCAACTAGTCCAAGAGCTGAATGCAAATGATTTACAAAGATGCTTGGAATTCTCCCAGTGGGCACTAGAACGATTAGGACAGAACAATGATTTGTTTAAACACATTTTGATGACCGACGAAGCAACCTTTCACAAAAATGGTTTTGTGAACAGGCATAATTTCCATTATTATGACAATACAAATCCCCAGGCTATTAGAAGAATAGATCATCAGCATCGCTGGTCTTTGAATGTGTGGGGCGGGATAGCAGGGAACCATATAATTGGACCTTACTTTTTTGAAAGAAACATTAATGGTCAAATCTATCTTGAATTTCTTCAAAATGAGTTACCTCCGCTCCTTGAAGAATTGCCGTTAGACATACGTCAAAGGTTGTGGTTTCAGCAGGATGGTGCGCCTCCCCACTATAGTCGCATTGTTAGAGAACATCTAGACAGAACGTTTCCCAATAAATGGATTGGGAGAAGAGGGCCAGTAGGATGCCAGCTCGGACTCCTGATCTGACAAAATTAGATTTTTTCCTGTGGGGTTATATTAAAAGCTTAGTATACCAAGAATCTCCTACCACCAAAGAAGATATGAAAATTAGAATACGGAATGCATTTCAAAGAATCTCCTACCACCAAAGAAGATGTGAAAATTAGAATATGGAATGCATTTCAAATGGTTAACCAAAATATGCTGAGAAATGTTGAAGATTCTTTTTTGAGGAAAATTCACACGTTTGCAAGAAAATGGTGGACACATCGAGCATTTGATTTAGTTATAACTTATTATAATTTTCTCAATCATTTATGATTTTTCAAATATAATTTCTTTTGTTTGCTTTATTACTTTTGTATAGACCGTCCAGTTTGTCACAATTGTCATTAGTTTTGCAACAAATCTTAAATATTTTGAGAACGCGTAACGTTAGGTATATTACATGCTTAATAAAAAAGTAAGAGAATTAAAAACAGAACACGATGACATGATAAAATACAGGGTGTTCCATTTAAAAAACAAAAGTTATGGTCATTTCAAATTTGCAAAAATTGACCATATTTTTTAAACACCCAGTATAGTATAATCAGGAAGTATGAAGGTCAAAAGATAGAGCAACGTCTTGTTTATCCGTCTGCCAAACCTTACAGTTCTACTGTTAATATTAAAGTCTTCAGAACAATTTAGGTAAAGGTATACATTTTCACTTTTTTAAAGAAAAAATGCCCTAACTTGGCAACCCCACAAAATAAATTTAAAAACGAAGTACCGTTTTTTTAGCATTCAACAAGACAAATAATAATAAAATTAAATAAATATAGGGTTCAATTTAACAAAACAAAGCTGAGTCCGGTCCTGCAATTATGGAACACCCAATAGGGATGAAACTGTTTTTATTCGATGCACATCTAAGTCTGACATAGATCGGCGCTATAACATTTTTTATTTTTAATAATAAAGCCAGGATCTTCCGAAGGCGCACTAATGACTCACCCTGTATATTAAATTTGTAATGATGATTGTCTTACTTTTTTGTACCCTCTTTCTAATTTTATTATAAATTATTATCACGCTCAAATCAATAGGGTAAACAATTTTCAACTCTTAATCGGAAATGCTTTATTAATATTTAGTTTAATAAGCCTTTATAATATCCTCGGAATTACAAATATAAAACACAATACAAACCTTCTCGTTTACACATAATTTATTAAAGAATGCTTTCAAAATTTACATTTAGAATAATCTGACAACAAACATAAAGCTTTCAAACAATGGCGTAGAGGTTTAGCTCTTATTATACATACACTTCTACAACACATTCAAAGCTTAACAAAATTTGTTTTAATTTTTTTATAAAAAGGTTTAAATTAAGTTAATTCATTCTGTAAAACCGTTTTCACCTTTCGTGTATTTAGTGATAGCAAATTTTTGGAAGTTAGAGTAATTGTTTCTCAAAAACTGAGTTAATCACATTAATGTGCTAAAATGTTAAATGGAGCTTTAAGTTCTAATTTTTAACTTTTAGAATGCAAAAAGCATTTGAAATTATTTAAGGGAGAAAGTGATTTTGGTTCAATGCATTATAACGTAATTACAAAATACAATAGAATGTTTACATCTCGGAATTGAAGGTCTGCGATCCTTTAAATAGAGCTGATTGACTTCTTCCTGAGGTTTCACAATGACGAATAAACAAAAAAGGGTTTATGCATATATTGCCCTATAACTTAACAATTATAAATATTTATACTTATTCTAAATCGATATAATAACAAAACAAAAAATATTATAGACAAAATACAATTACTTTATTAAAAAAAATCTACGAACGAGCTTTGACACGGGTGCTTCGGGCGGCTTCCTCCTAACCCACTCGGGCACTCGATTCTGCTTTCTGTGCGGTGTCTGAGACAAGTACTGTTAACGGTACAGGTAAAAGTAATGCATCCACACAAAGATAAACTAATTAAAAATACTTGAATAAATATAGATCAGAAAATGTTCCTGAATATGTCTCTGATCTTTGCAGTCCAAGTAACAGGATTAAACTTTTACTGTTCAGCATGCACGGAAACGTTTTATGGCTCGTAGAAGTATTTTCAAAGATATAAGGGTATATGGGTCGATGGCTTGGAAGCAAGGGCAGGTCAGTACTGTGACATATTTAATTAACAGGAATGTGTTCTGATTAGTTTTCGGTTATTAATTCAAATTAGAGCGTGAAGGTATCTTTTTCTTTCGTTTTACGTTCTATCCGTACGTAGTATAGGCCTTGCCACTGATGTGATGGTTGACGGAGGTGGGTACTGAATTTACTTGTTTTTCAAAGGGAATTTGAAGTTTAAAATCGAGATGTAAGGGTATACTCGTATTGAATGTTTTATGTGAGAACCATTTATTTTTACAAGCAGTAGATATTCGAAATTGCTTTGGTGGTAGCTAGAAAATCGTGATGTATCAAAAGAAAGAAATGTTACCGGGTGAATTTATTATCTGGAAACGTCTGTTTAAATCTTTGGGAACCATTAGTTTACTGGAATATTTATATTTTTATACAGGCGGGCTAGGTAATCGAAACGTTTTATGTATTCTGGTGTTACAGAAAGTTTGACTTCGAAAGAGAAGTAGATTACAAAACGAGCAATTATGGGCTGGAACTATATGACAAGATATATTTATCGAATCCTGGACTCTTTGATCGCTTTCCTTCCGACAATACTCTGCACTTAGTAAGGTGACTCGTGTAAGTGTGTAAATCCGTTGCGCTGTATGGTGGGCACTATGAGTCTAGCCGAATTTAGGCAAACAACTTTTTTGTTCGACGGAAGCTTAATTACTTCGGTAATTAAGCTTCCGTGGTTACATTTTATACGAGTGTTTGTTTAGGTGTAAAAAACTTACACTCGGAGGTGTAGGCGGGTTTGAGCGACAGCCGGCCAGGGTGTACACGAAAATTCGAGAAAGCGTTCGAATAAAGATTCCGCACTCAGTAGCGCGTCTTACGGTTAAATAGAAATCCGCTGAAGGCGGGGAAGGCTTATGTTAGAGCCGTAAGCTTGTTGGACTAGAGGGATTTCAGAAAATTCTCAACGTTTTTGTGTCGACGGCGGAGGGGATAAAATTGATTATTTGATTATTCTTAAATCATTTGATAAGATGCACATCAAATTTATTTAATTTGAAGCGCCTTTAGGAAGAAGTAAATGACTATTGTGCGCAAGAAGAGGCCGCGGGCGAATTCCGAGAAATAGGTAAACTTGGGATCTGGGTATACGCACGTCACTGGTTGCTGGCGCCGGTTTTTGTTCAACATTTCTAAATTCGCTGTTCAATTGAGACATCACTTAATATAAAAGTATTTGTCCAGATATAACGTGCGGGATTGATAGCTGCAAACATGTTTGGTTCTGCGTGATTGTGTGCTGAAGCACTTATCTTTTGTGTAATTTATTTAGCTCGAACGCTTGTTGAATATGCTACTTATTTTACAGCCACTCAAGCAATTGGTTATAATCAAAACTATACTTTATTGTTCGGACTTTTAGGTGAATAGTATTTCGTCTGATCAAAAGTCTGGGAACTCGAGCTGTGTCAACTTTCCGCATTGGCCTCCTAATGTCAATATCGCAGGCAAAACTGTTTGTTAGCTTGCAAGGTAGCCTCTTGTGATTAAGGATTCCTAGCCTGCACATAATTACGTTGGGGACGTCTTGGGTAATCGAAAAGGAGGCAGCGTTTGTAACAAATAAGCTAGCATTCCAACGCTGACCAATAGTAGCACAGCACGGTTAGTGAGAGATATTGCGTCATCAGGGGTACGACTTGACCAGAAACAACCCTACCTGCTATTCAGTTACTTACATATCTTGTGTTATTACTGCCAAACTTCTCTTCAGCTACAAATTGAAGATAAGGGACGACATTTTGTGTAAAGAACACTTAGATGGATGGCTAGAGGCACATTGAACTGCCAAGAGATGTGTAGAAGAATGTGACGGAGGCTTTGTGCAAGATATTTCTTCTGCTCACTCCACCATTTGAAAAATAAAAGTGACCTTCAAATAATGCGATATACAGGTGTTAAAATACTTTTTTTGGTTTTCAATGGTGTATTTGTATACTAAAGTTGTCTTAGTTATTAAAGTTATGCAAAACGTTTCGATAACACTTACAGTTATCTTCGTCTGCGGTAATATTATCTATCAAAATTGTTAAAGATGTTGAAACCAGGTCCGCCTGCTCGTAAAAAGCATAAAGATTATGCAAAAAGAATTTTCCAAAAATTATAATTATGAGAATTTGTTTAAGTTCCCATGTGACAGTAATTTAAGTTATTGATAACTAACTAAAAAAATTATAAAATGCGAAAACAACCACTAAAAATTAGAAAAAAATAAAAAAAACTAAATATTTAAAATACTTAGCTTTTTTTGGTTTTTAATGGTGTATATTCGTATTTATGTCATACACAAATCTAAACGTTTCAACAATACTGAGAACGATAACTACATTTTCAATATGTGTAATAATGGTTAAAAACTCAATAATCCACCAAAAAGATAACAAAAGAATTTAATTCCAAGTTTTAAAACGCCAACAGTCAGTCACGCTGTCAGTCCTAATAAAGTGTGAAGGAAAGTTGGGATTTTCATAAAAATCGATCGTACATTAAGTATATTTCCACAAGATGAGATCATATGTACATATTGGTTTTACTATAAAACACCCATTTTGGGGATCAAGCATTTAAAACGTTTAGAAGTAAAGAAATTAGTAAGTTCAAAATTATTACAAAAGTTTTCTAAATTTAAGTAAAGTGTTTAAACAGATTTGTGATATACAATAATAGCGCGATGGAAAAGAAACTTATAAAGTGATCCTTTACATACCTAAATAAAAGTGTTAAACTTGGTAAATTGAACAATCCCGTTAAATATGACACTACACGTGTTGGGGGATTACGAAGTATATATATATATATATATATATATATATATATATATATATATATATATATATATATATATATATATATATATATATATATATATATATATAATAGATGCAGAGTCAGTTAAATTAAGAAACAATTGGCGCAAGGGAAACCTTATAAACTGCGTTTACAAATGTCAATTGTCAAAAAACAAAAAGAACTTTCTCACTGCCACTTTTTGAGCTCTGCAAGATGGTATTTGTAAATTTTTTTCTGACGTTTCGTTTACGGGTAACAACTCAATTTTTCTTTCTCTATTTTTTATATGACATGAAAGCATAATACATCATGTGACAGATAACATTGTTCGTAACCATTTCAGAAGTGTATAACACAATGTGATTGATTGCCAACTTTTTGTCAACAATATTGTTTTTAATTTCGTTTTTATTAGTAGGCTATAGACAGTTCTGACACTTTTAAAAGAAATTCAGAATGTTTACACTTGTGTACAGTAATTGTTTATTTCGGCGAATATTCATTATGCGGAGAGATAATTTTTCTAACTCAGAAAAATTTGACATGTTGTGATGTTATATTTTGTCTGATGAAAACTGCGTAGCTCCTGAAAACGTGTACACTAATAAGTATCCTGAAAAGGTACAACATTGGGTATTGAATTCTTGGAATAACAACATACGGATCTTTTGTTTACACAATACCTTAGCAGTGGAAGTTATTTCAACTTGCTACATAATCAGTTGAAGAAAATCTGAAAAATTTGCCATTACAGAACATACAAAATGTATGGTTTCAAGAGGACGGTGCTCCAGCGCACAACGCGATAGTGCCTTTCCCTAAAATATCCAAGGAGACTAATTGGTACTTGTGGTAACGTTCGCTGGTCAACGCTGTCACCCGACTGAATCACATTGGATTTTTTCCTCTGGCGTTACTTAAAAAACCAACATTACGTTCACCATTTCGAAACGGAACAACAACTTTTCAGGGAAGTTACCGTTGTGTTTAATAAAAAACAAAAAGTCAAAATATATGTATGCTTG
Organism: Vesta saturnalis; assembly: GCA_036346205.1. Lineage (NCBI taxonomy): Eukaryota > Metazoa > Arthropoda > Insecta > Coleoptera > Lampyridae > Vesta > Vesta saturnalis. Next base: position 1,970,898 of record JARFJB010002516.1, read on the forward strand.
AATTTAAAGTTCAACCATTGTCATATAGAACCCGCTTATCTCCATTGCAATTGCCCTCTTACCTTGGTAAGTTTTTACAACGCCTAGTGCGGTTTGGTCGTGTAACAGACGTTGGCAAGCAATAGCTAAATTATACAGTCTTTTGACGTTGGGCAGGGTTTGTAAGCCATTATATTGGAAACCCTTTTTGTCAATGATTTTGAAAAAATAATGTCTATTCTGTTAACTTCAGCAAGATTTCACCGGGTAATAAATAAAATATGAATTTTTTTTTTGTTTTAGATAAGGTTTGTGAGAAAAACTTGATATCGATATTGTGAAAAAAATTATTGTTCTCATGGTTTCAATGGAACGGAAGTAAATTATGCGACGTCTGTATGTTGAGCAAAATTTTAGGCACATTTTCAGTCTTCAGAATGGTTTTAAACCTACTATACATTGAAAACCACGTTTTCATACCGGTTTCTTGGGTGCAATGCTTGTTTTCATGCTGGTAATAGGATGTAACTCAATTTTAAAATGTTTAGGTGTCGATCACAGTGCTAGACTCACAATACAGAAAAAAGCTTAGTTTCATATCTATTTTAGGAGACCCGTATGTTCTTTTAGTGTTAACCAAAACAACTGTACTATAGTATGCTTGGGTGTTTGAAATGGTTATTGCCCTGCTTAACGGAAAGCACATGTTTTATATCGTTTTTGAAAGAGCAACCTTTGATATATGGGTTATGATCAAATTATAAAATGCTTAATTGTGGAATACTTTATTATATCAAATATGAGGTAAACTTTAGTTTCGTTTTTATTATCAATAGCTAAACTCTACAATATTATGATGTTGAGGAGGGTGCACGAGAAAATGACCGCATCTTGATTTCTTTCGAAATGGCTATTTCTCGAGAACGGACTCTCATAGAATCACACCGTTTACACTAAAATGCGTTGTTCATGTAGGATAATAAACTACAATGAAATTTTTACAATAAAAGTCAAGAACGCCCTTAACCAAGGCCGCCATATTGGAATTCTCTAAAATAGCCATTACTGCGGAACGGACAGTCACATAAAATTCCTGTTTGCACTACAATTTAAGATTTCCATTAGAGAATGGATTAAAACATTTTTTTCTAACTGTAACTCAGACTTCCGGTAAACTACACGGCACTTAGGGGTTGTATCAGGGCAGCGATGAATACTAGTAGATCGGAGTCGGCGTCTACGACAACAGCTACTCGTTTTGATTCCGCTTGAGTTCTCGCCGTTTCAACAATTAAGACGTCCGCGTCACTTGAGACCTGAAAAACAGGGAACTGTGAAATTCTAACGAAAGGGGGTTGAAGAAACTTTTCTTGTTCTCAACGTTTGACATAAATTGCTGTTTTGGAACAGTCACGGAGTTCGACGAAGTTACTTCAACCCTAGCAGCTGACTTTCCTGCATCTCGCCTCTTATGCACTGACTGCGTCTTTCGTACTTGGTTCATACCCGTCGAAAACTACGGTGACATTTCTTCCGTAATTACGAAGAACATAGTTCACGTAGGCTTTGCATACATCACCGTAGGCTGCGGGGCGGGGCCAATGCACACGATGTACAAGATGTCCATCGTCGGGAACAAAGCTTGAATCTTCAGGCAATTCGTTCCTGGTCTTACACATGCTTTCTAGAAAATAAAACTTCATTGCTTACCGATAAAAAGTTTCTCAAATCGTAGTATTGAGTTGATGAACACGTAAGGCTTCACTTGCTAACAATATGTTTCACTCCTGTGAAAGGTTTGCACTTCATGTAACACATTAAATACAACAGAGACAATTCTCAGATAGTGCAGAAAAACACAGGCAGAACGCTCTGAGAACAGACGCCGTGCAGTATCAACTTCGAATAACTATTTATTAATGAAAAAACTGTTTTTTTTTCTAAAACATTATACATATCGTTAGCTTGACATTTTTATAGAACAAAATTTAATGCCTCAAAAAATAGATTATAATAGACAATACATATAATCCACTTTTGAAAAATGTTCCCGTGTGGGAATGGTTACAATTATGTGCCACCCGGGACTCCTGCAGTTAACAATCAATTTTATCCCAATACGGAAACTGCATATAATCCTTATAACGCCCAACAAATTCAAGATTCCCAACAAGTCCAACCTAATTCACAACCCCCGTTTGCACTTCCAAACCGAAGTATCCAATTCCCACCGTATATAATGGATGTGCAAACAGTCCTCCCCCAGCAGGTATGGCAATCTTCTTCAAATGAGCGCACACCAAGCAGAGACAATTCTAAAATGACATATTTAACAGACTCCGATACAAACTCGGTAGTCATGGATAATGAAAATATTCAAGATAATGTAACCACTAAGGCTAATGAAAACACTCAAGATAATCATAATGCAAACAGCCAAGAAAAGTCAAAAATTAAACATGCATGGCAAGTTATTAAAAAGAAAAAGGAACTTACCTTCCGGAAAACCCTATCAACAGACATAAATACATCCAATAAATTCCAAATCCTCTCGCAGGACGAAATAAATAATGACTGCCAAGAACCTGTTATACAACAACCAAAAATCCTAAACCACCACCAATTCATACATACGGGTGCAAAACTACAACGATCTCCAACTTTGCTAAAATCTTGGATAAAGAACAGTTTTACGCAACAGCAACAACTAACGACACAATAAAATTAATACGCATACTAGTGACTCCTACAGAAAACTCGTGACCCATCTTAAAGATGAGGATATAATTCATCATACTTATCAGTTAAAGGACGACGGAGCTTATAGAGTATTCATTAGAAATATTCACTATTCGATCCCAATAGAAGAAATTAAAGCGGAACTAAAAGCACTCGGGCATGAAGTACGAAACATTATTTCAAAATAATTACATTTAAAGTTTATTACGCGTCGCGTCGGTGCTACAGTAGGTACAGCCATTTTACAGTGAGGAAAAACTTTATCAAAATTATAGCATCTTTTATTTTGTCTATAAAACGTCAAGAAAAAGCCCCTATATTTGCTTAATATTTATTAGATGCCACAATTAAATTTTGTTTCAAATTAATGTGATATATGTAAAAAGAACACATTTCTTACACAATTAGTATATGTGTGTGTCTGTGTGTCTGTGTGTCTGTGTGTCTGTGTGTCTGTGTGTCTGTGTGACTGTGTGACTGTGTGTCTGTGTGTCTGTGTGTCTGTGTGTCTGTGTGTCTGTGTGTGTTCTGTGTGTCTGTGTGTCTGTGTGTCTGTGTGTCTGTGTGTCTGTGTGTCTGTGTCTGTGTTCTGTTGTCTGTGTGTCTGTGTGTCTGTGTGTCTGTGTGTCTGTGTGTCTGTGTGTCTGTGTGTCTGTGTGTCTGTGTGTCTGTGTGTCTGTGTGTCTGTGTCTGTGTGTCTGTGTGTCTGTGTGTCTGTGTGTCTGTGTGTCTGTGTGTCTGTGTGTCTGTGTGTCTGTGTGTCTGTGTGCTGTGTGTCTGTGTGTCTGTGTGTCTGTGTGTCTGTGTGTCTGTGTGTCTGTGTCTGTGTGTCTGTGTGTCTGTGTGTCTGTGTGTCTGTGTGTCTGTGTGTCTGTGTGTCTGTGTGTCTGTGTGTCTGTGTGTCTGTGTGTGTGTGTGCGTGTGTGTGGTGTGCGTGTGCTGTGTGCGTGTGCGTGTGGTGTGCGTGTGGTGTGCGTGTGTGTTTGTGTGTGTGTGTGTGTGTGTTTTGTGTTTTCTGTTTTGTGTTTTGTGTTTTGTGTTTTGTGTTTTGTGTTTTGTGTTGTGTGTGTGTGTGTGTGTGTGTGTGTGTGTGTGTGTGTGTGTGTGTGTGTGTGTGTGTGTGTGTGTGTGTGTTGTGTTGTGTTGTGTTGTGTTGTGTTGTGTGTGTGTGTGTGTGTGTGTGTGTGTGTGTGTGTGTGTGTGTGTTGTGTGTGTTGTGTAGAAATTCGAACTCCAAATATGACTTAACTAGCTTTTATTGATCTTATAATTGATTGTACGTTACATTATTACTTAAACTTCCATGAAACTTGATTACTCTACCATATACAAGTACTGAATATCACTTATTAATTTAAAATTATCAAATGAACGAAAATCTTTTATATTTACAGCGAGTTTGTATTTTGTTTGTTTAAACTGCGGAACATACGTAAAATTACCTCTTTAACAGGAATTCGTTAGATCAATCCGCAGAAAAAAAGCGTCTCAGCAGGTCCATAGAACAACGGTTAAGTACTTCGAAGAACACGAACACCCTTTCTATATCCAAATCTTGTCAACCTAGACAAACGGTACACAATATAAAATAACTCGGGGATGTGGTTAACTAATATATTGTACCTTTTATTAGAAACGGAAATCACTTAATCCACGGTAATTCGATACACCCCCAGTATGTATTAACTTATTATATCCCATAACTACCCCTCTCGCATATATTGCGATCTGCGCAAACAAAAAGATCGTGAGTCTTGCTCTCTACGGCATCTCTAACAACTAATTTCTACCTTCTTATAAGTTTTTGTTATGAACGAATAAGTTCAAAGGTAACAATGTAATTAAAAATTATTATTAATTTTATTAAATGCACAAATACCTCGAGTAGGATTTGAACCTACGACCTGTACTTTGCTCGAGAATCGCGCTAACCAACTGCGCGATCGAGATTCAAGGCCCAGTCGACGTAAATTTTGTCTTTATATATGTAGAACTAATGTAAATTCTAAATATAATGAGATTACAATCAAATTACTTATATTAATGGAATGTGAGCCTGCAATATCGCAAGGATTCGCACACACCAACGCAACTTGACTAATATTAAATTCTTATAAGAATTTATATCAGTTCTATATGCATAAAGACAAAATTTATATCGATTATGGCTTGAATCTCGATGGCGCAGTTGGTTAACGAGGTACTCTAGCAAAGTACAGGTCGTAGGTTCAAATCCGACTCGAGGTAAACTTATTATTTATGTATTTAATCAAATTAATAATAATTTTTAATTTCTACCTTATGCATAATTCGCCATCTTCCATGCTAACTCTTTCCCAGTTACATAAATCTAAATTAGCCTATCATAAAAACAGAATCGCTTGAATTTTAAGCGTGGTAAAAACGGTACTCAATAGGAAAATAATCGAGAGAAAGAAATCCTGCAATTGCAAAGTCCGCTTCCTGCAAGCGACCTAAAATGATATAGCTAAATTATTTTTCTTTAGTACTAATTACAGGTCAAATAAATCCCTCCCATTCTGCAATGACAAAATTGATATGGCATACTACATTCAGAAATGTCTATAGTACCGCATATCCACAATATTGCACGTGAACTTTATCAGGAACCGAATACTTTTTAAGTTCAAACCTTGGAAAATTTATACGATTACAATTACAACTAACTGGAACTTTGTCGAAGAAATCTATCTTAAATACAATGCGTCAAAGTTTTAATTCTTAAAAAAACGTAATTTCAAAACAAGAAGACAATTCCCGAATTCCACTTTTTGTGCACTTTGTAAATTTTGAGACGAATTTCAAAAATTTTATCTACAGGGTAGATTGTCAAATAAGTATATCTTTCGTAAAGCCGGACCTGCATTATCATTTCTTAATGCATCGATACATCCCACTAAAAACCAAGAACCCGTATATTAAATAAAAATTATTATACAGGATGGTTCCCCAGTTATGAATAAAAACGCAATAAATTTCCTTTCTTCACTGCAAAATCCTAAAAAACTAAATATGAAATGAAAATTTTCGTAGTAAAGTCGTCTGCAAAAATACAACCACACGATTAAATTCAGTTTTTCAAATATGGCGATTAAATTAAAAATCAACTATACAGGGTCTTATCAATATTTTTGTTACATCGGTATATCCCACAAGATATGAGGAACATGTATACCAAATATTAAAAAAATCTACAGGGCGGTTCGTAAGTTATGAGTAAGAAAAGAAATGGTAAAAATTCATATCTCAGATACAAAGGGCGTAAGACCCATAATATGGGTTTATTAGAGTCAGCTAGGTGACCCCTATCCACAGTTAACGTATTTCCCATTACCAATGAATCACCTTGTATAAAGCAATCATTGCATATATCAAATTAAAGATATTTCTGTCTGTTAAGAAATTATTCAGTTACTTGTTTGTGCATATTATGTAAATATATTTGTTGAAAATATGGAACTTGTTTATTTTAAGTACCTATAACCTACAGAATAATAGCAAGTTCAGTACATCAATCCATTTTATAGATAGAACTAGACCTAATTAGTAAATCAGCAATTCGATGACAAGTTTTTGGTAAATTTGAACACTCCAAGACGCTCGTCATTGCACAATACAGTCTATTTAAAACAAAATGGAGAATGATGTATACATTTCATACATTATTTATAACTTTATAACATTATTAACTATTCGTACAATTATTGGAACCAATTATTAAACTACTACTAAGTGCATATCCGTCATTTCGGAAAGTGGACATAATTGATTTACTATCAGCAACTACGTTATACTGTAATAACCATAAAGCACAATTTACTTACTTGATGACAGCTTCTAAACTCTTCTCTTGCTTAAATGCAAAATTAGTTAAATACCGCTCGTACTACAGTACTACTACAACGTACTAATACTGGTTAAGTTTATCAAAAAACCAATAGATGTCCGCAAATATCGTTATTGTAACAAAAAAACTAATAATCCTACTTATTGTACATTATCATTCTTTCAATTTTACCCAAACAAGACAAACAGTAATTTATGCACTATATGTAAAATGTCTCAAACTGTGGAAGAAAATTCCAATTTCTAGAGAAACATTTATCATCTAAGAGACAAAACATTTCCAATTTGAATTTTGTTACGGAAGAAAAATCCTTAAAACACTAATTTTATGATTATATTAAAAACTAAAAAAAAACGGCTTGTTTTTAGATAGGTAAATCATTTGCAAAAATGAAAAACTTACTTCATTAGTTTGTGGCATAAATTACGTTTTACTGAAACATGTATTATATAAAATATAATTTTCATGTGTTTAATAGGAGTTTTATAAAGCTAATTTATGCGTCAAAATTAAACAAAGCAACGACAATTAAATTTTCCAATGGTTTTCAGAGTAATGAACTTTTATTAGTTTGGCTTTTAGACTGTTTTTTTTTTTATTTATATGCATTAAAATAATACATTAAATACGTAAATTACAAATACCGTTCTGTTAATAAAAATAATAAAAGTTCAAAGGTCAGAGGAAGATAACGATAACTGCAAAGATAGTAACCAAGTTTTGCCTAATCCAAAATTTAATACGGCTTTTCTTTGTCTTTCGCAATTCTAAAAGTAGTAAAAAGAACATTTTTTTAGACCATTTTCGAAGCGGCGTACATAAAAAGACTTTTAGAAACTTTTTGTCGGACAACCACTAACTTTAAGTAAAAATCACAATAATTCTTAATGACTGACCAACTTTAAAGTTGATTTAAAGTTCTAGAAGCCTTAGAAAACCAAACTTTTAAAATTTTTATCAAAAGGATATTGATCACTGTCGTATTTTAAAAATAAAATTTCCAGACAAATACTTGAAATTTTTTGTATTTGTGTGATACGTTCACCGCTTAGGTAATTAGCCGTCTAATTAATTAAACTTGACTTTAATTTTTGTAATTTAAGATCATTTATTATTCACTAAAATTTTAACTTTTGTATGCTAATTACAAACAATTAATCTAAAAATATACTTACCATTACGTTTATCACTCAACTTTTATTTCAGTAAAAATCACTAAACTCACTCTAAGTGTACTCTAAGCGCACCAAAGTTCCAAAAAAAAATTCACAAAAGTTTTCAATGCGATTGTAATGTAACGAGGTGTAATGTAAGTTCGCGAATTAAGGGTTGCGGGCGCGATATTGTCGGACCGCGTGCGGGATCGCACTGGCGCCACATGGTCCTACAGGAAGGGTAGGAAGACTACGAATTTTACATCGATTGCATACGGCTTACGATCTTCCTACACTTTCCTAGCCTCGTATTTAGATAATGAGGAGGTTATTAATTTATGTATGTTTATATTCTAACATCAATGACGCGTTAGGTCATACGCATGATTAAATTAATTAGCTATTTAATGCGCACATGGTGCGTACATACTAAAGGCACTTAGTGTGATTCTTTTCCATTTACTTAAAGAATTTTAACTGTCCAATTCAAATTAAGCATCCCTGGTGTAACTTATAATACCATGTATTAAATTATAGTTGAAACCCTGAAAGAATCCATTGATTAGCTGTGAATGCGCTTGATTAGGTTTGTTGCATTACTGTCGTCTCGGACATATTACAAATTCTTGCGGACTGAATATTTCGCATTCCTGATTTCATGTCCGACAATACCAACATGAATATTAGACATTTTACTACCAAAACGTTCTCAATGATTGCGTTTCTACCAAGTGCTCATATTTGAAAAATTTCTAATAGTTTGTTTAGTAAAACAAATTCAAACTTGGCCATAAATTGGAAATTTATGGAGCATATGATCATAAACTTATAACTTGTACTGTTAATATCTTTTTTTTAGACTTTTCTAACGTTAGAAAAAATTTGACTATAATTGGAATACACGTATATTGTATGGGACCGTCACTCAGCAGAAACAAATGGTTTCACTCTATGTTTATTTATAGAAAAACGTAATTAAAATTATACTAATTCAACAATTTGTTAGTGTTGATGGATCTATTGTGACTAATAAGCGTTTTTAAATGTAATATAAGGTATGTAAAAATTATTATTAATTTTATTAGATACATAAATAAAAAATAGTGGTTGCACCATAATCTCGAAAAAAAATTAAGTATATTTAAGTGATTGTTCTACTGTAAGGTCCGAAAGTCTTGTCACCACCCTCTATTTGTGTGATGATTGTATGTGTTGTATGTGTATTTGCGAACATGCCACAGCATATGTTGATAGTTACAGTTTTAGGTTATTTAGTGGTCCAGAATATCAGTATGGACACCGTCATTGTCACGGCACAAAATGATGCGGCGTCAGGTGCTGTGTGAGATTTTCGAAGAATAATCTGGGTGATATCCTGAATGCCTCCTAACAGCTTCCTTCAATTCTTCAACAGACTGATATCGTTGTTTCAAGATCTTCTGTTAATTATTCCCACAGAGAATTGTCGCATGATGTCACATCTGGACTCCTGAGGCCACTCGATCGGCTCTGGCAGATGCTGATCCTCTCTATCCACCTCTGGGTAACACTTCATCCAAGAATTCTCGGACACGGAGAGCGTAGTGAGCAGGAGCTCCATCTTGTTGAAGCCAACTGTCATCAAGAATGTTCAGTCTTTGAAGCTTTGAATGAACCATTCCTGCAACATTTCAAGTAAGAATGTTGATTGACAGTACCGTCAAAAAATACGGCCCTATCAGATGCCTACTGGACATTGCTGCCCAGATCATAACATGTGGTGGATTATTCTCTAACTCTTCATAATAATATGGATTTTCTTTGCTCCAGAAGAAAATACTATTCAGAAGATCGGTGAATTGCACATTCGTCTGAGAAGAAAACTTTGCCTCGATGCGGGAGTGTCACAAACACATCGAGTAATCTTGAGCAAGCTTCATGTCTTCGCCGAATGTCCTCATCACTCAACTCGTTTACGAATGTTGGTTTAAAACATTTTAATTCCAGATCTTTTTTTATGTGTGTCAGCATAGTCGTTTTGGAATTCCAAGTTCAGAAGATCTTTTTCGCAATGATTTCTTGGGAGATCTGGTCACAGAATCCGCCACTGCTGCACAAGTTTCTTTTCGTGTTGATGGTCAACCTGTCCTCTTTCCATCCAGAACGGATCAAATTGTTAACAGTTTCTGTTGCCATCGCAATATCGTTCTCTTGGGTGGCGCATCTTTATTGAATCGTGCCGCAAAATCCACTTGCACATTTCTTATGGTTTTCCCGGAGTGTGTACGTTCATGAGCCCATGCACTTGCCAAAACACGTTCTTCCACACTATACGTACTTATGTCTATCTCCTGAAAAGAAAAATTGCATATAAGTATGCATCATAACACAAAAAGGGGGGGGGGGGTAGCAGGACTTTCTGACCTTACGTACTTTGGTATGGTATGGGCAACTAAGTAAAATAGCAAGAAGCGAGTGGATGATGCTGAAGTTTCTACCATATTAAGTCACAAGGTGTACCAACGCGAGAGAGAAAATTAGTTTTAAATAGTATACCAGAAAGAACTAGTTTTCAATACTACTTATTATTATACAGGGTGAATTTATTTTTTATGTCTACTATGAGTATCTCGAAAACTAGAGAAAATAAAAAGACGGTTAAATTCTTTAAATGCAAATTCTTTAAATGCATAATAATTCCGTTATATCTATTTTAAGAAACAAAATTTGTAGATAATTATGTTCTTTTGTTCTTTGATGTTAGCTTTTGTTTTTGAGTTACGACACAAACATGGATTTTTTTTAAATAGAAACCATGGTTGCTATGACTTTTTAAAAAAGGGTTTTTTTTTTGTGGCCCTTCTAATAATACAACAGTTATTTTGAAAAACTGAAGAGATACGGCTGTTTTTCCGATTTAATTTCAGAATTTAAGTATGGTAGGCCATGGAAATAGTTGAGGATTGACAAATGCTGCTCATATTAGTAGTAATACTACTGCACTTCTGATCCACTTTTGTCACTAGATTTGTCACCAGATCTAGAAAAGTCACCAGAAAAGTCACTAGATTTCTAGGTTGGTAACATTGCCTATTTCAAGTGCTAAGTCAAGGCCACGTTGTTGGTAACGGTCCCTGCTAAGGCCACGTGTTAGGTTGGTAACCCTGCTAAGTCAAGGTCAAAGGTAAAATAGAAGTTGCAAGGTAATCAAAAATAGTATTCAAGGTCGAAGACTTACGGTGGTGTCATATTTCTTATAGTATGCCGATCCTGGACCAGTTCAAGGTCACCCATGTAAATCTTATGAGGATTTATTTCAAGGTCAGTGAGTTTTCTCGTTATGCCAGAACGCGCTCCACGCATGTTTTGGCGGATTTAAATTTTGTAGTCACTCGCCCTCTGGTGGTGAAATCGAAGCTTTTGGAGCTCAAGGTCAAACTTTAAGCGGGAGATTTAAAATGTAGTTGTTCAAGGTCAAAGCTAAAAATAGAAGTTGCAAGGTAATCATAAATCAAAAATAGTTTTGAAGGTTATTGACTTACGGTGGTGTCATATTTCTTAGAAATATAAGGTCAAGGTGAAAAGCTAAAAATAGAAGTTGCAAGGTAATCATAAATCTAAAAATAGTTTTCAAGGTCAAAGGTTATTGACCTACGCTGGTGTCATATTTCTTAGAAATATAAAAAGGTCAAGGTGAAAAGCTAAAAATAGAAATTGCAAGGTAATCATAAATCTAAGAATATAATTTTCAAGGTCAAACTTTTGCGGAAATATAAATTTTTGGAGCTGATCATTATAATCTTATATTTCTAGTCAAGGTCAAAAGTAGGTATTTAACAAGTTTAAGCATGTTGTAATATGTAGGACGCACATTTCTTATATAAATTGCAGTGAGCTGTATGTTGAGATCAGTCTGCAGCACCTTAATTGTTAAATATGGAATTAACAGGGTTAAATCAAAGCACCTATTGCAAACCCTTTAAAAATGCGTGAGCTCGATATATCGAGAAAGTATAAAGTAACGAATATGGATATAATTAATACTAAGTATGGTGAACGTATAGTGATAGAAACGGTGATTTTAAATGTGTATTGCCGGAACGCTTTTATGTGTATTTCAAAAAGAAGAAAAACGAATTGAAGAATTTAAACACTCCTAAACATGAAGGATGTGTTTATAAGTAGTTTGGGTGCAGTTGGCAAAACAACAAACATAACATTTTCTTTTTAATAGTAGTACCCCACCATATGTAAAATTGAAATACTAGAATTATTTTCTTAAGCGTTTAGTCATAGTGAAATTGTGAGCAAGTAAAGTCATGCAAGTAGCAATAAAATCATTTCTGGAACGATCGAAACTCAGAAGTTCACCGTTATATATGGATACCTCACATCATTGTAGTAACAATCTGAATAATAATTTAACATTTTGTTGTTGGTGCTGTCAAAATAGTGATGGTAGTAGTAAAAATGAAGAGAAACATGATGAAGGTTATTCTTCTGCTAAGACTGACTGGACATCATCATTTCAATATAAGGATGAAGTGTATAAACAAGCAGCTAAGGAATACTTAATCGATTGTATTTATTATAAACTATCGAACGATACTCATCATGCAAAACATCTGGAAATTGGATACAGTACACACTCAACCTTGCACCAGTGGTGCGTATTGGGTGTGGTAATTGTGATCAAAGCAATAATGTGGTGTTGGATATGAAGGAATGGAATGAGCTTCTAAGATGGCATTCGTATGTAGAATTACAATTTTTCCGATCCCAAGAAATTGAAAATGAAATTGATTGGTCAAATGTAAACGAAGAAGAAGATATAATCTATGATCAACATTATGAATCTCTATCTAGTAATCTTGGTATTTATTACAATTGGGAATTAATTAAAGGATATGACAGAATTTTGAAAACTGTTATGATAGAAAATTACAAGTGCTGTTCTTGCACATTCAACTCACATAGTATAGAAGAACTATTCAATTTAAAGGATATAGTAAGCTATAGATTGGAATTTCTTGAATCTTACAATCTGATGTGTTTTATGAAAAGTTCATACACAAGTTGTTGACTACCGTCGTTTTCGTGAGAGAATTCGGTGATGATGACATTTATAAAGATATTGATGATGTTATAAATGCTAAGTATAATATTAATTCACATAACACTGTATGTTTAATGGAAATTTTGTATTATCGTCCTGCTTATCTAATGTATAGCATTTACTGAATAAAGAAATAACTATGATTTGTTTTCTCAATTTAGGTATAAATACCCCTTCTATCCATCCATGTAAACAATGCTAGTTAAGAAGCGAAAGAGTTTAGGTGGTGGTTTGGTGAATGGTCTAATCAAAAAACTTCCGTTTGAATTATATTTACCTGGTTACCAGTATTGCGGTCCTGGTACAAAGTTAGAAAAACGACTCGCACGCGGTGACCTCGGTATTAATCAATTAGATGCTCAGTGCAAACTTCATGATATCAGTTACAGAGATTACCGAGATTTAGAAAGTAGACATAAATTTTGCAAAAAAAAGCTTGGGAGCGCTTTAAATCATTAGACGCAACGCTAGGTGAACGAACTGCAGCTTTAGCAGTCAGTACCATCATGAAAGCAAAGAGAAAATTGGGAATGGGTGTAAACGTCGATCTAATATGAAGAAGAAGAAGAAATGCAATGGTGGAAATTTATTGCATTTACGAAAGACAATAGCTAAAAAATTAAACCTAACGGAAATTTCACAGACACAATAAAGTCAGCGCTTTCAACGGCAAAACTGTGGTGAAAAATTTAGGAGGAAAGAAAACATTAAAGTTCCTAGAGTAATTCCTACCTAAACAAGGAGGGTTTTTACCATTTCTTATTCCGTTATTCGCAGGATTATCAGCAATCGGTGCTTTAGCTGGTGGTGCATCAGGAATTGCTAAAGCAGTCAATGATGCTAAAATGCTAAAAATTGCAGGAAGAGACATCGCGCCATAATCGCATGATGGAATCGGTCGCTATAGGCTCCATGAATAAGAAAGGCGGTGTACTATATCTAAAACCAAACAAATCTGGTGGTGGTGCATTATACTTAAAACCGTTTCCAAAAACTGAATAGATTACCCGAAAGACCGTTAACGGATACTGATTTAAAGAAATACACCAAAAACGTACCGTACTTTAGGGATAAGAGATAAAGAAGATGAAAGAAAAGCATGCAGCTTAACCAACAATTTCCCGAACTTTCTTTTCGAAGAAATTCGTTATGAGTTAGGTGGTCAGAGAGTGGATGTTTGTAGAAACCCAGGAATAACATCTACGCTTAAGGGATATATTTCTTATACGGCAAGCAAAAGCAAAGCACTAAGTCATTTAGGATGGTCACCAAAGAATGAAGAACCATTACAAGTAGAATTCGATGAGCAAAATGGAGAAAAATCTTTTACAGTATGCATACCATTGAACCACATATTTGGAATAATGGAGGATTATCGTCAGGTAATCGTGAATATGCGCCAAGAGTTGGTTTTAATTCGATCTAGAAGCGATACAAACTGTTACTATGGTGAGGTTGATGCCGCAATAACCTTAAATAAAATTCAATGGAAAGTACCGCACTTAGAGATTTAGTGATGCTGCGAAACTTAACTTGTTTCAAGGAATCAATAAAATTCTATTATTACTGTTCCATTTCGACAATGGGAGTTGTATGAATTGCCTGCTTTAAAACAAGCAACCTCAGACATATGGCCAATAAAAACATCAACGCAACTGGAAAAACCACGTTGGATAATTGTTGCATCCAACAAGGTAAAAGGTATACAAGGTCAGCAAGGGCCGGAAATTTTGATCACATTAACATCAGAAATCTTAAAGTACATCTGAATTCTGAGTATTATCCATATGAAGCAATGCATTTGAACTTCAGTGCTAACCAATATATACCTGCCTATCGCAATTTTTGAAATTTCGATGTGATTACTATGGTGAAGATGATAAAGATGCATTATTCAACTATTCCGAATTCAAATCATGTCCAGTATTTGTAATGGACTGCTCTAAACAAAATGAATCCTTAAAAACTCAACAGTGGACATCAAATTGGAAATGGAATCTCTAACACCTTTCGATAATGGAATCGTTGTATATGGTCTTATTCTCCATGATGCTATTGTACAGTACAGTCCACTCACCGGAGAAGTGAAAAATTATAATTATTATTGTAATATAGTCTAATATATAAATAAAGATGTTGTAATTATTCGTTTAGTTTTATTTCATCCATCAAAGATGAAAGTAGTTGCTCAGAAACAAAACTCCCAATTCAAAATCATGACGTTGACGACGAAAAGTCTATTACTTCAAAACATGGTGATTTACTTCCTAATAGTATACGTGGTATTATAGTGGTCCCTCCAATTGCGGTAAAACAAACGCAATGATCAGTCTGCTTACTGAAAAAATGGTTTGAAATTTAAACATGTATACGTATTCTCTAAGTCATTGAATCAAAACAAGTACAAACTTTTACAGGAAATCTTACTTCTAATGAAGGACATAGGTCACTTTGCTTTCAGTGATAATCAAGATGTGATTGAGCCTAATTGTGCAAAATCAAACTCTATTTTTATCTTCGATGATATCGCTTGTGAAAAGCAAAATAATATAAGGGCATATTTTTCTATGGGTAGGCATAACGATATTGACTGTTTCTACTTGAGTCAAACTTACAGTAAAATTCCAAAGCAATTAATTCGTGATAATGCGAATCTAATTATATTATTTGAGCAAGATGAATTAAACTTAAAACATGCGTATGAGGATCATATAAGTCCCACCATAAGCATGAAATTGTTTCGGGACATGTGTTCAAAGTGTTGGGTAGATCCATTTGGTTTCATGGTCATAAACAAGGATGCTGAAGTTAATAATGGTCGCTATAGGAAAGGATTTGATGAATATATAATACCTTAAACTGGTTTCAGTAGTAACTGATCTGTTTAGGTATTAACAGCTATCTGTTTAGTGTAAACAGCTACCTGTTCAAGGTGAACCGGTACCTGTTTGTCGCAACAGCTACCTGTTCATGGTAAACGGGTACCTGTTCATTAAATCCGTTTTGGTATATAAGAATATATATATATATATATATATATATATATATATATATATATATATATATATACCTTAAACCGCATTCAGCAGTTAAGCAGTAACTGATCTGTTTAGGTATTAACAGCTATCTGTTTAGTGTAAACAGCTACCGTTCAAGGTGAACCGGTACATTTGTCACAACAGCTACCTGTTCATGGTAAACGGGTACCTGTTCATTAAATCCGTTTTGGTATATATGGCGAATATATATATATATATATATATATATATATATATATATATATATATATATATATAATACATTAAACCGCATTCAGCAGTTTAGTAGTAACTGATCTGTTTAGGTATTAACAGCTATCTGTTTAGTGTAAACAGCTACCTGTTCAAGGTGAACCGGTACCTGTTTGTCGCAATGGACAACAAGGAGAGGATATTAAAGAAAAAAATTATTCAGGCTCGTAAAATAATACGGCAGAAGTATAACAGTATTAAGACTGCTCGCATTGATAATGAAAGAACATTCGAAAATACTTATAAGCCTTTAATAGAACCTCTAACTGAAATAGTAAATAAAATCGATAAAAAAACACATAAAAAGGAGGAGGTCATTGATGTTAAACCTAAAAAACTACCCGTATTCATATTTCCAAGGAAGCATGCTACTATCCCCACTAGCCGCTAGCTCAAGTTCAACGGACCCCAGGTCTCACTCCATTAGGTGATTCAAGTAAGGTGCTACTAGTCCACTAGCTCAGCTTCCGTTTTTCAAAGAAATCCTCCCCCAAGTCTTCCATCTTTCTTAGAAACATCCGTCATGGGAGAGATTAATACTGGGGAGGAAGAAGAAGAACTGTCTAGTATCGCAGATGATTCCCATAATGAACCCATCTCAGAAGAATTTCTCGAGCAGTACAATGAATTGCCACGTATATATGTTGAACGTATTTTAAAGAATGCTGAAGGTGATATTGATCATACGTATGGAGTCCACTATGATACCAAAACTGATAAATGGACAATTGGTAATACACCCATCGCAATTAAAGGAGACGATATAATTATTAAAGGTGTCACGTATAAAGGGACTCCTGGATTATATGATCTGCTTATTATGAATGAACCCGACTTAAGTCTAGTAAAGTCAACAGATAGAAAAAATATAGAACTATTTTAGAGGCTACGAATGTAGTAAGGCGTGATTATGACGTAAGTGCACAGATTCGAGGAAGCCGCAGCAAAAGTATACACAAATAATCAAACCCTTGCTGTCATCATCACCCACCACAACCAAGGGGAGGTGGAGCTATGTTTTTAAGGAATTAACAAACAGACCCATTGAATATAAATATTGGAATGATATACATGAACTAATTCGTGATCTGGAAGTATTGTGGGCAGAAAAATTAGCGGGAAACACAGGTGTTGTAAATGACATAATATCAATTGTAGAAGAACTATATGAAGATGGATACATTGAAAAACCGAACAACCGCTTTTAAACAATATAAATGAGAATGCATTGATGTCGACATATCACAACTAAAATGCCCTTGACAAATTTGGACGTTCATATGTCCAGTATCAATTAAAGAAACTAGCTCCTCAGTTTAAACAGATTGATGCTAATCAATTTGATATTGAGAATAAGAGACTCAGCAATGTGGCCAATCCCATAGATCCTCAAGATGTCATCACTAGGCAATATTATGTATCAACAAGGTTTGATTTGGATGGAAATCGTTTGACACAGTTGGCTGACCCTGAAGAAGATGGTGATGCTATAAATAAAGGATACCTGGATTTCTGTTTACAAGCAGTTCGGAACACTTTCAAAGGAAACGCCAACGCTTATCTAGCGCTGGAGGAAAACTACATCAACTTAAAGAAATTGTAGATAAATTGGCACCATGTCCAAATTACAACTCGTCAACGAATTGCACAAACCTGCACGAAAAAATTTTAAACGAAGGCGAACAATAATTAGAGGTTTTGATGATCTTTGGCAAGCAGATTTAGCTGAATTTAACACATATGCCAAACAAAATAAGGGTTATAAGTATATATTAGTGGTCATCGACTGTTTTCGAAATACTTATGGACTAAAGGATTAAAAACGAAAACAGGTCAAGAAGTTACCAAGGCCATGCAAACAATCTTCGAAAAGGTCGGAAACCTACCAATTTGCAGACAGATGCTGGAAAAGAATTCTACAATGAGCATTTTACTAAACTAATGCATCGTTATGGAGTCAATCATTACTCTACCTATAGCACAAAGAAGGCTGCAATTGCTGAACGTGTTATCAGAACCATTAAAGGTGCTCTATATAAGTCATTCAGCCTGCAAGGTAAATACAAATGGATTGATACAATTGATACCATAACTATGGATTATAACAATCGTAAGCATAGAACTATTAGAATGAAGCCCAAAGATGTTGGTAATCATACAAAGCTAGAGGCTTACACTAACATAAAAATAATCGATAGGAATCGATATTCTGTGGGTGACATAGTACGAATCAGTAAATTTAAAAATATTTTCGCTAAAGGATACACACCCAATTGGTCTAGTGAACTATTTAAGATTGTGAAAGTTCGCATTACTAACCCCACCACGTACATGCTGGAAGACATGAAGGGAAATCCTGTACTGGGAGGGTTTTATGAACATGAATTACAAAAAACAAAGTATCCCGATGTATATCTAGTAGAAAAAGTGCTTCGCTCCAAGAATAATAAGTTATTCGTAAAATGGTGGGGATTGGATGAAAGATCATGGATCAATAAGGATGATATTGTTTTATAACATTTAACCTGTACTTTGTGAAACAGATTACTTATATTAGTTATATAGTTTGTAGAAAAGGATGTAGCTCTTAGATGAAATAAAACACACACAAAAATAATAGTATTTTATTTTTAAATATTACATTTATTTTTAAAATTTCATTATCTTATAAAGTGAACCTAAAGTACTTATATAATCACTAAATTACTGGATGGCCATATACCCGAATCTGGCCCACACCTCCATCCCAAGCAGGAATTTGAATTTGTTTCACCTTTATTGATGTTGTCTAGTATCCAGTAATAAATTTTGTGATGTTCCTCGTTTTCCCATGGTTGAAACTTATAGTTAATGTTTTGTTCTAATAATATTTCAATCAAAATATTGGGACATTTGTAATTAGCATAATATGCTGCTTTCTCAATACATTCAGTTATAATAAATAATGTATCTTTATAAGCAGAATTAATATTCTCTAAGCTAGATTTAACATTTGTTGAATCATCATCACCACCATAATAAATTGTATACATACATTTTAAGCGGTACGTTACCAAGTAAATTCATACCATCTAAGATTTTATCAACTTCATTAAAAGTTAATGAATTGTAACCTTTATTAATGCACAATTTTGTAAAACTTTTAATGCTATTGTCCAATTTAATTTTTTATCAAATAATGTCTTAATAATAACTTCATTTGCACACTTTGAATTTATAGCACACCAGTTAAAACACTCATCAGGAATAATAATATGTTGTAGTATATGCAATACAAAGCTTTCAGAGGAACACTCCCCATCAAAGAACGCTTCAGGTACTTTCTGTAGATTTGATCACTACTGTACCATAGTTCATCATGCAGTTTATTTTCGAGACTGCTCATAATTATTGTTTTCTGAAACAGAAGTTAAAGTAAAGTTAAATCCCCAAGGTTTAGTATCGTGAAATTGAAATTTACCAATCGTTTATCATCACAAGGACTAAGTATTACTTTATTCTGTTTTATTGTAAACACATTATGTCTCTTTGACCTTATCAAATATTTATATCGCCTTATTACGTTACCATCAAACAAAATATGTTTATAATCATTTATCGTGATCTGTTTGATGCTTGCATGGGTAGAACCCTTTGATTTTTTTTACAACTTTTTTATCAACAGTGTAAGCATACATTTTTGCACGAAGTCCTACAAATTCCGAAGATATTTTCAGGACTATAGTCAGATGTATCGAATTTATCAATGTCTTCTTTAATGTACTCATAGATATCAGGAACCGAAAATGTGTATATAAGGCTATCTGTATCTGTGTACAAGAGCTTGGAATTATTTGGAAACTTAGGTAGGATGTAACCATAATGAAAATTGTATAAAAAGTTTTTGAAACGTCTAAAACACTGAAGCCTGCATATATGGGTTTATTTAGATATACTTCCAGCTTGTTCATTTGAATGATGAGCATATCATTGCTAAATATTGTACAACTATAAAATTTGGTTTTGATATGTAAGCATGAATACCTTAGTGACCATCCCATTTTGTTATTAAACGTATATCCTTATATTTACTACATTTTCCATCAGCTCCCAAAACACTATTAATCATTAATTTATAAAAATTTTTGTCAAATTCATTTTGAGATTGCTGACGCATGGTTGTATTTAAATCGATATATTTTTTAACTATGGTGATTGCTGAAAACGTAATATACGATGCACTTTTACCAACTTTAATCCATATTTTAAATATACTTTCAAATTTCTGTAATGAATTACGTAATTACGTTTTGGATACAATGTAAGTAATAATTTTTTATTTTAGAATTTGAATCAGGTACGGGTGGAACCATATGTTCGGGTGCCAATGGTAGATGACTGTGACTCTCATGTAATTCTATGGGATAGTCTAAATCACACTCGAGTATATAGCCAATTTCCGAATCATCAGGATGGTTTATTGAATCTAAAGTTTAAAAATTATCAACAAAAGAAAAATCACCAAATGGTAGAAATTCTGACATGGTGGCTCAGTATAAATTATTTACGTCGTAGTACATTAAATACACACTTTTGGAAGTGGGATCAAATTTTTCCTCCCATGTACTTATTGTTAGCTTTAGCATACCGATTGAACATTGAGCCACACCACCCTAATTCCTCTTTCAATAAACATTAGCATATCAATATCAGTAAATAGTTCTAACTTTACTTGTGTAATTTTAAGCATAGCATCGAATGCTAAACCGGGGCTGTACATAGTGCAGAGGATCAAGTTTGTAAGTACTTAAACAAGTTTACCGAAAATTTTCGAAAATATCAGCTAAAAGTAGAACGTCCGTTTTAAATACAAATCTGAGTACTCCCTAACGATCTAATATGAAATTTGTTCCAAACATTAACCGCATGTGCAAAACTAACATCATTGATTCCGTCATTATTAAGATGACTAAAAACGCTTCCCCAATTCAAGGTTAAATATCATAAACTTGTTATAACTTGTATTTGACCTTATGCAGCATACAAAACTCGACTTATATGAAAATGAAATTTGATACTTTCACTCTTTAGTTCATTGCCTTTAGATTGCGTATTCCAAGAGCTTCAGTTCAGAAAGATGATATTGCACTTTCTTTAGTATTATCTTTAGTGGACGTTTACTGGTAATATCTAATAACCTAACATTGCTGACATGGCATGAAATACCTTTTCATGTGTAGATTATGATGCATTCATCACCTTTGCTTGCACAGCTCAATAGTAACCACTTCCACTTTTTTGTACACGTTAACAAATTTACATGTATATAATCATAATAATTTTATTTCAATATTCAGTAGTTACATACATACATACATACTATACAGACAAAATTGCATCAAACAGCAAACGCTCAAAACTGTCACTACAAAGAAGAAGAAGAAAGCCAACATACTGCAAGATGTATTAGTGTGGGGTCAAAACAAGTTGTTGAGACACTTGTAAGTGAAAATGAGATACCAATCATCTCTATACGCGACAGTGATGTAGAGGACGACGACTTTGCAAGGTTTTTGAAAAGTAAGTATTCCTTGCTTAATGTATTGTTTTTGTGTGGTGATTTCTTAATAAATATATTATTAACCAAACCAATTATTTTCTAGCATCACGCCCGCAACCACAGTTGTAGCTTCACCACCACCACTGCAGCCACCTACACTCCAATATGGAGGAATTGAAGCTTCACTACCACCACCACGCAGCTAACTACACTCCTCCAATACGGAGGAAAAATTTAGAATTAATACGACCAGTGTGTTCACCACGCCATCACAAGCAATATCTCAGGATCCTACAGACTTGCAGCAATTTAAAATAAAAAGTGTTAGGTGGTTGCAGAACATTTTATCAACATACATTAGTTCTGAAAAATCGGAAGTGTCAAAAGTGGAGCGATTAAATAATGAGTTGGCTGCAGCGAACAACAACTTACAAGTTGCACGACAGAACATTAAAAATACACAAAATGCGTTAAGAATATTGGATAGTTTAGACATTTAAGTTAGTTTATAATTAGGTACTAAGTAGTGTTGTGATTTTTTTTTTCAATAAAATTTCTTTATACTTTATTATTTTTCATTAACACATATATAAAGAAAGTTAAGCCGATGTTATAAGTGAACAGAAGATGAAGTGTTAAAATTTTCATTTGAAACATAACCTCTAAAATATTAATTTAATGCATAAAAATAAGATATTCAATTGCAGTATATCATTGAAATATACATATGATTTTATATATCGCGAATTTTTGTGTAAATAGTGGACATTCAAATTTTTTTTTTTAATAAAAGATGCACGCCAATTACTTATGCAACACAACTTGCACTTTTGCATATCATTCTACATTTCTTTTATTTATAGTTACATTAAAAATTACATTCATACATAACTTGTTTTTTATATATACAAGATTGATTCACCCTTTAAATGAAGCTATGATTTAATGTTATAAATAGAACAAATTACTACATATTTGTATTTACAAATAAAATGTGATTTATTTTATTATAAAACAGAGAAAATTTAAATGAGTAAGTTTAATGTTGATTTATCATTTTAGTACAGCATAAAATTTAAGTGAGTTCAAAATTGCATAGAATCTCTTATGTGTTCCTTAAATTTAAATTTGAAAGTGCTACCATGTGCGCTCTTAAATGATTGGTATATATTATATATACAGATTTTTGAATAAAACTTTCAATGTTAGGAAAAAAGCATAATTTCACTTAAATAACACTGAAGTATAATGAAAATACATTGCATGGTATCTATTATGTACATACATTTTCAAATCCGTTTCAAGTTGTAATGTAAACTGATGACATATAAAAATAGAATGCTTGTTAAATGCTTCCACAGCAAAATAACTGCGTTCATTATACTACAACTATTATTAACGCTGCACCGAAAATTACAAGTCATGTTTTAAGTGTTGTTTCAAAAATTGGGGTAATTTAAAGAGCATTTAGATACATTAAATGGATAAATTGCATGCATATGTTTCTTCTGAGCTTACGTAAGTACAAAAGTGTGTTTTAAGTGCTTTTGTTGTTTCAAAATGGAATTGGTTAATTTAAGTGTAATTTTTCATATTTCGAAAAATTTATACGTAAAATGATAGATTACCACTTCTAAAACACAACTGCGCTGAAAAAATTTTTTGCTCGGAATTAGGCGAAAAATTTAAATTTTAAGAGCGCATTTTTCTAGGACTTTACTTTTATTCAGCATATATACAAAAATTCAAAATTTTTGAGTTAAAATTAATCTGATATTATAAAAGAGTGTATTTATTTATTTTAAAATAGACACATACAGAAATGCTGACATACATTTCATATAACAGGATAATGTTATTGACCTTTTCTTTCTTTCTTTGTAATATAAGTTTTATGGGTCATTTCTTCCTACATAATTTGGATAATTTAATAAATCATGATAAGAAACTCGTTTAATATATATATCTATATAAATTCAATTAAAACCATATGGAAACTTATTTTAAAGCGCTAGTTGGAAGTTCAAAGTTTTCCACATTTTTGGAATTTGAAACTCCTATTTTTTGCGCTGTTACATGTTTACTCTACATACCAAAAATTAAAATTTTTGGGTAAAGGACTAAAGTGTTATGATTTATTCATTTGTGCAAGTTTCAACTTTTCTGTACATACTAAACTAAAAATTTGTCATTAATACTTGAAAATTTTTTTCACATTCTTTTAGTTTTGAGAATTTTGGATTGCTATCTATTGCGCTCTTACTTGTTTAGTCTACATGCCAAAAATTGGAATTTTGGGTAAAGGACTAGTGATTTATAAATAAATATAAATACATAAGCTTTATGTGTCATTTCTTCCTACATAATTTGTATAATTTAATAAATCATGATAAGAAACTCGTTTATATATATATATATATATATATATATATATATATATATATATATATATATATATATATATATATCTATAAATTCAATTAAAACCATATGGAAACATTTTAAATTTCACTTTTTCTTTCTTCTATGCCTACACACATTTCTTTATCAAATGAAGTGCCTTTTCCTTATGCAATATAACATACACTACTGTAATTATTTATTTACTAAAGCACCTTTATTTCATGGCACATTCACTGAAGTTGCATCATTTTCTTTTTACCTCATACAGCTCTAAATCTATCCTCAATTTTTTATTTCCTTAATTAACACCTCGAGTCCTTTCTTCCTCTCGTCAATACTTAATAATTCTTTTCTCTTCTTATCATTCTTATTACTTTCACCATTTCTAGCAATAAAAGTTTACTGAATAATGCAATCCCGGAGAAGCCTTTTATTATAAACATGCATCCTTTCAAAACTGCTAACTTACTCAAAAACTTTTAGATTTATAAGAATGATTACCTTGCAACTTCTATTTTAGCTTTTCACCTTGACCTTATATTTCTAAGAAATATGACACCACCGTAAGTCAATAACCTTCAAAACTATTTTGATTTATGATTACCTTGCAACTTCTATTTTAGCTTTGACCTTGAACAACTACATTTTAAATCTCCGCTTAAAGTTTGACCTTGAGCTCCAAAAGCTTCCGATTTCACCACCAGAGGGCGAGTGACTACAAAAATTTAAATCCCCCGGCAAAAACATGCGTGGAGCGCGTTCTGGCATAACGAGAAAACTCACTGACCTTGAAATAAATCCCCATAAGATTTACATGGGTGACCTTGAACTGGTCCAGGATCGGCATACTATAAGAAATATGACACCACCGTAAGTCTTCGACCTTGAATACTATTTTTGATTACCTTGCAACTTCTATTTTTACCTTTGACCTTGACTTAGCAGGGTTACCAACCTAACACGTGGCCTTAGCAGGGACCGTTACCAACAACGTGGCCTTGACTTAGCACCCTTCAAATAGGCAATGTTACCAACCTAGAAATCTAGTGACTTTTCTGGTGACTTTTTCTAGATCTGGTGACAAATCTAGTGACAAAGTGGATCAGAAGTGCAGTAGTATTACTACTCATATTACTTTGACGTTTAGTTGAAAGTGATTTTCCGTTTGCATAGCGTTTTAGGCGCTACAATGCATTTTCTAATCTGGAAGAGCGTGATATAGTTGAATATATATATATATATATATATATATATATATATATATATAATATGATATTGATCTTTAGGTTTGCGTGCTGTATGTACTGCTGGTTTCACGGGTGTTAATCTGCGTAGCTCTTCTGGTCTCCAAAAGAGCGTTTCTTGCAAAACGACGTTTCAGCAAAGTCTCATTTCATCTTCAGGTTGGCAACTGTCTGCTCTCTTGAGTTACTCGAACTGAATAACTTCCTGTTGTGTTGCTGCTTATGTACCCTATTGCTTTCACAGTTTGCACTGCTTTCAGTAGTTTCACTGTTTGCTGCTTTCACTACGTTCACTGATTTCACTGTTTGCTTCCTGTTTTGACTTCTTCTTTATGATTCTGTTTTAGGTGTTGTGATTTTAGTTGTCTAGATTAACGATGTTTTCATATTGATGGTAGTCTCAACATCGTCCATTGTGTTAAGATTATGAGGTGTTCCTCAATCTTGGCTTCTGATAATTTAGCTGTAAAGTGCTCGATGCTTGCAAAGTTTTTGCGTCCTCAAACTTAATTTTTTGTCCTGTTGTGGTTACGTGTTGGGCCAAGGATGATGTCGCCTGAACTTTATTAACCACGTTTTTGTGTTTTTCTACACTGTTTTTTCTGTTGGTCTATCTAATATACGATAACCTGCAGCCCCCACATGGAATATCGTACACTGCTTGACTCTCCAACGAGATCTTGTCCTTAGGATTTCTTAACAGCGAATGAATTTTTCGATACGCCATGAAAGTGTATGTTTTTAAGAATACGGCTAATCTTGTCCGTTGTCCCTTTGATGTATGGTAGGTATACCGTGGCAGATGCAGGATCTGCTGGTTCTTTGTCTTCTCTACTTGAAGGCCTCAAAGTTCTTTGTATGTCGTGGTGGTAGAATGCATTTCTAATCAAAACCTCTCTTATTTTTGTCATCTCTTCTTTGTTGCTAATTTCTTCGATCGATTTATCAGCGTCTAGATGACAGATTTGAGTTGACTTTGATAATGATGCGATTTGGTGTTGATGTATCTGTCCGTGTGCATAAGTTTAGTGTAGACCGTGTGGCCTAGGCGTCCGTCTTCATTCTTCTTAACTAGCACGTCCAGAAACGGTAACTCGTCATTTTGTCCTATTTCCATTCTGAACTTGTTATTTGTGTGCACGTTGTTGAGGTGTTCCAAAATACCTCAGCTTTGTCTGTCCGTGGCTCCAGATGACAAATGTATCATCTACGTATCTCAACCATAGCGTCGGTTTATATGCTGCTGAGTGTTGTGCTTTCTTCAAACTCCTGCTTGGATAGGTTTGCAATGACTGAGATAAAGGTGACCCCATTGGTGCTTCTGCTTTCTGATTGCAACGGTGTCCATTGTACATAAAATAGGTATTAGATAGACAGTGTCTAGCTAAACTTATTATATGGTCAGCCGGTTTATGTCTCCGTTCGATGGTCTCAAGTGCCCCGTCGACTGATATATTTGTGAATAGTGATACTACATCGAAGCTGACTGGGAGCTCTCCTGGTTTAATCGTGTGCTGTTGCTCCCCGGGCAGAATACATTCCAACGAACGAGAAACTACGAAAAGTTTAAATCAAAAAGAGCCAGGCTACTCTACGATCTAACTTTTCTCCAACGGTGCAGAGATGAGAACATTATTCCGAAGTGTATGGAGGTAAGATTTCAAAAGAATTACCATCAAACAACGGCTATACTAAGAAGGACCAACTTCGCACTGAT
The DNA here is from genome assembly GCA_036346205.1 of Vesta saturnalis. NCBI lineage: Eukaryota > Metazoa > Arthropoda > Insecta > Coleoptera > Lampyridae > Vesta > Vesta saturnalis. The sequence goes on from JARFJB010002516.1 coordinate 1,997,926, forward strand.
ACGGGAATCTATCCATGATACCAGACGCATGTTGGATAAGAACAACAAGGAATTGCTGTGGTTACAACTTCAACTGAGCAACACCATTCTTCCAACGGTATGGGCAAGTGTGGACCAACTCGCCAAATTCCGAGCCGAAACCGACCGGCTTCTAACATCGCAGAAGCAGAAGAAGAAGTTTGGCCACGTAAGAGCCAAACAAAGGAAGAGGACGGTAAGAGAAACTTTAGAGCCCAGTAAAGTAGTCACGAATCTATCGAATTAGGCATTAAGCAGTGCAGAACAATCTGTACTAGCAAAAGGTTTCAACTTCTCAGTAGTACCAGTACGTGTACCCAACGAAGAAATAATATGTGAAATAGAAGCAGCCATAACCAGACTCTACAGCACTACAGCCGAAATAATACGGCAACAGGTTTCGCACGTGCTCAGAACAACAAAAGTTCCCCATTTAAAATACTATTATGCTTTGGGTGAATATGGATCTCTCTATAAACTTAGAAATGAAACAGAGCACATTAATGACGCTGCCGAAGTGAACACGTCAGCATCTGATATGCAGAATGCATCAATTTCAACACGAGAAATTAGTATGCAAGCGAGAGTCTCACAACGAATTCTTGTACGAGTGTTATAAAAGGGTACATTGCTCCCCTATAAGTTATTAATTTCACAAACACTAGACCCTGGTGATAATGTTCGGCGTATGGAGTTTTATACGTGGTTTAGAAACAAGTGTGTAGTCGATCCACAGTTTAAATTATGGTACTTTGGACGGACGAAAATCGATTTACAAATTGCATGGTGTTTAATGGGCACAACGAAGATCTCTGAGTACAAAAAAATCCGCATCATATCGAGCAAAGAAGACCAGAAATTAAACTTAAGTTTAATGTGTGGTGTGGTGTTTTCAGATCAACACTTCTTGGTCCATACGTTTTTTACGGGACTGTAATCGGTGGGAATCGCCAGCATTTCCTACAACATGATTTCGAAGATATGACAGGTGAGGTAAATTTGGAGACTCGCACTATGCTGGAGAGACTTCAGCAAGATGGCGCACCGTCCCATAATCAATTAGAAGTTCGAAATCGTTTAAATTCAACTTTTTCCGACTTGTGTGCAGCAGTTGCATGGCCACCTGCATCACCCGATCTGTCTGCTTTAGATTTCTATTTGTGGGAAACGATAAAGGATAAGGTGAATCGAAGGTCCTACGAGGCAGTAGAAGATCTTAGAGAAGGCGTACTACAAGCTTTTATTAGTATTAATAGGCGTTATTTAGGAAAAGCCACAAATTCTGTACTAAAAGTTGTAACTTGGGTCTTAATTATAATGGTAATCATTTTGAACATATGTACAAGTATCTCTAAGTAATGCTCTAGTTAGCGATAATGTAGTCTTTAGAGTTCTTAACTGTTTATGCTTTTTGTGTCATAGCCAATTTTGTTCATGAACACTTTTCTAGTTTTTTAATAATATTTTTCAATTTTTTCAGTACCAAGGCGTAGTGATAAGTTTTGTTCCTGCAAACAAAATTTTTTCTATGGTTCATCATGTAAGTAATTGCGATTTACATTTGTCGATCAAGATCGGCTTTTATGACCTGCCATACTAATAATTCTAAAATTAATCTGGCCTTATAAAGGCCAGAAAAAATTCTTTCTTAAAACTATTGTTTCTACTTAAAAAAATGTATGATCTATGTCGTAACTCAAAAACAAAAGCTTACACCAAAAATCGATTTAACTGCCTTATAAAGAACATAAGTATTTACAGCTTTTTCTTTTCCACTTTCTTTTCTTAAATTGGAAATGGAATTATACGCTTTTTTAAATATCTGGTTAGACATTAGAAGAAAACAAAAGGTACACTGAATTGGCCTCATAAAAGTTGATATTCTTCCTCATTTAACCATCTTTCTATTTCCTCTAATTTTTGGGATGCCCATAATAGACATAAAAAACGAATCCTGTATATGATAATTATTTGCATGACTACTTATGTTTTTACGATTTGACGGAACATGAGACTCGAAATGAAAGACATGATTTAGTGCATTCATTTTTTTATCATATTGTTCAACACACTGGCAATAACCATGTTGAACTACCATAATTTCTGTTTTGTAGTGATCTTCTCAACGCTGTAAAAATATTGCCAGTTGTAGTCCGCCTTAAACTTTTTTACTGCTTTTAGTTGCTCCAAGAGTGTAGCATAATATGCTCCGTTGATGGTTTGTTCCTTTGTGAGATAGTCGATGGGAAGTATCCCTTTCGAATTCCAAAAATCGTTGCCATGACCTTTCCGGTCTATGAAATCGACTTCGTCTTCTTTGGCAGAAAACTGCCATGATGCTTCCACCGTTGAGATTTGAATATAGTGATTCATCCAACGCAACAAAGCAGTGCAGAAAATCAACTTGATTCTTGTTAAACAGTTTCTAATTTTGCTCGATGTTTGCATACTTTCTCGTTTTTGATCAGCACCCGGTAACCGCGGTACCCATCTTGCTGACAGCTGATTCTATGTGTCAAATGTGATGGAGCCCTCAGTTGATCCGCCTACGATCCTAGCTATTTCGTCGATGAGTAGTGATTAGGGGCCGGTTCTGGGCCAATTCAAGGTCACTCGCCCTCTGGTGGTGAGAAATATAAGCTTTTGGATCTCTTCAAGGCCAAACTTTTGGCGGCAAATTTAAATTTTTGGAGCTCGATAAAAATGGCAATTGCAAAGTCATTAATTACAATGTCACTCTGCGGTCAAACGTTTTGGCAGGAAATTTGTATGTCAAGGTCAAAAGCTAAAAACAGAAATTGCAATGTCATCACCACATTACAATTCTTAGAAGTCTAAAAATAGAGTGGTCAAGGTTAAAGATTATTGACCAACAGGGTTATCGTATGACATTTCTTAGTTTATAATAAAAGGCTTTCTTTGCGTGTGCGTGATTCAGTAAACTTTTTATATGCAAACATGACGAAAGTCCAGCCTTTTCAAACAAAACAATCAATTTTTCTCGAAAACAGGCCAGAATTGCCAAAAATAAATTAAAAAAACCCCCATCTCACCCTGTCGACTTTTCAACGCATCTAACACATATCAAATTGGGGCAGCTGCTACTAATGTAAAAGCTACCCCTAGTAGGTGATAGAAATATTTTTAAGCAGATTTTTCTAAGACCAGCCTTTTCAAACAAAATAAACCAATTTTTCTCGAAAACGGGCCAGAATTTACCAAAAATAAATTTAAAACCCCCTTATCTCCCCTTGTCGACTTTTCAACGTATCTAACACATATATCAAATTGGGGTAGCTACCCATAATGTAAAAGCTAACCCTAGTAGGTGATAGAAATATTTTAAGCATTTTCAAGACCAGCTTTCAACAGAAAACAATTTTTCTCGAAAACGGGCCAGAATTGCCAAAATAAATTAACCCCTCATCTCCCCTTAGACTTTTCAACGTATCTAACACATATCAAATTAGGGCAGCTACCCTAATGTGGGTGATAGAAATATTTTTCAGCCTTTTCAAACAAAAAATCATAAAAGAGAATGCCAAAAATAAATTAAGCATCATCTACTTTTTACAATACAAATTGGGTCACACTCTAAGTAAAGACCTAGGGTGATGAATATTTATCATCTTTTCAAATCAAAAATAATATTTCATAAACATGAGAAGACAGTTGTTCAATAAATAAATTAATCATATATTTAGCTATTATCAGTAGTTTCTAACACTAACAAATTGGACTATAGGTGGGTGATAAATTAAAATGTTGTAGCCTATTCAAACAAGACAATAAATCAAATTAAAGCTAAAAATAGAAATTGCAAAGCATCATATTACATTTAAAATCTCAAAAATAGAGTTTCAAGGTCAAAGAGTAATGACCTGCAGGTGTATCATTACATTTCTTAGAAATACAAAAATAGATCAGTTCATGGAAACAGAAGAATGACAGGTTGTTATATTATGTATATGCTAAAATAACAAGGTCAAATGGTATTATCTTACTAATTTTGAAATAATAGTAGTTTCAAACTGAAAGATTTAGACCAAGATGGGTATATATAATTTCTAAGTTTAAAATGATTGTAAGGTATCAAAAAGGAAATTTTGTAATCAAAATTACAAGTTACAACACATATGAAATGTAGGCACAGAATCATATTAACATTCTTAGAAATCTAAATATAGATTGTGATCAAGGTCAAAGGTATGACTGCAGGTTCATATACATTCTAGGAAATAAAAAATGGACACATTCTATGGTAATTATCAACAATGACAGTTAGTTTGTGCAATCTCATAAACATTCGTACGTCAAACCAAGTCACAATGCATATATTACAGTTCCTTCATAAATTAAAAAGGTCTCGAATATGAAGATGTATGACCCAGGTATCATATCATTTCTTAGAGATATCAAAATAGAATCTGTTTATGGAAACAAAAAGAGTGATAGATTGTTGTCTATGCTAAAAGTAGACCAAGGTCATACTACAACCCCACCATATGTAAATTACACATGAATCATTTCTTCAACAGTGTTTAGTCCTAATACAATTGTGAGCAAGTAAAGTCGTTATAATGCAAGCAGCAATAATATCATTCCTGGAGTGATATAGAAAAATAGACAGCATCTCCTGATGGTAGCAGTTATGCATCATCAGATGCAGATTAGCTTACTGATGCAATTCTCAAAGCACACTCTCCCCTCTACCATCAAAAATAGTGATGCAGTAATATATAGAAGGACAGTTCCGGTGTCAACTCAAAATTCAAAAGGGTTCTCGAATCAGTAAAGATGGATCTATCTGCATTGAACAATAGCACTTTCTGTAAATCCTTCAGGAACGTAAAGGACTTGGAGGTGGGTGCAAAATATAAAGTGATTGATATGCATACTATCGACACGAAGTATGGTAAACATATTATCATTGAAACCGAGAACTTTAACGATGTTAAGAATACTTCAAAAAAGAAGATCGCATTGAAAAGTTTAAACAATATCTGGCTGAGAAACACGTGTACATCACCAGCGCCGGAACTGTAGGAAAGACAACTAATTTAAGATTTCTGGAAAAACAAATAATAAGATATATCTATGTATAATTGTTTGGAAATAAATTATATATTTTTATTGCAAAAAAATGTCTTCTATTTTTTTATTAAATGAAGAGTAGGTACATCATAATGAATAGAGTTGCTGTTGATGAGACTAAAAAAATGTAGATTATATATATGGTGTCTGCAGGTTTTTATATATTGGCTAAGCTTCAAGGTTTAAATTTATTGGTATCATATTACAGTTCTTATGTTAGGCTCTTTAAGGTTCTTAGAAATAGCAAAATAAGCATTCTTAACCAATGACTCATGTAACTGGCTTTGTGTATGCATAGGTCAAGGTGAGTATTGTCGGACTTTGTGCATGCTCGGTATTGCTCGGGTATCCTCGTGGAGTCTACCCTTCTATATAAGTTGAAATTTTGTAATCACATATCACCGAGCTGGTAGTGTTGTGGTGACACAACCTGCTTAGCATTCGGGAGGTAATGGGCTCGATTCCCGTTACCGTCTACCTTGCATGAGGTTTTTTCAGGGGGTTTTCCTCATACACATGTAGCGGCATGGTCACTGCATATATGCACACCATGTGCGGCTACTTAGACGAATGCTGGGGTATTATTTTCCCCCTCAGAACCCTAACTCCCTTCCTTCCGATCCTATCCTGACCGCATACATCCTTAATCCCACCATTCATATATACGTAATGTATATATGTATGCTGGGAATCCGTGATTGTGGCTGATGGAGCTAGGAAAGCTCGAACAGCCCACCCTCTCCTTTGGGGAGGGAATGAAATACGTAGTCTTTTCCTTTTAATCACATATCATTCGCTTCGACATCATGTTTTTCTAAAAAGTATATATGTAAAAGCACTGATTTTGCACAGTAAAATCGCTTATGTATTTACTATTGTAATAGTGTGTGTAAACCTAATCAGGAAATCAGTTCTATTTGTTTAAATGTAGCATATAGAAATACTGCACGATTGCATTAACGCGTATACAGCGTGCTAACCAAGACAACCAGACAAATATAGAAAAGTAATGGTTGTTATAATTGATGTGCAAGGATTCAAAACAGCAAGAACTATATTTATACCTAAGGAGCTAGCGTTATATAATGGAGAGAAAATTGCTAATTATGTATTCAAGCCTCCATTTCCATGGCACACATTGTATAGTGAATTTCAAAAACAAACTAACTGGTTAATTCACAACCACCACTTTATCAAGTGGGAATATGGATATACTTCTCCACATCTATTCCGTCGTATACTTAGTGATTTCATATCAACAACAGATGAGGTGTACGTTAAAGGACAAGAGAAAGCTGATTATATTAAAAAAATTCTAAAACAACGTATTACGGTATTTGAAGAACAACCTACTTTATCCAAACTTAATGCATGCTGTAAACCCCCAACACCCTCTGTCGACTTCTAAACGTATCTAACACATATATCAAATTGGGTCAGCTACCCCTATTGTAAAAGCTACCCCTAGTAGGTTATAGAAATATTTTTTAAGCAGATAAGAAGAGCATAATAATAAAGTTTTAACCCTGAAACGTTATGCAACTAACAATACTCTCGTGATATTTTGCATAAATTTATATTCACGTTTTAAAACTTTACAAAACCAATAAATTTTTAAGATAAATACTGATGTAAAGTAAAATCCTTTATTTATTTCGAAAATATTTGTAATACGTTGTTCATCTAAAAAATTGTAACGTTTTTTTTTTATTAAAGAAAGCCTTCCTTAACTATGAAACAATATAAATCACAATTCGATATAAAACGTATCTTTACATTTTTAATACTTTCCAAATTAATTGAGTATCAATAGGTAATGCACGCAAAGAAAACCTTTTATTATAAACTAAGACATGTCATACGATACCCCTATAGGTCAATAATGTTTGACCCTGACCACTCCATTTTTAGACTTCTAAGAATTGTAATATGATGATGACATTGCAATTTCTGTTTTTAGCTCTTGACGTTGACCTAAAAATTTCCCGCCAAAACGTTTGACCGCAGAGTGACCTTGTAATATGATGATGATGATGAGGATGATGATTATGACGACATTGTAATTTCTATTTTTGGCGAGCTCCAAAAATTTATATTTTCCGGCAAAGGTTTGACCTTGAGGAGATCCAAAAGCTTACATTTCTCATCACCAGAGGGCGAGTGACCTTGAGTTGGTCCAGAACTAGCCCCTAATCACTACTTCGATGTTCCATCATGCACTTGATCGATTGTTTCCGCCGTAGAGCACTAGTAGTCCAGTTTCACGTCCTGTCAAATTATTCTCGTATATAAATGAACAGAACAGTGACATTTGAAACGAGTTTTCTACTTTGCGGTTCTTTAAACCTGCCGTACTCGGCATCTGAGGTACACCTTCAACTATGGAGTTTTGAAAGCCAGATGTTTCTTGGCGTTTATTTTCAGAATATGAATCATAATTCGGTGTTAACTGTAAAAGCCACATGCGAAAATATCAAATTCTTACAGTACTTAATAGCATTAATGTTTTATATACAACATAATTCCCATATTCCTTTTACGTGTTTATTTATTTCTCAACGCATTTCAATACATCATGTATGATAATCAAGAGAAAGTTTGCTTCTTTACCTTAATGATTTGTTACCATAACTACTTATTATTTTACTTATATCGTACTGTGTCCCAAATTTGCCTTACATGTATTGCTATCTCGGAATCGGTTAGTTCGATTAGGAAACTTTTAGAGAACTTTATTATAAACTTAAATCCGCCGTAAGGTTTGATTTATCTTTTGTGGTTTTTGAGATCATGGGAACAAACCAAATTGTGTATTTTTAACTTTTGCCGACAGCCCGTAAATGAGTGCTATTATGGTTTTTTTATTAGTATATTAGTAGCGACTTTTATAAGAGTAATTAAATAAAGACAAAAACAATTATCTAGCTTCATTTCGACAAAAGGCGTTTAAAAACAATATTTGGGTTTAATTTGTAAAACCTATACTTTTGTGCTTTAATTATAGGCCGTTTATTTTCGACAAAAATCGAACGGGAAATAGATATTTGCGACCATTTCAAGAACAAACTATTTCTGCTATTAGAAATGCCAATGCCCACATTAATGGTCCACTGTTTGATTGCAGCAAGATGCATAGTACCAAAGAGGTAACGGAGCTCTTCAGAAACACTTTTGTCGAAAATATTATCTGCAATAATAGCAACACAGGGTACAAGATTTTATCACGAACGACAATAGAAATATGTTTAGAAGAGACACCCGTAAGGTGTTGGAGGTGTGCGAAGGAAGGTATGTGCTGTAAATTTGTTTATTAGTTTTTTATATTAATTTGTTTATCGAGTTTTTGTTCCACAGTTACATTAATTTCGTTAAAGTTCTATTTAATTGTTAGGTAATTAGATCTTTAGCGTAAGCGTAATAATAAATAAAAAGTTCTTAACTAGAGTTCTCAAATGTCTCTTAATGTCAATTTTTAAATAAATAAGGCTATTTAAACTTAAGTAAATGGAATAACGAGACATTGTTTTATCTCATGATGGCGATCATGCTTATTCAAAGCTACTATGAAAAAACAGAAATTTCCAAATCTGAAGCATAAGGAAACTATTAACCTAGACTTTTAATACATCATTAAAAAGCTCTTGGAGAGCTATTCCTAAATTGTCGCTAAGAAAACAAAAAATGTAAATATCTCGAAAATGTAGCTAGAGAATAATTTTATCTTTTACAAGTTTCGAATGCTTTCAAAACATCTAGTTTGCCATTTTAATTACAAAAGTGTCAAAATTTAATATTGTTTTGTGAAGTTGTAAGGTGATTATTTACTATCAGATGTTTGGCATAATTTGATTTGTCTGTTTGTTTTTATTTGTAACGCCTAATATGTTAGTTGTATCAAATATCAAAGCTCCTAAGTGTTTGTCCAATATAAACAGAATTACAGAACGTGCAGTTTAATTTATAAATGCCCGACTTCAAAATGTCTTTAGTTGTATCGTTGGCATTAAGTAAATGTTTAGGAACCTTGGCATTAGTTTTGAAAGCTAATTTGTACTTATTATTCTTTTGTAATATGTGAGCTACTTTTTCTGATATTTTTCCAAAATATGAAATTGATATGTGTTTATTTGCTCTCCGTTCTATATTAACTGGATAAATGGTTTTGATAGATAAGTTATACATTTTAGTATGCAATTAGTTTTGTAATAGATACTTCTTTATTGAGATTTGATTATAAATTTAATGTTATAGTGCTCGTTAAAAAACGTACAACACTGTATTAATGAAATAGATCCTTATAGAATTCTTTAAAACACTAAATGATGGAAAATTCGTGGAAAAAAACAAATAGATGCAAAAATTCTAACAGCACTAAGATGCATGACGATGTTTTTTAAATCTACGGAAAAATTAATCGTATCACATTCCTACTTTCCCCTAATCTACAACTCATCAGTGCGTAATGTAATCCAAGGTTAAAACAGCTGTCATATCTCATCTTGCCAAGAATAAAACAACTTTCACATGGCACATTACATAAGCCTGTCAACATTTATGGTTTTCCCCTGAGGTATTGTCAAAATGTAGAAATACAGGCAACATAAACCTACTCCACTATTTCATATAGATACGACACTGTAAGCGATAGAGTAATGACCAAATACTTTTTAATTCCATTTAGGTTAAACGCAACTTACTAATAAGTGTTACTAAGTTTTTTAAGTTCTTTCGATTAGAGTTACAGAAAAATTACAAATTAATTGTTAGACAAAGACAACGTAAAATAAAAATTATAAATTACAATGATAAGTGTAATTTAGAAGATTGTAGGGACATTATTCCAATCATCATTTCAGTTAGCAAAATTAAACCCAGAGTGCAGCCAACAAGTTATTTGAAGAACACAAATGCAATACACAAACACGAGCACGAACGCACACGCACACGTAAACGCACGCGCGCGCACACGCAGGCGGGCACGCACGCACCCACGCACACGCTCACACGCAACACGCACCCACACGTGCACGCACACGCACACTCACTTGCACACGCGCACGCACACGCGCGCGCACACAAGCACGCACACGCGCACGCACACGTGCACCGCACACGCACACGCACACGCGCACGCACACGTGCACCGCACACGCACACGCACACGCACACGCACGCGTACGCACATACGTACGCACACGCGCACGTACACGCGCACGCACACGCACCCACGCACACGCTCACGCGCAACACGCACCCACACACGCACGCACACGCACACTCACTTGCACACGCACACAAGCACGCACACGCGCACGCACACGCGCACTCGCACGCGCACCGCGCACGCACACGCACACGCACGCGTACGCACATACGTACGCACACGCGCACGCAGGCCACGCGTATTCGCACCTGTACGCGCACGCGTACACGCACTCGCACACGCACGCGCACATGCACATGCACACTCACCCGCACACGCTCTCGCACACGCACACGAAGACGCACACGCACACGCACAGGCACGCGCGCTCTCACGCACACGCACACTCGCACACGCACACGCACACGCACACTCACTCGCACTCGCACACGCACACGCGCAACGCGCACGCGCAACGCGCACGCGCAACGCGCACGCGCGCACACACGCACACTCAGTCTCACACACACACGCACACGAAGGGGCACACGAAAGGGCACACGAACGAGTACGCGTACGCGCACACGCGCACGCACACGCACACGCACACAAGCACGCACACGCGCACGCGCACGCGCACGCACACGCGCACCGCGCACGCACACGCACACGCACGCGTACGCACATACGTACGCACACGCGCACGCACGCACACGCGTATGCGCACCTATACGCGCACGCGTACACGCACTCGCACACGCACGCGTATATGCACATGCACACTCACCCGCACACGCTCTCGCACACTCACACGAAGACGCACACGCACACGCACAGGCACGCGCACTCTCACGCACACGCGCACTCGCACACGCACACGCACACGCACTCGCACTAGCACACGCACACGCGCAACGCGCACGCGCGCACACGCGCACACTCAGTCTCACACACACACGCACACGAAGGGGCACACGAACGGGCACACGAACGGGTACGCGCACGCGCACGCGCGTACACACACGCACACGCACACACACGCACACGCACACGCACACGCACACGCACGCGCACACGTACACGCACACGCACACGCACACGCACACGCACACGCACACGCACACGCACACGCACACGCACACACGCACACGCACACGCACACGCACACGCACACGCACGCGCACAGACACGTACATGCACGTACACGCCGCACACAAACACATGCACACGCGCACACACACACGCACCCGCACGCACACACACGCACACTCACACACGCACACACGCACACATACAAACAAACACGCACCACACACCACACACACACACACGCACAAACGCACGCACATGCACACGCACACGCACACGCACACGTACACGCACACGCACACGCACACGTACACGCACACGCACACGCACACGCGCACACGCACACGCACACGCACACGCACACGCACACGCACGCGCAAAGACACGTACATGCACCTACACGCCGCACGCAAACACATGCACACGCGCACACACACACGCACCCGCACGCACACACACACGCACACTCACACACGCACACACGCACACATACAAACAAACACGCACCACACACCACACACACACACACACACGCACAAACGCACGCACATGCACACGCACACGCACACGCACACGCACACGCACATGCACACGCAACACACACACACACACACACACACACACGTACACACATACACGTACACACACACGTACACACACACGCTTATACGCATACACGCACACATGCACACGCACCGCCACACACGCACACACGCACACACGCACACACCACACGCACACACGCACACGCACACACGCACACACGCACACACGCACACAGCACACGCACACACGCACACACACGCACACGCACACACGCACACAGCACACAGCACACGCACACCACACACACACACACACACACGCACACTCACACACGCACACACGCACACATACAAACAAACGCACCACACACCACACACACACACACACGCACAAACGCACGCACATGCACACGCACACGCACACGCACACGCACACGCACACGCACACGCACACGCACACGCACATGCACACGCAACACACACACACACACACACACACACACACACGACACACACCACACACACACGCACACACACGACACACACAGCATACGCATACACGCACACATGCACACGCACACGCGCGCACACGCACACACGCACACACGCACACACGCACACACGCACACACGCACTACGCACACACGCACACACGCAACACGCACACGCACACACGCACACACGCACACACGCACACACGCACACACGCACACCACCACGCACACCACAGCCACGCACACACACACACACACACACACACACACACACACACACACACACACACACACACACACACACACACACTCAAAGCAATATACCATAGAAACCAGAACTGGCAAAACTAGTAAGACAAAGGAAAGAAATCCCAAACAACTACAAACAAAAACTATTAAGCCGGTAAGTCTGCAAACATAAAAACATGCAAATAAATAAGCTACGTAGTAAATAGAAGCTTTCGCTCTCAAACTCCCAAACAGAACAGACATGCACTGAACAAGCAATAAACATTCTAAAGAAACAAAAAACGCAAAAACTGGTAGAAAAGATTCACACGCAAAAGAATTAATATATATCTGGACACTTAAGCGTCAAAACAAAGAAACTAGCAAGCCAGCAAACGTCCAAACCACCCAAAATAAGAAACTAATATTCCTCAGAATATACAAATACAGAAAACAAGTTACTGGTCATCCAAACGTACATACACGCAACTCCAAGCTACATAGACTAGCCAACCACGAATTAAGAAAACATACTAAGAAAACCAAAACCTGCCGGAAAACTAGTAGCCAACGAATACTCCCAAAAACGCAGAAAAAAACTAGGAATAAAGTAAGTAAACAAGCTAAAAAACATGTCGGCCCCTTAAACAAGCAAGGTAGCCAACAAGCATCGTTAGCACACGAACAAAACGTACCAAAGGGACTAAAACATGCAGGATAAACTAGAAACCAACAAACTCATACGCGCGCACAGACACACACATACACACACACAAACATACAAACACACACACGCGCACAAACACACATACCAGAAAACAAATTGATAGTATTGAAAAAATCCTATGTGACCAATACATAGCTTTCTTATGTCTAGGTAACCCTTCATTAACAACCATATGGAAAAACGAGTTTATCAGTGGAACGACTACTTCTAACTGGTTCATACTCCCTCCTATACTAAACTGACAAAAAGTAAGTTTTGTTCTTACATACACCTGCGCAAGAAGTTATTGCGCAACATGCGCAATAAACTTCTGCGCAACCACGAAAAAGTTTAATATATATATATAAGTTCTAAAATATATATATATATATATATATATTGGATTACTCCGTGGCTCAGTGGCAAAGGTGTCAGACTAGTAAGTGAAAGGTACCAGGTTCGAATCTAAGAGTAGTCAAGCGCTTGGGAAAAAAATTACATAACATATGAATTCGACTCAAGTGCGAAAACAGTCCTTCTCAGGACTAAGCCTGATGACGGAAGCAGAGTCCGCTTCCGAAACGTCGCGCTCAAAAAGCATAAACTGTGGAAATAGGCCGATCAACTCCATTAATAGGAAACCACAGTTACAAAACACTTATAATACAGAATTAAATAGAATAACTATAGCACCAAGTATCAAATAGATTATTGAACAAAACTACATAAATGATTCTCTCATTAAAGCAAGTGGCGGTTATTTATTATTTATCAAATATGAATATCATTGTTATGCTAACTTGAACTCCTTATAGGCACAAATTAAATTTTTCAATTAATTGAATGATTTTTAGGGCTTATTTAGTTTGGTCCAAAAAACTTTTAGAAGAAAGGTGTCATCCACCAGTGGTACACGCTTTGGAAAAAAAATAATACGGTTGTCACTCATGGATGGTACACCTTTCACAAACATAATGCACATAGTGATTATCAACTGCATGTACAAGACGATAAGGATTTTAAACAATCAGATTGGTACGCACGTGGATTATTTGAAGCTAATGTGCTAATTGCTTTATGTAAGGTCTCTAAAGTATCTAGTTTATAACCTCTTTTGGTATGGTGTTTCTTAAGGTCCCATTAATAAATTTTTTGCGTAACATCTAATTTTCTTATTCTCTGCATTCCAACGTTACAATGATTTAGTAGAATATCCAACCTCGTGTACGTTTTCGGCTACTTTACACAAAACATCATAACTTATGTTAAATACAATATCACCGCTGACTGTTCACATGCGTGATGTTTTTGGTTGTCGGCAACTTTACAAAAAAACGATTATAATAGCTTTTGATTTTGTACGTGCGCCATAACCTGACTCTGTGCTCGTGCATATGTGTGTGTGTGTGTGTGTGTGTGTGTGTGTGTGTGTGTGTGTGTGTGTGTGTGTGTGTGTGTGTGTGTGTGTGTGTGTGTGTGTGTGTGTGTGTGTGTGTGTGTGTGTGTGTGTGTGTGTGTGTGTGTGTGTGTGTGTGTGTGTGTGTGTGTGTGTGTGTGTGTGTGTGTGTGTGTGTGTGTGTGTGTGTGTGTGTGTGTGTGTGTGTGTGTGCGTGCGTTCATGCGTGCGTGCGCGCGCCTATTTGTGTGTGTGTGCTAGTTTCTTTACTTTTAGGGTTTCACTCGTCTCATATATGTTTTTTGGACACTACTTTTCTGCTTGCTTTAGTTTCTTTGCTACTGCATCTTGTATGGTTTGTGTGATTGAAGGTGTTTTTTCACTAGTTTCTTAGTTTAAGGGTTGCGTGTATATATGTTCGAACTTGAACTTGATAGTTTTTTGCTTCCATGTGCTTATTTGCTGCTAGATTTTTGCATGTGTTACTTTCTTGTTTACATACTTCTTTGGTATGTTTTCTGCTTGTCTGGTGCTTGAATGCGCATGCGTTAATGAGTATCTTGTTTGCAAGTTATTTATCTGCGTGTGATTGCTAGCTACTGGTTTTTTGCGTGTTTTACTTTCTTTGGTATGTTTTCTGCTTGTCGGGTGCTTGAATGCATACGAGTTGTTGAGTTTCTTGTTTGCTAATTATTTATTTTCGTGTGATTGCTAGCTACTGTTTTTTTTACGTGTTTCATTTGCTTTCATATGTTTTTTTATTGGTTCGTGCATGTTTGGGGTATTTGGTGGTTTGTAGGTGAACCCTCGTCGGTGCAATTTACGAATAAAGGTGACCTAGTTCTCCTTCTAACAGAAGACTTCCAGCTGCATCCTCTCTCTGGTAACGATGGATTTTGTGACTTCCGAAAGATCCATTGTGTCCGCAAGTGGCTCGAAAGCGTTGACGATCGATGTGTTCATGGTCTGGCGGTCCAGCAATGTTTTCTTCGGTTCCTTCTTTGAAGCCGGAGATGTGGACGCGTTGTTTGTTGCAATGGGCTTGTTGGCACGGCTATGCTCAATGCAGTAACTGGAATCTCTGCCTTTCTCTTGTCTTATTTCTCTTCTCTTGCTTCCGGTTGTGTTCCTGACTTCTCGTGGAATTTTATTGTAGCACTAACAGCAACGGAACACCGTACGGGTTAGTTCATTTTTTGTTAGCAAAAGTGACGGTAGTAATTACAGTGGTGAAAAATCTCCGCCGAGTTTAAAGAGATCAGTAATAAATTTACCTTTTCCAAAATTACAAATAAAATCTTTCTGTACTTCACAATAGGATTTGTATAAACTAAAAAGAACAACTTGTTAAAATACAAGACATCATTTCCAAAATC
This sequence comes from Vesta saturnalis, assembly GCA_036346205.1. NCBI lineage: Eukaryota > Metazoa > Arthropoda > Insecta > Coleoptera > Lampyridae > Vesta > Vesta saturnalis. The sequence continues at coordinate 2,014,015 of JARFJB010002516.1, forward strand.
ATCAAAAATATCAACCTAATGTTTCCTACACTCTGAACAATTGGCTATAATGATTTACAGATTAGTATCTACATCAAATGTTTATTTGACATGCACAAGGTTTACTTCAAAATTGGATTACAAAATCAACGAAGCGGGAAACCACGAAACACAACGACCTTTCAATGATTCAACTTCTTCGCAAACTCTCGAAAGTTCAAACTTCGGTGGGTGGAACTACATCATAGAAAAATCTTAGTACACTACAAAGAAAGCGTTGGCAAAACTAGGTTAACCGCACATCTATTGTAACAATATTATCATAAGTTACAACGTTAACATAATTTTATTTAAACATTATTGTAATTCTAAATAAAATGCATTCTTGAAAACCAAAGTTGCACAATTAAATAATTTAGGTTTTGATTTGTTTGTCCCATACATATACCATGTAATCATTCTAAACTATTCCAAAAAATGAATCTCTGACATTTGGCCTCTAAAATGTAAAACCAACATAAATTTGTAATGTCTGTTAAAGAAAATCAGTTCTAACAGAAAATCAATATTCGGTGTTTAAAGTGGAAAAGTAATGTAAAGTATCTTGTGGTTTTAAGCAGTTTTAACTTCAGATCATTAAGAAATTTATTCTTCCATATTTTGGACGATAAACCTTAATTTATTTATACTTCTACAGCTAAATTAAATTTCTTAAACGGCATTAAGGGTGCTTTATATTGCATAATAAAGCAAGATTGAGGCGATTAGTGAATATTCCTTAATTAAAAATTTACTCTAAGGTAAATTATTTAACTGTACAGATAATATAATAATTAATTTCAGATCGTTATTAGGAGAGTACAGCCATGTGTGAAGTACTGACGCTTCAAGGAAATATAGATCGAGATCCATTAGTGAATTGGATTGCCAAATACGAGAAACAGTGATTTTTGCTAAATCCACAAGTTCATCTTCGTTTAATCTTTAACTCGTCTTTAACGTTATTACTTAATTAATGAGCTATGACTATTCCTCCATTATAATTATTTTTAGAATTTTCTCTGTATTGTGTATAACGGAATTCTGTGTATTTACATTGGACCTTAATTATTCGATAAATACGAGTAGTAGAAGAGCAATTTTCAATTAAAATGCTTCTAACCTCTAGGATCTCAATTGTACGAAATACCGTAATTAGAATTGTCACAAAAGCCTGGAGTGAAAATTTGAAATTCATTTATTTTGAAGTTTGTGGGTGTTTTCGAAGTTTTGTGTGCCACAAAATGGATTTAAAGAGAAACTAAAAGTACATTAATTTTAAGTACTTAGATGGTTATACATGAGAATGAACATGACGCAAGTTTTAATAGTTTAATGTGAAAATTAAGGGTAGTAAATGAAATTCTAATTTTGAGACGTCTTTAACTTGTTTACGATAATAAAATTTAAAAAACATGCGTAAGTGCTATTTCTTTTTTATTATTTTGCTTAATTTGTAGTCAACAACCTCGTATATTGTCACATTTTGGAAATATGTAGGGTAAAATAAATGTAACACTACCTACATCTGAATACATACTTTATTACAAGGGCATTGGTAATCCGGTTACAACCTGAATCAACAAAAACTTATTTTCTTATTTTCTTTTGTGAAACAAACCCTCCTTCAAAATGTAATTTTTTTATATGAAAGTGTACACTTTCACGATTGTGACTCATAATTAGGGCTAAGATTTGTATGCACTTAAAAATGCCAAAATATGCATGCACTTATGCACTATAAAATGCTGAAATATGCACTTAAATATGCTCTTTGGAGAAATATGCATTAAAAGCAATATTTTATGGAAAATATGCGTTTTGCAGTTCGGAAAAAGAAATCAAAAAATAAAAATAATCACATTAATGTATTTTATTGATAAAAGATAACACAACTTTACAAAATAAATTTAGCCTATATATTAAATGAATTACTATTTACAATTATATACATTTTTAAATTATCAAAAGTAAAACTTTTTTGATTGTCTGTAAAAATATTTTTATACTTGGAAAAACTCTTTCAACATCGCAAGATGTAACTGGAGCGTATTTATAATTGTTCAATTCGACTATACTATATTCTTTCAGTTCATCTGCGATAGTAGCTTGATCAGTTATTGCGTCATCCATTTTTCTGATTTAGGCAAAACCTGTAATGATCCTGCAGATCCTTCCTAAACATTCCTATCCTTGTAAATAAATTCCTCAAAACTTATTTTCTACTTCCTTCCACAACTGTATTTACCTTATTTAAAAATGTTATCAGTTGTTCCCCACTCTCCCCACTCTCACCAAAATCTCTATATAAACACTAGCTTCCCATTCAAGATTTTTATTATGACTCTCATTATTGCTCTCCTGCCTGAAATAACTCAGTAATATTCCTGCCTGTTCTTATAATAATCCCTGCATTCATTTTATCCCGTCAACCTGAAATCACACATATTCCTGCTTGTTCACATACATTCATCATCATCTCCTGGTTCCTAGGAATAACCTGAAAACCATCCATTTATTCCACCTGGCCCGCCTAGATTTTACGATTCTGAACATCCATCCAGGCAATCCTTTAAAACCCTTATCTACCAGTCTACCCAAGTTATCCCTACACCCCTACTTTAACACCCTAATTAGTTATACGACTTTATTGTGGGTTATGGCCCCGATTTGAGTATAACCAAAGAAAGTTAAGTGTACAGAAACAGACAGAGGTCATTTACACCCCGAATGCTTCTAGATCCTAAACTACACCTTTTCTAATCAATTTTACCAAGTCAAACAGGGATTCTACCCCTATGAGCTTGTTGAAGGTCTAAGCCGCGACAAGGATAGGTTGTAGATATTCTAGCGACTGTAGTGACTTGACGATGGTATCTTGCTCCGAAACATTCTCTATTGTCACGACCAATATTATCCCTTTAATTCTCCCCCTTTGACGGTTTCGGTTTTCGCCCCGAAAAAGGATTTTCCTATATCCAAATATACATCCTAGTTCCACTTCCGTTACTTATCATATTACCCCTATAACCTACATATGGTCTTCATCCCCTTATAAATTACCACCTGTCACCCTACACAAATTATATCATACCTACTTCTTCAATTACCTTTTATTTAGTCATCCTATATAGACATACTCCAACCTAACTTCTATCATTATTCATCCCTACATAATATTCACCCTCAACCAACCCAAAATTAACCCTACACGTGAATAAAACCTGTTGTTCCTGTTTCACCACCAAATACCATTTCTAACTTAAATTAGAAAGAAAGCAAATCCCGTACTTACACAGTATGTAATCCCATCCTCGCATCATTAATACACCACGTTTTTACACTAATTAGTTATTATCCCTCGTAATTTATTAAACAAATCTGTTCACCGTTATACCACGTTTTTATCATATGTTTTCAGATTTAAAAGCGTAGCACTATTTGGAAAGATTTGAATCTAAACTAAACCAGAGGCGTAGACTTTTTACAAAGTCGAGGAAGAATCAATAGGATATTATTTAACATTGTTTCTTTGAATTATGTACTCGTTTATTTTCAGTTTTATTTAATTTTGTTAGAATCATATTATAATTTCCAGGTTTCATTGTAAATAAACCTATCCTGTTTTTGTGGTAAATGTTTGTATAGTTAGACTAGGTTAGGCAACCCAACCTGCTTCCAAGCATCCATAGTAATATGAACCTCCCCTTGAGGAAGTATTCATGTTCAAATACAGCATACAAATTGTAAAACAATAAATTTTGCAACAGGTAAAAGACAGGTAGCAGTTACCAGGAGGGACCAGTACAAACCTACATTTTTCTCTAAAACATATTTCATTTTTTTATGTACTGCAAGGCCCTTTGGATCTTTAACTTTAGCAAGAGATGTACTAATATTATCTACCAGATTAATACTTTCTAAAATTGAACAAACTTGTCTTTCTAATAAAGTAATTGTTTTTGACAAACAAACAAAATTTGAAAAAACAAACAGCAGTTCGTCTTTAATTCCTTTCCCATTAACTACGTCTTGTGCATTTTGTATACAAAGTGCATCATCTTTGTTAAATATGTTTACAATTTCTTTAATTGTATCAAAGTAATTTGAATAATATTCTGCTGCAGACAGCCAGGTACCCCATCTTGTTATTGCAGGCTCTGGGGGCAGTGGTATTTGGTGTGCTATTTCCTTGAATGCCTGTATACGATGTGGAGCTTTACGAAAGACTTCCTTAACGTTTGAAATTAAACTATTCACTTTTGAATATACTTCCCGCACTTTTTCCGCGACTCTGTGTAATCCATGTGCCAGGCAGGTGAGATGAATCATCTTCGAGTATAAGACTTGAAGGCCTGCTCCAGCCTTGAGCATGTAAGGTGCTGCATCAAAAAGGGGCACCTTCTCGTACTGAATACCCAGGGACCACAAAAGAGCCATGGAATCATTAAATAATTTTGCAATTACCGAATTATTTGTATTTTCAAAAACATCCATGGTTAAAAGATATGAACTGTTATTCGCTTCTCCAGTTAAAATGCCTATTATAACGTTAGCAATGTATCTGAAAATAAATTTTTACTAGACTAAATCTTTAGTTGCAACAACAAACTTAAATCATTATTTAAAGAACAATACATTTTAAAAACGAGTATAGGTGAAATTCGACAAAGAAATATTCTTGATTTCGTAAAATCTTCGTATTAGTACATCAGCTATTTAATCTAACAAAACAATAATTAAGTTTCTACGTACCTGCCAACGCTGTCTGTAGCTTCATCAATCGAAACCCAAATATAATTGTCACCTATAGCTCTTCTAATTAATTGGATGGTATCATGGTACAAATTAGGTAAGTAATTTTTTCTAAGAGTTGATTCATCAGGCATAGGGGTTTTTGAAATGTGAAATGCGGGGTGGTTAATCTTGCTTAATGGAATGTCCGCAGCCACTAACGCACTACACAGTTTTTTATTAAATTCCGCAGATTTATTACTAGCACTACTTAAATTATTAAGACATCCCGGCAACAGAGACTGTTTTTTAGTTTTTAAACCCACTCACTTTTGGTGTTTTAATGTGTTAAGGTGTTGTGTTACTTGAAACTGCTTGTTTGCACTGACCTTATCCTCACACACTGTACAAAACAATATATTATCGTCGGTCGTAAAAACTTCGAATTCGCGAACGTAACTTCGCAGAGTTACAGAAACGGATCGCTTTTCTTTTCCCATCTGTAGGACACAACGTTCTGAACTCAACTATGTAAATTACAATAACAAGTACAACAGTTACAGGCAGGTAGGATGTTCCAAGAAATATTTATGAAAGCTGTATGCCTAAAAGGTATAATCCTCCAGTTATTAACAATAGGACAATAGCATACTTAATACTCAGAGAATGAATAATCTGTAAATACTTCCGACTGTAAAAATAAATCCTCTTGGTAAATCCCATGTTAAAAATAAACACAAAATAAATTTTAAAAGAAGAATTTTTTAAATAGTCATTTTTAAATCGCATGCAAAAGTAACTGTAAAATGCAAAAACGTACAAAATATGCACTAACATTAAAATATTACGAAATATGCATGGATTTAGAAAAATTATTAAAATATGCATTTATGTGCACTTTCAAATGTACATATGTGGTGCACATACTCTTAAAACATGTTTGTACTTCACTTTGCATATGATTACTGTAAGCAAAAAAAAACATCCAAATGCATAGAAATCCTAGCCCTGCTCATAATTAACGTACTTGTATTGGGGTATGAAATTGTGTATTTTTTATTAATTCTTTACAAATTTAAACATGTCAATAGCAACTACACTTATCTTCTTCTGTAAATGATAATAATTTTTGAAAATTAATGACAGATAAGAAATCTGAAAACAAATATACACGGTGTCCCATAATTGGCGTTAAAGATTGTAGGAGTGCATTCTAAATAAATAAATAAAAAATAAAATAAATAAAAATGTTCAATAAACATGTTTTCAAATTCTTCCTAAAGCACCCCAAAATGGAACTTTAAGGGAGGTTTATTCCTAGTATTTTCCTAATTGTTGGGAGTAAACCTCTAAAATTTGGTATATACACTAAACTTTAAGTGATAAACACATTTTCGGATCAAAAGTGTAATGTTTTGATCAGGAGTCTCTCAAATTGTAAAATCAATTCAAAAATTATTTTACCAAAACGAGCATATTGGATAATTATAATTTTTAAGCTGGCCCGAAATAAATCATTCACAGTAACAATGAAAACAAAACAATTGTTAGAACTGTCAAAAATAAAACGTTTTGCTAAAGGTTTGTTGGTTTTCTCTTATGAAAAATGGAAGGTTTTACAAACCGTGAATTAGATGACATCATAGACCTTGTAATACCATGGACGGAACACGTAACGTTGATGTAGCCGTAATACGTCGATAGGTGATGCTATTAAGCGAAAAAGGATTGCTAATCACAATCTATGGGAGTTAGTAAAGGAGGGGAAAAACGGTCACGAGACAACTGGCAGAAATCGGCTTTGTGAATGGCGTTTTAAATACTTTATGAAAATAAAACTCAAATTAGAGAATTAATAGTTTAATTATTATTAATTTTATTAAATACATAAATGAAAAGTTTACCTCGAGTAGGATTTGAACCTACGACTTGTACTTTGCTAGAGTATCATGCTAATCAATTGCACTATCGAGATTCAAGCCCCAATCGATGCAAATTTTGTTTTTATGTATGTAGAACTGATGTAAATTCTAAATATAATAAGATTACAATAAAATTACATATATTAATGGAATGTGAGTCTGCAACACATACCAAAGCAACTTTAACAATATTAAACTATTGTAAGTTTTATTATGAACAAATAAATTCAAAGGTAAATATATAATTAAAAATTATTATTAATAAAATACTTATCTTTTTTGGATTTTTTAATGGTGTATTTTAATTTATACAATCTAAACGTTTCGATAACACTTATCAGTAGTTAAAATGTTAAAATTGTTAAAGATTCTGTAAACAATTTTATCAAAGTTGAAAAAAGTTTTAATTTTTCAACTTTGACTTAATTTATATTTTACAAATATAAATTACTTCAGAAGAAGGTTTTATGAAACCAGCTTTGTTTTGTTTTTTTTATTCAACAATTTCAAAAACGAGTTATTTTGTGTCAGTGATGCTGCACAAATACTACACTTTAAGGATATAATTATTTTTCCTGAAATAAAACCGGCACTGTACTGAACTACTTCATTTTCATATTGTGAAAAAGGAGACAAAACAACAACACGATTTGTTTATTTTTATAACATAGATACTTTCGGTAAACGTTAATAAAAGCGTTAGCACTTGCTCTCATTTTTCCTTATATACGCATTAACAGTTTTAGCAATGTTCCCCTCCAGCCCCACTACTTGCCCAACCTCTAAATTAACGCGACTACCAGAAGCCGTGCCCGCCTTTCGCAGATCTCCATACGACCGTAAGACACGCTACCAAGAACACACCTGAGATTAACATCTCGAGCTGAAAGGTCAAAAGAGTTGTAGACTAATTGTTTCAAAAACATCGTTTTTGTGTTTTGTGAGTGATTACGCCGATACCGGCAATGAATGGAGGAACATCCTGAAGACCCGCCGTCCCCAACAACCCCAGCAGGAAATAAGGAAGGAAGGAAGGAAAGGAAGAAGAAAGGAAGGAAGGGAGTAAGGAAGGAAGGAAGGAAGAAAGGAAGGAAGGAAGGAAGAAAGGAAGGAAGGAAGGAAGCAATGAAGGAAGGCAGGACGCAATGAAGGAAGGGAGGAAGAAAGAAAGGAATGAAGGAAGGAAGGAATGAATGAAGGAAGGAAGGAAGAAAGAAAGGAAGAAAGAAAGGAAGGAAGGAAGGAAGGACGGAAGGAAGGAAGAAGGGAAGGCAGAAAGGAAGGAAGGAAGTGGCCCACCACCACCCCGGCATGTCTCAATCAAGCCGTCCAAATTTCAGGGTAGATCGAGCTAGGCGGTTGGCTCGTTGTTATAGAGATACTCGGCGCATTACGAGTGATGACAGGTAGAGTACGGCGACGCTTGGTTAAGAGTTTGACGCCTACCTTCATCATCAACCGTTGTTAAACGATCCGTGTTTTAAAACAGGGAAACTGTGACTTTATTTAACTCCCTGACCGCCTTTTCACGCGAAATAATTTTGTATTAGCAACATATTCAACCACCGTTCAAACCATAAAATTGTTTTGTACTAAGAGAGCGAAGCATTCCGCTTGGAAACCGTGTAAGAGATCAATACTGGTTCCAAAACTATAGCATATCGTCGGAGGCATTAGAGGCACTTTTAACCCATATCAACCCCTGGTACCGACAGACCGATAGCCGCATTCCACCAAGGAATTGAAATACCGCATCGTAAGTAAATATAAAGATAATTAATTATATTTAAGCTAAATAAATTATCTCCAAACAAGTCTTAATTTGTGTACAGATGGACAGCTGACTGCAGGCTACTCTAACAATTAGGTAAGAATAAATCTTTTTAGAAGTAATAGTAGACGCAATGAACTTTCTAAGGTAAAACCCTTAAAGTTCAAAAATGGAGTAAAAAGAAAGGGAGACTGACAGAAGGTTTGTTTTAACACACCCACAAATGCACAGTATTCTGTAAATAATAATTCGTTTATTAAATAAACATGTAAGCAAAAAGTAATCCAAATGTAAGTCAACCCAGACTATTAGTTTACTCAGTAACAAAAAAGATAGTGTAAACTTTAGATTTTACATATCAATTTAAATGAATGGCTTGCTACAACAAGTATTAATTTAAACAAATAGATAGCAAAAGTGGTCAGGTTACCGAAATTTTGAAGTCTACAGAAACCAGCCATTCGTTAACTGTAAGCTCCTCTCTTTGCCCAGGTTAGTAGTTGTAAGTAAAAATAAAAACGTGGATCGCTGAGCTTAATAATGTAGGTACCAGCGTAGCTAAAGGGTTAGTAACTTTACTCCAAACAAACCGAGCTCTATGTGTAACGGCTGTACCTAATAAATAAACTTAGCAAAAATAGTTTCGTAGCACAAGTTTCTACCTGTTTGAAGTAAATGTAAATGAGCAGTTATAGAAATAATTGCAATAAAATTAATTTTTTAAGTGCAATAAATAAATTTAATCTTGATAACAATTAGAAAAGTACAGTACGTGAGCGACAACCAGTTGAGGAATCATAAACTGACAGCTCATGAAAAATACATGAACATGATGGTTTTGGCTTTAAAGGTTATTACAGTTAAATTAAATATAACTATCAACTAAATTCAGCTATAGGTAAGTAAGGTATACAAATGAATGTAGAAACGTTTACTTAAATTTACTAGTAAATGTTATAGTCCAAGCCAGTTTGATAGAGATAGTATGCAATATATCTGTACAAATTTCGATTTCAATAGTTAATGTTACATAATTGTCTAATGCAGACTGAATGCTTCGACAATAGGCAGGTGGAATTCAATTAAGTTATCTCCATCCATCACATCATTGTCTTGTAAATGATGAAGTTAACATATGCAGTAAGTAATACTGAGCGTTGCCAGAAGTTAATCATATGATTTCATTAACAAATGATTATAATCTAGATATCAAAGCAATTTAAAATATAGGAAAATGTAATGAATTAATTACTCAACATTTTGAAATAAGATATTACAAAGCAAACCGCGTTGAAAAAAGAATGTCATAGAAATCCATTTTTTCAAAATGGTTTTAAGATTATATCTCAGTTTAATATTGGGTTGTCATCACATTAAACGTGAAAAACTCCACACACACACGTGGTTCAATTGACGTGATTTTTTACCGGACCTGTTATAAAAATTCCAGGTTCTTTTTATATCGCTGGATTGTATTAGAAATGCAACAATGGAACAAAGGCAAGCGGCGGTAAAGCGAGCAAAGCAACAAAATCTAATTGCAGAGTGGATAGTTAATACATAGTATCAAACAAAAAATGCAAAACAGAAAACTCAAGGAAAAGCAGATTTCCAGAGACTTACCAAAATCTTCTTTTAATTTGTCAATCCAAGGAGAGCCAACTCTGTTAATAAGATGATTAAGTGCCAGAAATTTTGGAAGCGACTTTAGCATTAAACCGACCAGAAGCGTTCCAGACTACAAAATTACCTTTCCACTAATGATCGCTTAGAGAGTATTTGGCTAGCCATTGTCGATGTTTATAATGAGGCACTCGGGATTAATAATGTTTTGGCAGTCATTTATTCATGTTCAGACGAATGGACACAACTTGAGTTTAGTATTAGGAGGGATCTTACAATCCGAATCAGAAAGAATTAAAGCTGAAGAAAGAGGATAATCTAAAAAATTTACACAAGATTCATGTCAACGTAAGGCAAACAACCAATTGTTTCGCGTTAAGCAAAGGTTATCGTTTTAACCCTATCAGGTCCGGAGTGGTTTTAGTTTTTCATAATTTGCTTGAAATAATTTCAATCGGCTTGAGCTTTCAGATATGCTTTTTTCCATTAGTACCCCGTATTTAATAAACCGGGCTCCGAAGCCCGTGTTCAATTAGTTCCTATAAAACCAGTTTCAAGGCTGATAGTTATTACAGTTTGTCAAGTACTGCGTGGAATTATACGTGTCTGTGCAGGTTCCAATGCTGTTTACTTTTTAAGAGGTTACGTTAAAAATACTTTCTTTGAGATACGATTTTATTTTTATTCTTTGTAAAGGTATGGATATAATTACCTTAACAACACTGAAACCATTTGTTACGTTTAAACCAAGATAGAAAATGTGGGACATTGAAAAGCTTTAGAAAATATAGAAAATGTAAATTTCTCGCAACAAGGCATGTAACAAATTAACGAAGTTTCTATGCAAGGAATTAAACGTATTATAAAGGCTAGAGACTCTAGGAAGTTGGAGCAGTTATCTGAGGGTACAGAATTAGATATAATAGTATTAAACTGGTAATCACAAGAAATAAATTGCATAATCATAGCCTCTTTAGTGCGATTCTTGCCTATATCACCTTTACACGTTATCTCTCTCGTATTTATTGTAATTCCGTAATTCCTTATCCACCTATCCATTCGCATTAACCATAGCCTGGCCAGTCCGATTCGTACCTATATGAATGTCGCTTTATTTACCCTCTTTAATAATATCAAAATATCAAAGTAATCCTATTGTTTTCTTTTGAATATTTACTAAAGCCAACACTTGTTTTAAAAATCGTGCATTAACAATAGTAGTTATAAATTTGATAAGTTCTTACCAGTTTAAATGTAATACATATTTTTATCATTATATGCAAAATGTGACAATAGTTTTACAAGCTAATTTGATGTTGTTTTTTGAAGACCGATTTTTTACACGCTGTAAGTTAAATCAGGCTGTTATTTTTAATTTACATGGTGTAAGTTATATCAATTTGGTATTTTTGAATTGTGGTTCCTTTAACAAGCTATATGTTAAACCAAATCAGTATTTTTGAACTGTAAATTGGTTTTCGCAAGGTTCTAAGTTATGATTTCATTGATTGAGATTGATTTGTTTGTTTGAGAAACAGACGAGGGAGACGAGAGAGATAGAGACAGAGAGAGAGAGAGAGACCTCTATTAGATAAAACATTCATTAGTCCTTACACTACTAGATGGCGCCACAAACAAACCCTAATTAGTCCTAAAAATGTACCGCTAGGTAGAGCCACCTCTATAACAGAAAACATTCATTAGTCCATACACCACCACCAAGGTCAGGCCCAAGGCCAGGCCCAAGGCCAGACCCAAGGCCAGGCCCAAGGCCAGGCCCAAGGCCAGGCCCAAGGCCAGGCCCAAGGCCAGGCCCAAGGCCAGGCCCAAGGCCAGGCCCAAGGCCAGGCCCAAGGCCAGGCCCACGGCTAGGCCCAAGGACAGGTCCAAGGACAGGCCCAAGGACAGGTCCAAGGACAGGTCCGAGGCCAGGCCTAAGATCAGCTCAAATTCCGGGCCCGAAGTCAAACATGAAGGTCAAATTACGTCCTCCACGTGGGCGTGAAGGTCAAAATACGTTCTCCACGTGGGCGATCAGTGGGCGGGCCTTGTCACGTCACAAAAAAAAGTGGGGGTAGTGTCTCCCTTCTACTGACAAACATGGTAGTCTGTATATGATGGAGTTATCATTTGCAGTTAGTGATCCCCAGCTTAGTTTGAAGCTAACCTTGTGGTTTCAGTGAACATTGTAGAATTTATTCTGAGATTTTACAAAAGAGTTTACATAAATCCTTTATTTAAAACATGGAGTTTTAGTTCATATCTCAGCTTAATTTGTGTTGGTTAACTATATGAAACCTGGAAACTCTGGACGTATGCCTTTTAATTGCCGTGGTTTTTTACCGAATATTATATTAAAATTATATGTTTCACTTATGTCGCTAGATGCCGTTTGTAATAATTTCAAATATAGACTTCACATAAGTATAAAGCTTAAATTAATTTCACAAAGAAATAGGTAAATAATGATGAGCTTAATAATGGTTTATCTCCATAAAGCAAACAATTATAACTTAATTAGAGAGTATTCAATGCCAATGGTATATAAGAAACGTACAGTTTTACATGGGATGAAATTATCATGTATATTTAGACAAACATTACTGTACAATTGTGAATGTGAAGTAAAATACGGTAAATCAAACTAAGCACGTCACCAGGTTGGATAAGTGTAGTAGGTTTTAGTTTGAAAGCCTTCTTGAAGTTTGCTGAAGACGGGTAGTATAAGGACGCCATTCAGTACATTGTTTTTATGAGTTGGAGTGGGTAAGAAGTGGTTCTAACGAAGAGTGTAGGAGAGATAACTTTCGTTGAGGTAGGTTGTAGTAGTGGGGACAGACGGTTAAAGTGACTCTAACGTACGGCATGTCCTATTTTACCAGACGTTTCGATGGACATGGGTTAGAGGTGTATTGTTTCGAAAGGTTTGACTGTCATCGAGATGCAACTCACACCCTGCTGGATGAAGACTTGAACATTGGGAGCCCTACAGAATAGAGAACTTTTGTATGCCAGTACAGAAAAGTAACACCATATTAAAATACTTTCCTGTTGTGTGTTTGGAATGGAGTATTTGTATATTAATGTAGTACTATCTGAACGTTTCGATAACACTTACAGTTATCTTCGTCAGTAGTAATATATATTAAAATTGTTAAACATGAAACAATTTTGCGAAATTTGTAAATTAAAACATAAACATGAACCTGCTATTATTATAACAGTTTTATAAACGTGGAATACAATTTTAGTAAAGAAAAGGAACAGCAGTTGTCTTTATATTTTTTATTAAAAATCTCTACTTCTTAACGTTAGCGGTTCCTAGCGCCTTCTTTTTTCGGTGGCGAGTATCTTTGGTCTACTCTTTGTATTATTCATTCTCAGGAATGCAAAACCTCCCCTTCAACTTGATTGTGAGATAAACAGTGCAGTCTTTCGATTAGAGCGGCAAAGTCGTCTTATGTGGCAGGTTACATCGATTACTTGCACGTGTATATAATTATTTTGTTTCGATAAATGTGATTGTAGATGTATGAAACTTTTGCAGTGAATTATAGAGAAAAATCCAGCGCTCGTTGTTTTGTATGTTGAATTAAAGAGGTGAAAACTGCTTGTTTGTGTAAAATTTTTAATAATGAGCGTTTATATTACTATTGCAATGGTTGGGTTACACTCTGTCAAGAAAGTATAAAATTAATGTCGTTCTGATGAAACGTAGGGGCGGAATTCTGAATAACTCGAGTTGGTTATCGTTTTCAACGTTCCTTGTCAGGTGTATAAAATAAAATGAGAGATGAAGCGTAATTGTGCGATTTCGTTTGTATGCATGTTTTTGTGTAAGCAGAAAGACGAAAGATTTGGCATTAGTAATGAGGATATTTGTGACGATTTAACGGCCCGCGGAGGTTGGCAATAAAACACAAAGTGTTAGAATATGTGTGTACTAGAGTGGATACAGATACATTTGTCACGGCCTTAGTTCTTATTTGTACTTTTGCTAAATTTGTGGCGTCAACAGCCCGTTAGTATTGTAGAACATCAAGAACTTAGCGCTTCAGAAATGGTGGAGTTACGGTTCTTCATTTGGTTCAGCCTATATGTATATGTAACCGAAATGTTTAAGAAGTCCTATAAGAGTGTTATCCGTGGTCTCTTGCTTTGTTTAAGTATGTAACTTGAGAAACAGAACTACAAAAATTTCTGGATTTTGTATTTATGTTATGTCAATGTTATTTCCTGAAGAAGCAATTGACATTTATTAAGTAATGGTTTCTCGGAAAAGTATATCAGCACTCGTGATAAAAGAAAAATTGACAATTATGTCGTGTTAGAATTTCACGCAAAAGTAGTACATTGCTTTTTTTTGTTTAATTGTAAGGTAAAATATAAAGGTTTAATGTTTATTAAATTTAAAAACTGCAAGGTTATGTTTAGAAATTAGAGATTAGATAAATGGAATTCAGACAATTATGGAATTAGTCAACGAAGTACATAAGTAAGAATTATTTTACTATTTGTTTACTTAGGTATTGTTTTCCCTGCCATTGCAGAAAAAATATAAATGTTTATGTAAATTTTTGTGTATTTTAATGTGAAATTCCAAAATGGTTCTGGTTAGTATTCTGAATTTGTGTTTCTGTTCATTCTTTCATTACGTTGTGACTCAAGTTAACTTTATTGCTTTGGGTGCCTTATATCGGTACAATTATACTTGTTTACATTTTAACAGTACTTTTTAACTTTTAAACCAATTTATTGAGTTTAATTAATCACATCCAAGATTTTAGTAAGAAAGTTTAAAGAAGAAAGAGTGTATATTGCAAATTAAGAGAGCGGTAAGTTAATACATTTTTCGTATGCTATGTGTTTGGGTGCCTTATATCGGCACAATTATACTTGTTTATATTTTAACAGTACTTTTTAACTATTAAACCAATTTATTGAGTTTAGTTAATCAAATCCAAGATTTTAGTAAGAAAGTTTAAAGAAGAAAGAGTGTATATTGCAAATTAAGACAGCGATAAGTTAATAAATTTTTGTAGCAGTTTTGAGGTCAATTTGCAGGTTGAGCTAAACATTAAGATGAGTGGGGTTTTTAGTGAAGCTTGCCGAATATTTGATTTTTGACTGAACAGTTCGCATTCCTGGCTTATGCGGACGTTGAGACTTAGTTTATGACGTGATTCTATTAATAGTTAAATGTCAGGTGGTGGCTTAGTGACATTTTATTACTGATTTTGTCTTTTTGCAGTTGTAGCGAATGCTCTTTTTAGTAGTTTGAGTATCAACATGTTACGCGTGTGAGATTGGTTACCTTTTTTATTAGGTTATTGTGCATTTTTGAAGCTTTTAGATTGATTTATTTTTAATATGAAAATGTAAACTTTCACCATTGTTACACATAATAAATAATATCTTTTTTGTTTTTTTTAATGGTGTATGTTAAATTATACAATCTATACGTTTCGATAACACTTACAGTTATCTTCGTCAGTAGTAATATTATCTATTAAAATTGTTACAGATGTTGAAACAAATTTGTCAAAGTTAAAAAATTAAAACATAAGCATTAGCCTGCTGTCAATATAACAGTTTGAGAAACGTATAAAGCCAACTTTAGAATTAAATTTTGCTAAAGAATGACTAGATCATTATCTAAGACAGTTTAACAATATTTAATTTTTAATGACCTAGTTATTCCTTACTAAAATGTAATTCTATAGTTGGCTTTATACGTTTCTCAAACTGTTATATTAATAGCAGGCTAATGTTTGTTTTAATTTTTCAACTCTGCCAAAATTGTTTCAACATCTTTAACAATTTTAATAGACAATATTACTACTGATAAAGATAACTGTAAGTGCTATCGAAACGTATCGATTCTATAATTTAATATACACCATTAAAAAAACCAAAAAAGGTAAGTATTTGATTTATTTTTAAATTTAAAATGGTGGTGGAAAAATTCAGCGCTTCTCATCTTATAGGTTGAATTAAAAATCTGAGAATGGTCTGTTTATGAAAAACTTAGGAATGTTTATATTGCTATTTTGTTAGATGCCTATCCTGAGATTAACAGTATGAGTTGCGATATTTACAATGTTTCTTTATTTTATTTGTTCATGTGAATGCGTTCGTTTAACAGTTAAGAATTTTTTTATTCATCTCGCTCTTACTTGCTGAGAGAGAGAGAGAGAGAGAGAGATGTGTTAATTTCAGTTAGTTGCGGTTATCTGTAAAGAAAGTATGAAATTACAAGCGTTGATTTATCACGCAAGTTGGTTATCGGTTTCAGCGTTAATGTGTAAATTCGCTTGAAAACATTGTTAGGAGCGGGAAGAAGAAAATTTGTTTTCATGATTATTCAGTCGATGTGCAGGTCATGAGAGTCGAAGTTTAAATTCTGAGAGGGAAAGTTACAAAGATGTAGCTGTCAAGTAGCTGAGAGGAGAGTAGACCCAACCGCCGATGTTAGTGGAGTATAGAGTGAATTGGATACAGACAAGAGTGTTGACTGTAATTTGTCGCGGTTTTATTCAATTCGCATTTTTGCGTATTTTTTGATTACTTACGACGTCAACAACCCGTTATTATTGTACGAATGTAATGTATTTTTGAAATAGTGGAGTGTACAGTTCTTTATTTTTGACTCAGCCTTTTTTATACAGTTATGTATCCTAAACAGTAATTAAACTATGGAAGACTCCGATCTTGAATGAATGTTGAGTAAATTTTATTTTATGTCCCGAGAAGTAAATTCCGCTTATTAATGAATAATGAATTAATGAAACTTGAAGATTAAATAATTTAAAAATTCCTTTCAACATTAACTCAGTCCCACGGAATTTTCGTTAACGGAGCACGTAAAGTAAGAATTGTTTTATTGTTTTACTTTTAGTTGGGTTGATCGGCCTATTTCCACAGTTTTTTGCTTTTTGAGCGCGATGTTTCGGAAGCGGGCTCTGATTTCGTCATCACAAACTTAGTCCTGAGAAGGGCTGTTTTAGCACTTGAGTCGAATTCATATATTATGATTTTTCCCAAGAATTCATAATAAACATGAAACCACAATTACAAGACACTTATAATACAGAATGTTTTACTTTTTTTCCCTTGTGCTTACAGGAAATATGCAAATAATTGTTTTGCAGATTTTGTATATTTTAATATAAAATTCCGTGAAGGTATTGATTTGTAGGAGAGCAGTTTGAACATTAAAACGTAAACCTCTACCTAGCTCTCCGAGCACGTCGATAATTTAGCTTAAGCTAAATTAACTTTCTCAAAAAAATAACAATCTGCCCGTTATCACGATGCCGCGCAGATTGTGTAAAGACGACGACGACGACGGGATCTGGATCGACTTCGGAGGAACACCGAGCACCGGCGCACCGATTTGGTATGGATCCGTCATGACTAGCCGCCTACCATCCCCACAGCGACAGAAGAGGAGAAGAGCAAAGGAGACGCTGCCGACAGACGTCGCTCCACTAACGGCTCCGGCGACGTCCGCCGTCGCACAACC
Organism: Vesta saturnalis; assembly: GCA_036346205.1. Taxonomy (NCBI): domain Eukaryota; kingdom Metazoa; phylum Arthropoda; class Insecta; order Coleoptera; family Lampyridae; genus Vesta; species Vesta saturnalis. The sequence goes on from JARFJB010002516.1 coordinate 2,031,608, forward strand.
CGCACCGATCCGAGATGAAGACCAGAGCAAGGATCCACCGACGACGACTTCAGGACACTGAAAAAGAAGCCGAAGAAGACGCCTAAGGCTCGTCAGCCTACGCCGCCGCCTACCGACAACGGAGTTCGAGGCCCTCGAACCCTACACGGACAGCTCTGCAGCGATGGAGCAGGCAGCAAGAGAAGACGCCAGGGAGAAGGTGTCTCCGGTAATCCTTCGTCAGAAGGAGAATTGAATCGCGTTCTCCCGTGAAATGGACAGACAGCGGATCGGCTTCACGAGTGCCAAGTCCTTCAGCGAGGGAATCCTGATTCAGCTTGCCTCACTCCAGGATCGAGATAGGCTGATTAGGTATATGGATAGGTGTGGTACTCCGTATAGTATACAATTTAATCTATTCTGTTCTGTTAAAAGCCGACACAACTAACACAGGTTTCTATTTATTTTAGATGCGCACAGTCCAGTGTTCACACAACATCACAACATCTCCTCAACTCATCTTTTTTTGGAACGACTAACAATGCAAATCACAACACTGTCAACAGGCAATCCACACGACACGCAACCCAACAACTTCGCAATCCACGCGCTGAAGAGGAGGAAGATTCCTGAGCAGCGCACCATCAATACAACACAATACATATTTATTATTATATTCAGTTTTAAGTGTGATATGTATATAAAAATGAATTGTTAATTTCTAAAATTTTTAATAAACTTAGTTGAACTTGAACTTTTGGTTTCTAGTTTAAATTCGTTAACCGTTTTTTACCTTTGGTTGCTGTTAAAGTTAAATTCAATTGATAGTTATGCAGAATAATCCTAATGGAATTTGACTTATTTGTGGTATGATCTTTATGGTTTCCTTTGTTATGTTGAAACGCAAGAACAGGTAATGAGTTTGATTATCTTTTGTTGTCCTTGGCATTTCCCTTATACTATGCATTTAGTGCATTAAGCCGGCACAATTATATTCGTATATTGTATTCATACATTTTTATTTTAATACAGGTTATTTTAAAATTTTTTTGTTTGTTTGTGAGTTCGAAATTAAATCTCATCCAGTTATTCAAATTTGAAACCATTATCGCATTTTAACGTAAATTTTTGAGTGTAAGTAATCAAGATTTTTATGAGAACGTTACAAGATGTAAAAGAGTTGTTATTGCAAATTAAAAGAGCGTTTAACAAAGAATTTTGTAGTCAAGTTACAGATTGAGCCAAAAATTAAGGTGAGTGTTGCAATGGCTCGAGCACTGGACGTGTGGAGTTTCTGGAGTGTAAATTTGTCGAATTTTGGGTGAACAGTTCGCATTCCTGACTTATGTCGACGTTGAGATCTAGTTCATGACGTGATTAATTTGTGACATTTTATTACTGATTGTGACTGTTAAATTGTAATCAGCGCTCTTTTTGTAGATTGAGTAAGTACCACGACCCTACCACTGAGCTACGTCGGTAACATGCACTTTATCCTTACGGCTGATGTTCTAGTGGGTGTCATGTCTGTAAGACGCTACCTAATTATTATTTTTATTTATGACGAAGTTTGTTATGTGAAATAGTCAGTCGTTGGAAACAGGTGAGTGAGGACTTAAGCCAAAAGCGCATGTTTCGTAAAATTTGCATTTTATTAAAATATTATGAAATAAGAATACTAAACAGGTAGATGAAATACAAAACATGATCATTAAATATTACATATTTATAACTTCGTAACTCTATACCAATAATTGACAATAAAGTAAAATAATTAAGGTAATGTAATTAATAATTGCTAATGTAAACACGATTTAATAAAGTAGGTGAGAAAAAGAATAAGCCTATTATAATAATTACATCTGTGTGAAAGCGCGAGATTGAATATTAATAATTATTAATAAAACATTTCAAACATATCGTAATAATGTATAATTTGTTTTCGAAATTATATTGTGTGAGTTTAATAAGCGTAAAATTTAATTAACAAATACTAATAAAATTATACATTTAATTTATTGAGAGTTTAAACAATAACTTTTTCTTAAATTAAATTAAATGAAATTTACTTTACAGCAAAACAGTTAACATCTCATCTAATATTTTTATTAATTTGTAAGCATAATATGAATTTTATGTCGAGCTAAATCCACTTAATTTGGACGAAAAACGAAGTCGCTATGAAAATATTTACAGAAAAAATACTCCAAAGTTAAGGATTCCCTTACTTTCCTTTAGTTTTGTTATTAAATTTTAATTTTCTATAATTACTCTAATTGGTTTATTTTGTGGTTCGATTAATGCAGTGAATGACAAAAATCTTAATTCAGCGCCGAAAGAAATATCCTTTACTTACAATTGTTCCAGATGAAGGTATCTAAATTCCCACGGCATAGATAAGAGACGCTCTTTGTTTTTCTCCAAAATAGACAAAAAAATCCCCCACTTTCTAAATTTTTATTGTTGTTACAGTACACAATGTCTGTGTGAAAAATCATTCTATAAACCTTTGTTCGTTTGTTAATTATATGTGGTCCTCACACCGTATCTACACCATCGCCTTTTGGAACTAGGGTTCACGACAAAATTATACTATTTAGTTGTTGAAAATTTTCACGGAAAACTTCAATCAATCAATATACCGGCACCCAATAACACTTTTCAGCATTATTCCGCCCACAGAGGTTCCCAATTCCCTAGTGAACCAATAAATATATAAGTACCTCAGGTTCCTCAACGATTCCCAACGTATTCTCAAGCTTTGGCAAAATTCTCGCAATACTATCAAACAATTTACGCCTAAGCATCCAACCATTTTATTTACGATAATAAAACTGACAACAAAAACCCTTCGGACGATAGTGGAGTCACTTCTAATCCCCTTTTGATAATAATAATAATACACCTTCCCGTACAGATTGCCTACATCAAGATCAGTGGTTTTCAAGGTCAAGGTCATCGTACACATTACAAACATCGAAGTATATTCCACAAGGTCATCATATTGTCTACGTCTTAGTATATGGTTTTCAAGGTCAAAGTCGCTCTCATTGCCTACCTATTCTTCGAGGTCGTCGTACACATTGGCTGCATATACGGTCACATTACCTATGTCAATGTTTTCAAACTGCCCACCGTACATGCTGCCTGCGTATATTCTTAAAGGTATCGGGACTCACATTCCCTACGTCGAATTCAACGGTTTGCAAAGTCACGTTCTTTGCATCAAAGTCTTTAAGGCTGGGAAATGTTCAAGTCTATCAAGGAAATTGCATGACTTATGCATATGGGCTTTACATAGGCCAAATGTGACCTAATCCACAGCGGTCAAGGTCGCCATGCAATTTTTGAGCGAATCGAGGTGTTAATTCATTTATTACAATTCTCAAGGTCAGAGGTATTAAATAGATTTTTTAAGCTCATTGTAGGTGCATGGGATTCATGGATGTTTTTGAAGGTCACGAGCATTCGCTGTTAACAATTGGTATATAGTTATTACAATTCCTCTCAAGGTCACCTGCAGGGAAATCGTATTACTGATTGTTATCAGTAATATAATTAACCTTTTCAAGGTCATCGGTTACAAGGTCACGCCCCCAGAAAAGTTCATTGACCTCAAGTGGTTCCATTTCCCAAATGCAAATAAACGGTTCCCAAATACAGATAGACGTTTCCTAAAACAGGGGATCTGTTTCGCAACACAGGTAGCCGTTTCCACCCATCTCAAGGCAACACCTCTGAGAAAAGAAGAAAGGCGATCCATTATTCTGGCCGAGTTAGGGTCATAATTTCTAAAAATAGATTGATATCTAAACCAATTTCCAGCTACCCCCACCATTTCCGGCTCAATTCTGAGAAATCAATTTTCAAGAACCATTGTTCAAGCAATTTAGCCGACGCTTCAAGTCAAAGTCTATGCTTACAATTTTCAAGGTCACGCCTCTGAGAATAGAACAAAAGTGATCCATTGTTCAAGCAATTCTTGGCTGAGTCAGGGTCATAATTCCTAGAAATCACCTTCAGGGGTCAGGGGTATCAAATAGATTGTCAATCGCTAAAATGTATTGGTATCAATTTTCAAGGTCAAATGGCAAAGAATAAGCTTGATTAGCTTTGCGAATGCGTGGGTGAGCAACCATGCATAAACATGCTTTAACTATAATCATTTCCAGTGTTTAGTCCTAGTGAAATTTTGAGCAAGTAAAGTCATGCAAGCAGCAATAAAATCATTTCTGGAACGATCCAAACTCAGAAGTTCACCGCTATATATGGATAGTTGCAGTAACTTGTGCTGCTGGAGCTGTCAAAATAGTAATGCTAGTATTAGTAGTAGTAGCAAAATTGAAGAGAAACAAGATGAAGGTTGTTCTAACCGGTCTCAACATAAAGATAAAGTGTATAAGCAGGCAGCTAATGAATACTTAATCGATTGTGCTCCTTATAAACTATCGAACGATACTCATATTGAAATTGAATATAGTACACACCTTTAGCGTATGAAATAAAACTAAACGAAAAATTACATCTTTATTTATATAATAGGCATACAGATTATAATTATAGACAACGATCCTATTATCGAAAGGTCGTAGAGATTCCATTTCCAATTTGATGTCTACCGTTGAGTTTTTTGAAGACTCATTTTGTTTAGAGCAGTCCATTACAAATACTGGACATGCTTTGAATTCGGAGTAGTTGAATAATTCACCTTCACCGTAGTAATCACATCGTAATTTCAAAAAATTGCGATAGGTAGGTATGTATTGGTTAGCACTGAAGTTCAGATGCATTGCTTCATGGGGATAATACTCGGTATTCAGATGTACTTTAAGGTTTCTGATGTTAATGTGATCAAAACTTCCGGCTCTTGAAGACTTCGTGTACCTTTTACCTTTTTGGAATACAAGAATCATCCAACGTGGTTTTTCCAGTTGCATTAACGTTTTTATTGGCCATATATCAGAGGTTGCTTGCTTTAAAGCAGGTAATTCATATAACTCCCATTGACGAAATGGAACAGTAATAATAGAATTCTTATTGACTTTTCAAACAAGTCCAGTTTCGCAGCATCACTAAGCGTTAAGTTTGGTACTTTCAATTGATTTTTATTTAGGGTTATTTCCGCATCAACGTCACCCACGTAGCAGTTTGTATCGCTCTTGACGCATGTTCACGATTACTTGACGATAATTCTCCATTATTCCAAATATGTTGTTCAATGGTATGCATACTGTAAAGGATTTTTCACCATTTCGCTCATCAAATTGTCCACGTAATAGTTCCTCATTCCTTGGTGACTACCCCAAATGGCATAATGCTTTGCTCTTGCTTGTCGTATAAGAAACATATGCTTTAAGTGTAGATGTTATGCTAGGATTTCGGCAAACGTCCACTCTTTGACCGCCTAACTCATAACGAATCTCTTCGAAAAGAAAGTTGGCGAAATTACTGGTTAAGTTACATGATTTTCCTTCATGTTCTTTTTTCAGCTTACCTTCTATGCACAGAAAATATCGTAAGTAACTGTAATTAGATCCTGACTTTGAATTAAGATGCGTATTTCTTCGGAAGGTCCATACCCCATACTTAGAAGATCCATACCGAAGATAGACGTGAATACCTGATTTAATTGTAGCATCATCAAAATGTACGTTTTGAAAGATGTTTAGTGATCCGGTCAGTGTGTCTCTGGAGATGTTAACCGCAATGAGGCTTGATCATTAATTAAGGACTCAGTGTAGGGATGATATCTTTTATATGAACTTATTCTCAAGCCTATGTTCTAAGCGTACCGTGAATGGTTCACCCTTTAAATTAATTGTTACTAAGTATGCCTTTGAAAAACTTAATTACTACATATATATTGCATTACAGTTTTTTAAATTCATACATATTTTTTAAGAAGGCAAATCTATCACAATAAATACTTTCATTGTTATGCAAAGAAAATCCCTTGTTCATATTACGTTGAATATTGCATTTTTTAAATTACATGCACATGAATGCAAACCTATTGTTTTATATAAATCAAAATTCATTGTACCTATGTCAGAGAATTATTTATAGTGAAATCATAACACATTTTCATTAAAGTCTATTAATTATTATATTACTAATTATGCAATGTAGTTTTGGGAAGCTTAATTGTTAAAATTTTTAAAAATAATTACTACATTTTTTAGAGAATACAAATGCATTGTGTGTGTTTTATACAAAGGAAATCTATTGTCCCATTAGCTTAAATATTGCTTTTTTATACATTCCTACCAATTTTTAAGAATGCGAATGCATTGTGAACAAACAAAGAAAACCCATTGTTCAATAAATCATCGACTTTTTCCGCATTATGTATCCGTGTATCCTTGATGAATACATATATATATATATATATATATATATATATATATATATATATATATATATATATATATATATATATATTTATTCAGAGGAAACATATCATTGTGTAAAAGGATAAACATTAAACAATTAAACTTTATTCATAAACTTTCAAGGTCTCTTACTTACACATATTACCAATTTAATTTCTTAGAGATACATTAATATTTCAATTCTTCATCTTAACCAATTATTTACCACATATTTACTCCACGGAAAGTTTATGCATCATCAAAGTGTACGTTCTGAAACACGTTTAATAATTTGGCCAGTGAGAACTTTTAAACCAAGTGATATTAAAAAGGACTTCTCTGCAGATGTTAACCGCAATGGTGGTTGATAGGAATGAAATCTTTTGTACGAAGACGGAATTGTCGTTTGATTAATTCGCAGACCCATGTTCTTTTAGTTCTAAGCGTACTGTGAATGGTTCACTTTCACCAAAGTCTATTAATTCTCCCTTTTGATTTGTCAATTTAATTGTTATATTACTTATTCTGTCGGTGTTTACTTTACGCACCATGTGGAATATTAATCACTCGCAAATGATTTGTGCTAAAATAAAATCTAACGTTACCCGTATAAATGTTTCTAATGCTGTTGCAGCCGTAAAATCCCGCCAATCTAATAATGTATTCCTTCTCCAAATGTAGCTCTATTGGTGGATAGAAGTTGTAGCTATCTATGTTACCAACACCTTCTAAACTGAATGTTAATGACATAACTGAGAAAATTTAACGTTGTATCGATGATTTATATAGAAATTGTAGGCATAGGGGCCCGTAAATAATGGTATTAAGTTCCTGATCTTGATTGTAATTATGATAAACTTTACATCCCCCAAAAGTAGCTAATCACTTCGATTGATGATCGAAGATTACCGACACTATCGTGGTATAGCAAACCCAATGTGTACCCGACCAGCTTTGACTATCTAAGTTGATGATTCCAGATTCATTTTTCAATATTCCTAAAGAAGGGTACATTTTTGGTGTATTTCTTTAAATCAGTACCTGTTAACGGTCTTTCGGCTAATCCATTCAGTTTTTTGGCAACAGTTTTAAGTATAATGCACCACCGTCGCCACCAGATTTGTATAGTTTTAGATAGGGTATGCCGCCAGCGATCGATTCCACCATGTGATGTCTCTTCTTGCAATTTTTTGACATTTTTTGCATCATTGACTGCTTTAGCAATTCCCAATGCACCGCCAGTTAAAGCACCGATTGATGATATTCCTGCTAATAACGGAATAAGAAATGGTAAAACTGCTCCTTTTTTAGGACTCTAGGAACTTTAATGTTTTTCTTTCCTCCTAAACTTTTTACCACGCGTTTTGCCGTTGACAGCGCTGACTTTATAGTGCCTGTGAAATCTCCGTTAGCTTTTTTCGTACATGCAATACATTTTCACCATTCTTCTTCTTGCACCGACGTTTACATCCCGTTCCAAATTTTCTCTTTACTTTCATGGGGGTACCGACTGCTAAAGCTGCACCTCGTTCACCTAATGTTGCGTTTGTCGTTTTAAAGCGTCCCCAAGCTTTTTCTTCTAAAATTTTATCTGCTCTTTGTCTACTTTCTAAATCTCGGCAGTCTCTATAACTGATATCATGCAGTTTACACTGAGCATCCAATTCATTAATACCGGGGTCACCGCGTGTCAGCCGTTTCTCTAATTTTGTTCCAGGACCACAATACTGGTAACCGGGTAAATGTAATTCAACCGGAAGTCTATTGATTAGCTTATTCACTAAACCACCCGCACTCTTCTGCTTCTTACCTACCATTGTTCACCTTGAGGGATAGGGCAAGGTATTTATACCTAAAATCGTGAGCACAAAGCTTTATTTTTAGTAAATGCTATACATTAGATAAGCAGGACGATAATACAGTATTTCCATTTAGCATACAGTGTTATCTGAATTAATATTATGCTTGACATTTATAACATCCTGAATGTCTTTATGAGTGTCATCATCACCACTGAATTCCTTCTCATGAAAACGACGATAGTCAACCACTTGTATGAATTTTTCATAAACACACCAGATTGTAAGATTCAAGAAATTACAATCTATAGCTTATTATATCCTTTAAATTGAATAGTTCTTCTGTATTATGGGCATTGAATGTGCATGAACAGTAGTTGTAGTTTTCTATCATAAAAGTTTTCAAAATTCTCTCATCCTTTAATCAATTCCCGATTGTAATAAATACCGAGATTGCTAGATAGAGATTCGTAATCTTGCTCATAGATTATATCTTCCTCGTTTACATGTGACCAATCAATTTGGCTTTCAACTTCTTGGGATCGGAAAAATTGTATCTCTACATATGAATACCATCTTACAAGGTCATTCCATTCCTTCGAGTCTAATACCACATTTTCGCAGTTGCCACATCCCATACACACTACTGGTGCATGGTTAAGGTGTGTACTGTATCCAATTTCAATATGCGTATCGTTCGATAGTTTATAGGAAGCACAATCGATTAAATATTCATTAGCTGCCGGTTTAGACACCTCATCCCTATGTTGAAATGATAACGCTGGCCAGTTTGAATAATCTTCATCCTGTTTTTCTGCATTTTTATACTATTACTACCATCACTATTTTGACAGCATGAACAACAAAATGTTAAATTATTGTTCATATTGCTACTGCAACGGTATGAGGTATCCATCGGTGAACCTCCGGATCGTTCCAGAAATGATTTTATTGCTGCTTGCATTACTTTACTTGTCCACAACCACACTACGACTGAATACTATTTGTGAAATGAGCATATTTACACATGGTTGGAGGCACTAAATGCTATTTTTCAGAGTGCACCCACACTACTCATGAATACATCCTTTGTATTTAGCATTCTTTTAAATTCTTCTATTCGATTTTCCTCTTCTTTGAAATACTCGTAATACACGTTCAAACTCCTCCGTTTCTAACACTATACGTTCACCATACTTCCTATTAATCACTGTCACATTAATAACTTTATATTTTTTCGATATCTCCAGGTCACACGCATTTTTATAGTTTCCAATAGGTGCTTTGCTTTAACCCTGCTAATTCCATGTCTAACAACTTACTAATCGACTGACCTCAACACACTGCGGCTTATATGTCCTTGACCGTGAAGTGTCGGCTGAATTTCTTGAACAATGTATCGCCATTTGTTCTTGAAAATTGATTTCTCAGAATTGAGCCTCAAATGGTGGGGGAAGCCGAAAATTGACTTAGATGACAATCTATTTTTAGGAATTATGACGCTACCTCGGCCAGAACAAAGGATCGCTTTTGTTCTTTTCTCAGAGGTGTGACCTTAAAAATTGTAAGCATATAGTTTGACCCCAAAGCGTCGGCTGAATTGCTTGAACAATGGATCGCCTTTGTTCTTGAAAATTGATTTCTCAGAATTGAACCTGAAATGGTGGGGGAAGTTGAAAATTGACTTAGATAACAATTTATTTTTAGAAATTATGACCCTAACTCGGCCAGAACAATAGGGAGAAAGCGGCTATCTTTGTTGCGAAACAGATCACCCGTTTTGGGAAACGGCTATCTGTATTTGAGAAACGTCTATCTGTATTTGGGAAACGGAACCACTTGAGGTCAATGAACTTTGCTGGGGGCGTGACCTTGAAGCCGATAACCTTGAAAAGGTTAATGAACTTTGATCGACTAGCATATACACCAATCAGTAATACAATACCCCGACAAGTGACCTTGAGACGAATTGTAACAACTAACTCCCCTTATATACCAATTGTTAACTGTGAATGCTCGTGACCTTAACAAACATCCGAGAATCCCATGCACAATGAGCTTAAAAAATCTATTAATACCTCTGGCCTTGAGAATTGTAATAAATGAATTAACACTTGGACTCGTCCAAAAATTTCTTGGTGACCTTGAGCACTGTGGAGTAGCTCACCTTTGGCCTACATAAGGGCCAGACGCATGAATCATGAAATTTGAGGTCAATGAGCTAATTGAGTGACCTTGAGCATTTCCTGTCATGTGGCCTTGAAATTTTCCGCCAAATGAGCAAGTGACTCATCCAACTTGGTGCCTTTGAAAGTTTCCTGTGGCACATGACCTTGACTCAGCCAGATTCTAAGATTTCCTTGATGGCCTTGAACATTTCCTGGCCTTGAAGGCTTTGATGCAGGGAATGTGACCTTGAAAACCGTTGAATTCGACGTAGGGAATCTGAGTACCCATACCTTGAATAATATACGCAGGGAGCGTGTACAGTGGGCCCTTTGAAAACCTTGACATAGATAATGTGACCGTGTACGCAGGTAATGTGTACGATTAACTTGTAGAGTATGTAGGCAATGTGAGCGACTTTGACCTTGAAAACCATGTACCTAGACGTAGACAATATGATGAGCTTGAGGAATATACTACGAGGGATGCAATGTGTACGATTACCTTGACCTTGAAAACCGTTGATCTTGATGTGGACAATCTATACGGGAAGGTGTAGTATTATTATTATCAAGAGTGGATTAGAAGTGACAGTATATCTACTGCTGATAATGATTTCCTCAACAGTTACCAACATGAAAACGACTTGGAAACAGCTTCGTACGATAACGACTTGAACAATCCTTAACACGTCAATTTCGAAATATACGAAAAGTTTCACGAATCGTAAACTTGAATAATTTGTTTCCAAACTTACATCTAAGTAACAAAATCGCTCATCAAGCTATTCATTGAATATGTGAGAATGAAAGGGGCCTAACTCCTATTGATGTGATTTGAGAAAAATCAAAAAGACTATTTTTAGCCGGTGTAACTTTTGTCTTACCTTTTCTTTTTTTTAAGCTTTACTCCTTTAAAGTTACATGCCTTTAGATGACAAATGCAAGAAAAGAACAACATGGCTGATTTTGAAACATTGCCAAAAAACTACATATATATACATATATATATATATATATATATATATATATATATATATATATATATATACAGAGTGTTTCATTAAGGCTGGCCACCGGCCATATTTCAGAAACTAGTGGACATAAAAGTGGAGAAAAAATTCATTATAAAAGTCGCCACGAGAAAATCCTGGAAATTATTTTTAAGTTACGTAATTCATCGCAAGGGGGCGCAATTGAAAATTAAAAAATAAAATTATAAATTTCTCCGAAAATTCCCACATTAAGGCATACCTTTGGTAACATCGTTAGAAAGCTTAGACAATTCTGCATCATTTTGGTCTAAGGCTCATTGGCGTACCGACCTTAATAAGAGTGGGAGAAGCTATTGAACGTATAATCATTTAAATCGCTGTTATTTTTAAACGACTTATCCGATTGTAGTAAACCTAGGCTTGTTTAGAAGAAAAAGGTAAGTACTTTTAACTGTCGCATCCATTGGTATGCGATAGCTCATAATAAAATTGTTAGAGGGCGCAATTTGTAATAATACCAGTATTTTTGATTTTATTCAGAAAAATTAAATCATACGGTATAATTATGACATCATAAGCGGAAAGTAGCTTAAATTTGTAACAAAAAACGTAAATAATGCAATTTGATATCTTTATTTGTTCCAGAGTTATGGCGAAAAGAAGACTTTTTAACCGTTTAATTTAATAATTGATTGTTGCTATGGTTTCTTAAGGTGTATAGGTTGGATTAGTAATGAGGAATCTGCATTTATCATAGTCTGTGCCTCCCTTCACACTCTATCTAGGCTTAGGACTAGTCCAAACTAAGCAAATTGCAAAATTTGGAGCGTGTTTAGACGCCAACGGGCCATAACAACGATATCAAAGTAATGATTGATTTTTGTTTAAGAAACTTTTTAATAGAATGGAAAAAAATCATGAACAACTGTTAAAAAACAAGTGAAAAGCTATAAATGTTCAAATTGACGGCCGTTTTGTAAAATACTACTATTAATTCTTCTTCTTGTACTGGAAACAGCTGTTTCGATTTCGTCTCGTGGAATCGAATTTATTGAAATTTCAATTCGGTGAATCATGTCCTCTCGGGTGGTTGGTCTCGTTTCGTAAACAATATCTTTTATTCTTCCCCACAAGTAGAAATCTAATACAATTAAATCCGGGGATTTAGGTGGCCCCTTCCCATCCAGCGATTTGGGTATCTAACATTTAAGAAATCACGGACTCTACGGGAATAGTGTGAAGGACATCCATCATGTTGATACCACAGGGATGCTCTCACGTCAAGGGGAATGTCTTCTAAAAGATTGGGCAAGTCATTTTGTAAAAAGTTTAAATAAGATTCACCATTTAGGTGTCCATGAAAAACAAATGGTCCGATAATTCTGTCACCTAAAACACCACGCCACAAATTTACACTCCATCTGTTTTGGTGATCCACTTCGCGCATCCAGTGAGGATTTGTTTGCGACCAATAATGCATATTGTGCAAATTAACTCTGCCGTAGCTAGTAAAAGTAGCCTCATCGGTCCATAAAACTTTGGAAAGGAATCGAAAATTTTCACTACACGTCTCTCAGCCAATAGCAATAGTCGAGCCGCCTGTCAAAATGAGTGTCTGATAAAGCCTGGTGTAAAACTAGATGATAAGGATGCAGCTTAAAATCCCTTAAAATTCTGAACACATAAGCAACACTTACACCTAGTTCTGTGGAAATCTCCCTGATGCTTACGTGAGGCTCCGATTCTACGTACGCAAGAACATTAATACTATTGTCTTCATTTCTTATGCGACGTCTTCTGACAGGAAGTGGAATACGTCGTACATTTCCTGTTTGTCTTAAACGTGTTGCCATTCGCCGAAACACTTTTCTAGTGTAGTGCCTTCGATCAGGATATCTGATAGCGTATTGTCGTTCCGCAATAGCTGCATTTTGAAAACATTCATAATACACGGCAAGCATGTCGTAAGCCTCGGCATTGGTATACGACATTTTTGAAGGATAGCACTAATTTCTGATAAGGTACAATAAAACCCAAAACTAATGAAGGAAAAAATTTTACAACACAACATCAATCAAAATTAAGTAAGTTGACAACTTTTTCAATTTATTTACCTCCATGGAAACGAGCCGACTTTGTTCCGGAGCAAATTAGATTATTATTTTAAAACACACCACATTAGAATTATGCCTTAGAAGTTTTATATGATGTTATAAACGTACAGAAGAAGAATTAATAGTTGTTTTTACAAAACGGCCGTCAATTTGAACATTTATAGATTTTCACTAGTTTTTAACATTTGTTCATGATTTTGTACCATTCTATTGAAAAGTTTCTTAAACAAAATCAATCATTACTTTGATATCGTTGTTATGGCCCGTTGGCGTCTAAACACGCTCCAAATTTTGCAATTTGCTTAGTTTGGACTAGTCCTAAGCCTAGATAGAGTGTGAAGGAGGCACAGACTATGATAAATGCAGATTCCTCATTACTAATCCAACCTATACACCTTAAGAAACCATAGCAACAATCAATTATTAAATTAAACGGTTAAAAGTCTTCTTTTCGCCATAACTCTGGAACAAATAAAAATATCAAATTGCGTTATTTACGTTTTTTGTTACAAATTTAAGCTACTTTCCGCTTATGATGTCATAATTATACCGTATGATTTAATTTTTCTGAATAAAATCAAAAATACTGGTATTATTACAAATTGCGCCCTCTAACAATTTTATTATGAGCTATCGCATACCAATGGATGCGACAGTTAAAAGTACTTACCTTTTTCTTCTAAACAAGCCTAGGTTTACTACAATCGGATAAGTCGTTTAAAAATAACAGCGATTTAAATGATTATACGTTCAATAGCTTCTCCCACTCTTATTAAGGTCGGTACGCCAATGAGCCTTAGACCAAAATGATGCAGAATTGTCTAAGCTTTCTAACGATGTTACCAAAGGTATGCCTTAATGTGGGAATTTTATTTTTTAATTTTCAATTGCGCCCCCTTGTGATGAATTACGGAACTTAAAAATAATTTCCAGGATTTTCTCGTGGCGACTTTTATAATGAATTTTTTCTCCACTTTTTATGTCCACTAGTTTCTGAAATATGGCCGATGGCCAGCCTTAATGAAACACCCTGTATTATATATATATATATATATATATATATATATATATATATATATATATATATATATATATATATATATATATATGTATGGACTTAAGCCACTTTTATTTTCAAATTAAAAGAAAAGAAAATGTATTTTTCATTGTAAGTTTACAAAAAGTAGATAATAAAACAAAATTTCTATTTCAAAAAGTATCGCGATTATTCATAGTCCAAATTATTATCAGCTTCCTCCGAGACTGGGCCTTCTAGAGATTTCAAATTATTATATTATCTCTCATCTACATTTAAAAATTTGCATAAGTTTTGCACGTTTTTGATTTTCAACTCTTTGATGGCCAGAGTATCAGTATACAATCTGATTCTTGTGAAACTTAGAAAATTTGAATACCATATACTTGGTAACATTGTACTTTTGGTTTGTAGCTTGGTGGTTCTTGAAATTAAGAAAGTCGGAAAGTTCAAGTTTATTTACGTCAAACTTCTTGGAAATTAGGTCTTGCCACTCTTAAAACGTTTGAACTTTTTCTACCTTTTTTTTTATTTGTTCTGTAACTGGAAATAAGCGGTCACAAGGTAGGTAACTCTGTCCTCTTATTGGTAGTCGCCACTCAATACTATCGAAACATCCTTCAAACACTAAATTAAAAGGTAATAATCATGTTAGTGTTATGATTCTGACCTCGACAACCATCACAAAATAAATAAAGTTTTCGGACAGACGGTTTTACGTGTTCTTTTATATATCTTTCCAAGCAAGAAAGTACGTCATTTACACAACGCTTTCCTTCAGTTTCTGGCCACATATGCATAACTACTTTATTATGTTTGTAACTATAAGTGCAGATGTTATGCAACCATAGCTGACGAAGGTAGAACACGTCAGAAACTACTAAATGCGGATAAGGTATGTTTTGTTTAAAATTCCAAGACAAAGCCTCTGATTTTGCTTTCTCACCAAATTCCTTGAGTTTTTTGTAAAAGATCTTAGCTTTTAATTTATGCAATCCATATTCAATTTGGAAACGTCGTCTGACAGTAGCATCCTTCTCAGAAGTGACCGATACCCTTAATTCCGCACATTTTCCACAAATATCAGTTCTGGGTCGACCAAAGCCATAGTTAAACATAAACACCGCCTACTACCCTACTGCAAAATGAAACGGGCCCAAGTCCTAGATTTGGGTCTGTCACATTACAATACTTTTATCGAGTTTAGTATGCGCTCACACAGCGGACTTGGGTCTTTCATTGCGTATAGTATATGAAGAAACGTATTAGCTTTTATTCTGTGCAATAACCTAATTTGTCAAAAATTTGGACTTGGGCCTCTTTCATTCTCACATATTCAATTGTCACAAATTACCACCGATCTATTCTATAACTTTGTATCATTGAAAAATATTTCTCCGACACCCTCGTCCCATTGTAACATGCGCTGGTTCTCGTCAAGCGCTATTTAAAACAAATATACCAACCTTCCTTCAACTTCACACTTAAGACGACGACTCTTTAGAATGTATTCGTTTCGATTTCTATGGTTACTTTGACGAAATCGTAGGTATAAAGGATCTCCGTAAGTTACCGTTCAACCCCAATCTACTACAACCAATAAAAGAATTCCTCTCTCGGAAGTCAACTTGTAACAAGTAAACATTTTCTGTTATATAAAAAAGGTTAGTTTGCACCACGACCTAGCTCAGTATATTACTAAACTTACTGTAGATTGAGAGCTATTTTCTTTATAAGGTCGTAAGGGAGGCAGAGATAATATCCATAACTATAATCAGATAAGCAAGTCAGGCGTCACTCATTTTTCACATAATCAAAATACAACAATAAATAAGAAAGTTGTACTTTAGTACCACATGTAAACGTATTAAACAACACAACAATTGTATTTATTTGCATATTTAATAAATCAAAATAATATCTGCTAATTATTTCAGCGTAAAACCAAATAAAATAGTACCCAACTTTTCGCAACGCTTTACGATAGTAAACTTAATTGATACATGAACTATACATAAAATATAACCAATCTTTACACAGAATTATTTTAAAATGAAAGTTGATTCAAACTGTATAACTGCAATGTAACAACACAGTTTTTGTTTGACGTCAACAAAATACGGTATTCGCCAAAATAAACAGTACAGAAATATAAAGGGCTATAGGTTGGGTTGGGCGATGTCTGTTTGTTATGTTTGGCTTGTTTGTCATTAACTGTCATAATTATATCACGCTCGTGTTAAAACGTTCTGAAAATTGTTCTGACAACTGAGAAAAAGGTATTCATAGTGGAACATTATTTCCGTCCATATTTCGTCGCACTGATAGTGTGTTGTGTCAGCGCAAAGGTTATTCAGGTCGCCGAAGAACAATTTGTACCAACGATAATAAAGAACTGTTCCTTGACCAGGTTTTCCGGTTTCCACACAGAAGTCTTCGACGAATTGCGTACAGATTAGTGAAACATCCACACGTAGAATGTTCGAAGGCATTGGTGGTTATCCATATCGTATTCAAACTAGACAACAACGAAACGCTGTAGACAAAAGTTTATTGTGGGCGCGTGTTGAACCTAGTATAGGAAGATACCGACTTCTTGAAAAACTTATCGTTCTTAGACAAGAGTCATGTTCAACTAATGCTATATTAATAGACAAACAACTCGATTTCTTGGAATTAAACGGCCTGACTTTATTGTAGAAAAACCACTTTACAGTGCTCGAGTTACGATTTGGTGTGCTGTATTGGGACACGGTACAATAGGTCCTTTGTTGAGGACGGGAATCATTACACAGTTACTGTTAAACAAGTGCGTTACAGGAAAAACGTCATCATAGCTTTTGTGAGAGATTTAATTAATATTTGCCGCACACGAAATTTACAGTTGAAGAGGCTATGGTTTCAAGTGGATGGAGCCACAAGCCATACAGTCAGACGCTCATTAGAACTTCTCCGCGAGCTCTTTGGGAACAGGATAATTGCACGTGGTATGGACTTCTATTACCCTTCACATTTACCTGACCTTACGTCACCTGAAGTCATTTGGGATATAATGAAAGAGTCAATATTCCGGATAGACCAATGGATATTGCAGAACTACAGCAAACGATAATAACCTATTTACAACAACTGCGTTAAGCACTATTTATGAATGTGTTCAATGACCTGCAAAATCGCTATGAAGCTAGTTTACGCCGTAATGATGCTCACTTTGAACATGTAAATTACAAAAATAAAAAAATTTATAAAGTTGTTGTTTTCGGTACTGTTTATTTTGGCGAATACTGTACAACTGAAGCAAGGCTATGCACTCAAATCTTTTTATCTTAGAAGACCCTAGCGAAGTCAGCTGTTGTCTTTTTATTAACGCTGTATTAATATCTGCAAAACATTAGACTAGCTTTACTTTAATGTAATTTGCACAAAATAGGGTACGTACTTATACATTCAACATATAGTTAATAAACTATATCGAAATGAATTGCTGTCGAGCATTTCATTACTTGATAATACGATAAGGCAAAACATCAGGTAAGGTAACCTAATTTCGGGCACTTTTCAATAATGTAAAGGTATCCTCAACCCAGAACAAGCAGCACTGGTATGTAACTACTAGAGCGGGTACAATTAACAGCATACATAGTTAAACAGCAGGCGTAACGTGGCTTGTTTCCATATATAATGATACAAAAACAAAAAGGATGCCTAAATATACACAAATAAGGTAAATATATTTACATATAACAACATAAATCCAAAACTTTCATTCAGGTAACGATATCCAAAAACACTACATTACGTTACATAACAAGATAGTATTTGACAAACAAATTAAAATTATCTAACTATATAGATAAGACAATTCGAATGCTACCACCTGGAACAATCTACGTATTATTACACTGCAAAAAATACTCAAATATTACTTAATAGGTTTCGTACAAGCACCTTAACTTAGAGGAAGAATCAAATCTATAAAAACATGAAAAGTTTCAAGGCCCGCGTATAAGAAATCAGTTTCAAAGGAACAGGACGCTAGAGGAATTTGAAAGTGATAAATAGTAGTACATCGCAGAAAAGTCCCTATCGCTATACACTACCAGTACTTCGCCACACTAGACTTGGCGTCGGGATTTTACCAAATAAAAATGAACGAAAAACCCATCTCCAAAACAGATTTTAGCGTAGAAGGCCATTTTGAATACATTCCAATGTCTTCCGGATTTTAAACTCCCCGGAAGCGTTACAAAGGATAAAAAGGATCTATGAAACCAAATATGCTTGGTATACATGCATGACAATACCATCTCTTCTACATCTGTCATGGAACACATTAGTAACCTACAATTGGTGTTTAAGGCATTACGAAATGCAGGACTTAAAATATAGTTAGACAAATCAAAATACCTTCAAACATTAGTAAAATTATTTGGTCACCTTGCCACACTAAAAGGCGTCCGACCCTATAAGAAAAATTAAGCGTTCACAAATTTCCTGTCCAACTCCGTTAAAGAAATAAAATCAGTTTAGGACTCACAGAATATTACAGAAAATTTATTAAGAACTTCGCGAGACTGTCCAAACCCCTAACTGTGTTTAAAGAAACGCTCCTAAGTGAAACAGCGCCAGATTCATTGAAAGCTTTAAACTTACAAATAAATTTGGGTGAACGACTAGATTTTACAGTACCTTGACTCCAACCAACCATTTAAAGTTACATCTGACGCATCAAATTTTGTTATAAAAGCATTTTATCAGAAATGAATTGTCAAAAATTTCCCTATTACTTATGCCTCCAAAACATTAAATCATTCTGAATCAACCTGTAGCGCTATCGAAAAGGAACTATTTGCGATAGTATGGGCAGTAAAATACTTTCGGCCATATTTTTATGGTAGAAAATTCAATATCATAAACGGATACAACCTACTACAGTGGTTATTTTCGATCAAAAAACCCAATTCAAAATTGGTTCGGTGGCGATTAAAATTGGAAAAATACTACTTCATTACAAAAGGGGTAAACTAGAACGAATCCTAATGCACTATCTAAGATAGAAGTTAACTTTGCGGAAACGTTCACATACAAAGATCTAATCACCCTAACTGATAACGTTGATCCCAAAAGTATTTGTGGACTAACCAGTGAAAATGTTGAAATGCCTTACGAACAAAACGACGCATTGATACAAAATTATGGACTCGAACTAAGCAACAAAAAAGAAGATAATGTGACTATCCGAAATAACTTAGAGTCACCATGTTAGGATTTCCTCTACAGAAAGGTCAATCAACCCCTATAAAAATCAAATCGTAGTTTCAGAAAGCAGGACAGCCACAAAATCAAAATCCAACCATTTGATAAAAATCATATTTTCTGGCAGATATGTTGGCAACAAGCGACACTCAATAAAAAACAATAAATGAGCATTTTGAATAGAATAACGTATCAATTCTAAGCAATCTTACAGCTTGTATTTGTAGAATTAATGAACTAATATCTAAGAAACTTCTAACGGATGTTACGGAAGAAAATGCAAAGCAACAGATAATTTAATACTACCATGAAACCAAAACAACATATATGTTGGGAACAGCGACACTCGAATAAATGGGAATTTTTAATAGAATAATGTATCAACTCTAAGAAAGCTTACAGCTTGTATTTGTAGAAGAAAGGTCCAAGATCCCTTTCATTAATGAACTAATATCTAAGAAACTTCTAACGAATGTTACGGAAGAAAATGAAAAACAACAGATAATTTAATACTAGCATGAAACCAAAACAACACACTGCGGAATAAAAAAATCGACTGCTCTCAAAAAATACTTCTTTTGGCCAGACATGGACAAAGATGTACGGAATGCATGACTCATTGCGGCATATGTCAAAAGTCCAAATACCAACGTCACATAAACGCTATTGTCTTTAAACCGATCCCAATCGTACAGAGCCCACACTAAAACCTTTGTATAGATAGTTTTAAATGTTCAAGACAACAATTCCTGTCTGTATGAAACACTACGGAATTCCAACTAAAATCACTTACGACAATGGAATCGAATTCAAAAGTCATTGACTTCAGCTCCTTGCCTACTACACCAAGTGGAGATTCATTATACCGGTGCTGCAGTAGCCCTATAGAAATTCATCCCTTATAGAAAGTATTCCGATTTTACGGAAAGAAAACCGGATTTACCACCATAACAAAACGAATGTATTACGCCCTACCATCATATAATAAAAGTGTACATACGCCCACCGGTTGTACGCGGTTTCAAATATTACGTGGACGGTTAAACTTGAAGATCCCTTCGAAAGAGACGAAAACTAACGTATCACTCAATATATACAAGAACCCGCCAATGATTTACATATTCTCTCAGGTTACATTTATAACAAACTGATAAAAAAAAACAAGAAAAAAATGCAAATCGATGTAAAAGACGTGAGGTCCAAATAAATTTAGACAAATCACAAACAAATTAAATAATAATGCAAGACAAAACAAAACATGTGAGCCGTGTAAAAAAGTTACACAGTTAGAGTTGGGTGAGTTGGATGAGACCGAGATTACAAATCAAAATCAATTCAAGCACGTAAATTTTTAATGGCCGTAAATCCCTTCTAAAGTGATATAAAGTCCCTTTACGTGCTTTTAGTTAATGTACACGGTAGATTAAGATTTTAACTAAAGGAACTAACGGATTCGATTGATGTCGCTGATCGCCACTTCCATAAAAAAACAACGCATAAGTGCAATGCGACGTGACTACCAACACAAATCTTTACGACCTCCAATGTAATCAACCAAAAATAACGCAAATATGAACTGAACACCTGTGTTTATTACTTCAAGCCTCAGTCAAATAATACACCGGTACCAAGTGCCCCCTTTAAACATTATTTCGTCCCCAGAGGTTACAAATTATCTAGTCAACCATTTCTACATAGATTACGTATCGAACACGTCAACCTAGAGAAAAAATCAATTCTCGAAATACTTGAAAAACGTTTTAAGTGCATATTCCACCAACCAAATGATCTCTTGACGCTCACTGGTAAATTAAAACTTGAAATTAAAACGACAGATGAACAACCCGAAAAAATGTTACAATACCAATGAAATTTGCCAATGTGGGTAATTCCAAATAAACAGGACGCCACCTGAACACAAAAATAGAGAATAGTAGATTACAGAACAGTCAATGAAAAAACGGTAAACGGTATCTATTCACTATCCAATATTACCGATATTCTGGATAAACGTGGACGCCACCATTACTTTATCGCACTACACTTGGTGTCGAGATTCCACCCAACAAAGATGGACGAAGCATCCGTCCCTAAAGCAGCTCTTAATAAAGTAGGACAATTAGAATACTTTCGAATGCCTTTCGGTTTAAGAAACGCCCCGAAAACATAACAAAGGATAATGAAGGACGTATTCAAGAATCCACGAAGTAAACTACAATTAATATTTAAAACATTACAAGACGCAGTACTTAAAATATAGTTAGACAAATCAGAATTCCTAAAAAAATCAGTAGAATTCTTAGGTCACCTGTCACAAAAAATGTGTTACTCATTCCAAAACTACCTATACGCAACAATGTTTGAAGATAGGGTCCTAAGTGAAACACAGCGCTCAATTCATTAAACGCTTTAAGTTCTGCAAATAAATTTTGATGAACGACTGATTCTACAATACCCTGACTTCAACAAATAACTCTTTGTTACAACAAACGTTTTAAATTTTGTTATAGAAGCCATTTCAAAAAATATTTTGCCATTACATATGCATCCAAAACATGAAACCCTTATGAATCAAGCTATATCACTATCGAAAAGCAACTACTTGCGATAGTACGGCTAATAAGATACCTTCGGTGCAAAATTCAATATCATAAACAACTACAAACCATTACAGTGGTAATATTCGCTCAAAGCGCCCAATTCAAAATGGTTAGGTGACGTATTGGAAGAATACGATGACAACATCGTGTACAAAGAAGGTAAATTAGATACGAATGTAGATACATTATCTAAAATAGAAATTAGCTTTCTGGAAACGTTTACAGAGGAAAATGCAATCTACATAATTAATAATGTTGATCCCAAAAATATTTTTGGACCCATCATTGAAAATGTTAAAATGTTCTATGAATATAACGACTTGTTGGATCCCAACAACTCATCAACATTAAGAAACCTACAAAATCATGAACTCAAACCAAGTAACAAGTAAAAACCACTTAAAACCTAGAAGACACCATATTTACATTTTCTTTGCAGAAAAATCAATCATAATTTCAGAAAGCACGAGATCCACAAAATCAAAATCAGAACAATTATCTGATTAAAAAAAGCACTTTTTGCAGATATGTTTAGAACGGCGAGAACCAAAGAAATGGGCATTTTTAATAAGAGAACACATCAACCATAAGATAACTTATGGCTTGTATTTTAACATCAAACTTTAAAAACAAATCATTTAGCACTAGAATCTAACACCCTTCCACCAGATTTAACGGACGAAAATGAATGACAACATATAATTAAATTCTACCGTGAAACTAAAACAGCACAACCGCGAAATAAATGAAAATTTAACTGCTTTCAATAAGCACTTTTATTATCCAGATATGGCCAATGATGTATTTAATTACAAAGTCATGCTACATACGTCAAAAGTCCAAATACGAACATCACACAAAATCCTGACAAACATACCCCATGATTCCCCTAACCGCCATCGAAATAGCAAGTAAATTAATTAACAATGCGAAATTCCAATTAAAATCACTAGCGACAACGGAATCGAATTCAAAAATTATATTCTTCAAGACCTTTGTGTACTACACCAAATAGACATTCATTATACCTCTTAACAAGAATAAAGCTTTCACTCATTTCTTACAGTATACGGCGTCCACGGAAAGAAAATGTGAACACTCCCATAATGCAACTTGTGGGTTACGTCGTGCTTTCATGTAACAACAGTATATATACGTCCATCGAGTATACGCTGTTTCAATTATTACGTGGACGATTAAGCTTGACACATACGAACATACGAACTAAATCATAAAATAAAGCAAAACAAAATATCTCAACCGGTAGCTTTTAACTTGACAAAGGTAAATACATGCCCAAAATTACACAACAAATGATTATAATATAAAGCATAATAGGAAAATAAAAAAAGTACAAGTACGATCAATGAAACATTCCCCAGGCAGCGGGGAGTAAACAAAAATATTTGGTCAAAAACAATATCTAACACCTAAAAAAAAGAATGCTGTGTTATGTATTTAACAGCAGCGGCAAACGTCATGGGGAAGTAACAGTAATTACTTCCTCTTACGTAAGCAACACAAGTATATACATCCAAATAACAGTAATAAACAAAATTGGCTACTGTTTAAAATTTGCTACTAAGAATCAAAACGTTAAAACTACAATGACAGGAATTTCTACTGCAACATTGATTAAAATTTTAAGTTACACCAAATATTATCATGAACAAGCTGATACACAAATAACAGCAAAAAAATAACGTTACCCAGCATCATTTCGTCATTTCCGCAATTTCCATTGTTCTCCCGATCCAAATTCCATCATTATCAGCTGATATTATTATAAAGCGTCGCACAACATAAATTTATTAAAACCCTTACTGCGCACATTCTTTTAAATAAACTTATATGAATACTTCAATACAGAATAATCTCGCACTTTAACTTCTACCAAATATTACCACGAGATACTTTTCTATTATTCTAACAAGTCACAGTAATAACGTCAGTAATCTCGATAAATACACACATGTGACAACAATTTAGATCCCCTAGATCTGTAAATGTACATTACGAAGAAACTTTTTATCTCAAGTTCTTAATGTGCGGTACACTACGAGGCCGACGGTGGTTAAATATAGGTTAAGAAAACGCTTTTACTGAACAGTACAAGGCTAAGTTGCAAATCTCCGACTTCACTTATTAAACTTGGAGTTGCTCGATAAAACGGTAAACGTTAAACAAAATTGACGAAACGCGTCTTCAACACATCTTGATTGTTGTAAATCTCAAACTCTACTCTCTAGATCTAAACTTCGACTGGCCGAAAAGGGAAGAAACAGTCTACCCTTTCGCCTAAAGTACTTAGATGCGTTAAGTGACGATTTAGCATTTCACATGGAGACTGCTACTAAACGATAACAAGAAACGAGAAACCAACTATACTCAACTAAGCCAAATACGTTCTCAACAATATTTTCAGGAGCTACACCAGCAGGCTAGGTCATTATTCCATATCATCGACTTTATGCAGATAACTTTATCGATTTATTTCAACGATAGTTATGATATCAGAACATCGCAGGATGTGAAAATGGCAGTGATGAAATTTAGCAAATTAAACGGTCGTGCTAAAACAATTTAAATCTCTGCAAAATTTTTCATTAAAAAAATTTGACAACCTTAAAATAATTAAATCCGTCAATGTATTTAATTAACTTTTATATCACAAAAAATTATTCGACTTCTCTCCCGATTTTCACACAACGTGGCACCTATCGATATTTTTACGTAAATTACTAGGGAAATAAAAGATTAGTTTAATGATTTTGAGTTAAAACCATATCAATCATTAAAATTGCAACTAAGAATGGGTTTTAAGATGACGGATTGCTCTAACCAAATTTTTCACAATTCAAATTCTCCACGTTCTGCTGGAGGTGAAAAACATGGTGAATGGTTTATATACATAATTAAAATTACTTTATGAATTGTAATTTGTAATTAGAAACATGAAGTTATCAATCTTTTTGAAAAAGTCCTCGACGTTTGCATTTATTGCCTTCCAACCTGCATATACATATATAGGTATAGAAAGTTATGCAATCGACTTTTTTAATTAATAACAAGCTTATTTTTATATTTATTTAAAATAATATCTACTACTCGCTTTCTACAAAACTTTATTAAGGTAGCTGCTTGCACATTAAATATACATACGTCAATCTCAATTTGTACAAAATGATGTTCGACTTCAAGTATTTTCTCTCTACAAGAATATCTGGAAGCTCGGTGGCTTGAATTTTATCTTACAAAGTAAACGTGTAGCGTTTCCTTTGATGTCTTTTCCTAAGATTTTTATTAATTTAATGTAACTTGATATAACATAGTTCATATTTGAATAAAAGAATGACACCTTCTTTCGTCGTTAAAGCCAGTTGGCACCACACCAGACATCATAACCTAGTTTCATTGCCATTTAGAATGTAGCAAACCCTCTTTTCTAACCAACAGGGACAACTACAGCAGTAACCCACATTGTAATAGCCACATTGCTATAACTCTTTACACTCTTCTACCGCACATTTTGCTAAATTTTCATCAGTCTAAACTTTTGTAAGTCGTAAACGGAGTTATTTCATTAGCTTGGCCACATTTGCATTTTATTGTAATTAGAAAAGAATGTTTCGACGTCATCCTCAATTGAAAATCATTTATTAATAAAAACCGAAATTTGTGCTTCCACTAATAAAAATGTACGTGTAACAAAAATTTATGTTCTTCAACATTTTTCAAACATTTACGGTATTTTTAATAAAATTTCAGACTTCACGTATACCTAAAATTTATGTTCCAACAAGTTTATTTTTCATATTAAAACCACATTTAATATAAGTACCTCAGTCAATATTATGGTCATCAAATTTATCTTTTTATTTTATAGACCTCTAACATACAGGGTTATACGAATGATGCAAAAAAAATTTGAAATGTTTACAACAAAATTTTCATTTTCATGTACTATGTACACATTTATTTTTTGCTACGTTTTCAAAAATCTCTTTTATCCATTATGTATTTAGTTTTATATCCTATAAGGCCATATGGAATTGAAATTTTATATTGTTTTCACAAAATGAAAGCTTTTGAAGTGTAAAAACTCTTAAAAGCAGTATTGCTTTGACAATTTAAAGAACTTTTTAATATTGTATACGTTTTAAACCTAAAGCAACATTAAATTTTTTATTTATGAATTACATTGAAGTACTTACTTTTGCGTTCCATTTTATCGTACAATTCGAACATGATTAACCTTTTAACTCTATCGATATCGTTACTAACCACTGGCTCTAACTGATCTACGTAACTTCGCTGTCATCTAACAAATTGAGAACTCTTATTGGTACAAATTTATATGGATGTGAAAAATCCTATCGTACATAATGCATAATTTATCTATTTTACAAAATTAATTGACTTCCACTATGTTACTTTTGTGATCACATCTTTGCTAATAAAACTTCTATTTCTGGATTATCCTCAGGTACTTCTTTTGACGCGTATTCTAGGATTATCATTATTTTAAGTAGTATGGCTACCTCAATTCTAAGCTACTCTTCAATGTTTCCGTGTGTCAAGTCATGAGTGCTGCTCATCAAACAGTTCATGGCCCAATGAAGGTTAAGATTACACCCTTGGGGGTTCTTATCGAGGATAACTACTTCTTCGCTAAACAGTTTTGGTTCGTACACAGATCAACATGGAGGGTGTGTTTTTCTGCTAAAGTAGAGAGGCCTTTCATTTTGGTTGCTTCACACAGGTAAGGGTGTGTTTATTGCTTAAAATAGAGGGGATTCTTATCTCGTGTAATGAAGTGAAACATTTATTTTGTCGTTGTTATCCTGATTTTGTTTTTATTTAGTATTGTGCTGGTATAAAACAAAGAGTTATGCAATATTAGTTGCAACGTCTCAGTGCTTATGTTTTTGGATCAAAAGTAATCATGCAATGAACAGGTAAACATAATTTGCATGAAAACATGAGTTATGGATTGAGATATAAAACCATTAGATAATTTAAAAAAAAAGTGTTAATTAATAAAAAATGGAAATTAAAGAAATGAAGTAACTTTAATAAAAATGTAATAAATATGCACTTTCTTGTGTAATTAGTTAATTAGGAAAATGGGCAACACTGTAAAGACAAAATCAATAATTGACGTCAAACGGACGTTTAAAAGTCCATGTCAGATAGAGCTTAATGGACATCTCTAAATTAACTTAAAAAAAGTAGCAAAGCCGCCCACTTCTGTCCAAATATCGATAATACAGTTTAAGCATTCTTAATCACACTTATCTAATGTTTACTCTCATTTCGCTTTATATTAAGACCTTTATAAACAACTAATTTACTCACCCACTCACACACTCACTCACTCACTCAGTCACTCACTCTCTCACTCACACACTCACTCACTCACTCACTCACTCACTCACTCACTCGCCCACTCACTCAATCACTCACTCACTCACTCCCTCACTTACTCACTCACTCACTCACTCACTCACTAACTCAATTGATATTGTAATGGATTATGATCGGTTAAAAAACCTAGTTTATTTGTATTAGGATGTCTAAGTCATAAAATTACTAAATCAAAGATTTACATTGTTTTTAACAAAAAAATATGCTAATCTATGCATAAAATAGAGCATAACCATCTTATTATTGTCTTATTTGAGTTTTATTGAAAATTAAGTGTATTACTGTGGGTTTTAGGGTGACAGGTATAAACAAATTTTAGGGTCTAGAACGAAATAGTACATCGACGGGAGCGGTCGATGCTTCATTTTGCGTGGCCATTTTGAATATGTATTTTCAAATTCTATAAAGTTTAAAACATGAAAATTGGAATTTTTTCGCCACCAATTACTAAAAATAAGGTCATTTAAAGCTATTAGCGATTTAAAACGGCCTAAAGGTCATATTAGGAGATCTGAGCAAATAATAAATGTTTAGTTGTGCATTCAAGTTAGACAAGTGATTGTTTAACAAATATGAGTGCTAAACTCATAGCCTTTTAGTGAGATCAATAAATATAGTATACGTAAGTTATTTATAAATTTAATAAAATAAATGGTGAAGTGGCATGCTTCACAATTAATTGAAATGGGAAATTTTTTAAATTGTATTTAAGCCTCAAATTTAAATAAAAATAACTATTTGTGTTAAACATATTACGTCACTGCATAAGGAATTGTAAGAGTAAGAGATTTTATGCTTCTTTACATATTCTCGACACAATACACATACTTAATATTCATTATTAATATACTTGATTGATTAAATCATCGTTGTGAGGGTCAAAGTTCGATCATTGAATTTGTATATTATATATATATATATATATATATATATATATATATATACAGGGTTACTCACGTTGTACGACACGGAAGAGTGTGGCTATATATCTTAGTTTTAAGAAAGTTTTATTTTTCGAGTGAATACATATCTATCAGAGGTACATTTTAAAATTATAGTCACAATATACATGTTGTTCCAAAAACCCGATACATGTCAAAGCTTTTTTTTTAAATGGGACACCCTGTATATTCTTACTTTTTCGATTTATACGGTCAAAAAAAAGTGAATTTCATTAAGGTTTACCTCTACTAAACCTAAAGGCTTTTAAGATATTTTGTATTTTGTGAAAATGAAGTAATAATTTCGACACGTTTGTAGTTAAATTTTTCATGAGCGCTTCTGTACTAAATTTGGGTACTGTTCAACTAATTGAATAAGTTTCATGTTGAATTTCTGAAAAATTGATTATCTTATACAAGGTGTTCAAAAATGTTGACCTTACATTGTCAATATTTAAATCGCAATAACTTGGTTATTTCAAATGGAACCTCCTGTATTTTATATCAACGTCAGTTGTAGAATTTTATTCTCTATCAAACGATATTTCACTTCCCTATAGCTAAATATTACAGTTCTCATGAAAAACTATTTTAACATCTATCAAGTCAACCATGAAATTTTTACAGGTAAAATTTTATTGCTCTCAGTTGTTGATTTAATAATAATAAAACTTTTGATTATGATTTTTTTAAAAATTTATTACAAAAATAAAGATAAATGAAAATATGATGAAAATGCAAAAAACAACAGTTTACTATTTATAATAAATGTTCAAAGTGACGACCGTCTGATTCCAAACACATTTGTATTCGCTTTTCGAAACGTTTACCAACATTGGATAACATTTCTGGTTGGATACTTTGGAAAGCTTCTCTGATACGGTCCTTCATGTTTTCTGGTGTAGTTGGGAGTGTATTATAAACAATCCCTTTCACATATCCCCATAGAAAGAAATCCGGTGAAGTAAGTTCTGGTGATCGTGGAGGCCAGCACTGGGGGCCATTTCTTCCTATCCAACGATTTTGGAAATGAGTATTTAGAAAATCTCGTACATCACGATGATAATGTGCTCCATCCATTTGCAACCACACGTTCGCCCTCTTGTTTAAGGGATATCTTCTAATAAAATTGGAAGTTCATTTGATAAAAATTCTAAAAATAATCTTCCATTTAATGGAAGTTATGCCTGTTGACGTAGCCATTATTGTGAAATGTGCATTCATCGCTGAACAGAACTAGATTGGAAAAGTGTTCATTTTCTGCAATTTTATCCAACAACCACATACAAAATGTAACTCGATTATCAAAATCATTTACCGAAAGTTCTTGGTGACGTTGGATTTTATAATCATGGTATTTATGTTTATTAAGAATTCTAGAAACGCTAGCTTGACTAACGTTAATATTCTGGACTATTTGGTTTTGCCCTATATGGGGATTTTCTATTACGGATGAAATAACATCAAATTCAGTGTCTTCGCCCTGTGTCATAGGTTTCGTTCTGGTCGGCATATTATACTCAACACTTCCACATTGCCTGAATTGAGCCAAAAGTCTTTCAAAAACACATTTGTTCGGATGATTCCTATTAGGAAATCTCTGAGCGTAAACTCGTGACGCCAATGAACAGTTTTGTAGACATTCTCCAAGAATAAAAATCATATCGATTCTTTCTTTTTTGCCATAAACTTTCATTTTGGATAATGAATTATAATAGAACTCCCAAACTAACTCGACAGAATGAATCACAACGTAAGAACTGACATAAATAAACTGACAGCAATAACATTTAACCTGTAAAAATTTCATGGTTGACTTGATAGATGTTAAAACAGTTAAAATCGGTGTACTTTCACTAAATGTGAGTTTTTCATGAGAACTGTAACATTTAGCTATAGGGAAGCGTAATATCTTTTGATAGAGAATAAAATTCTACAACTGACGTTGATATGTAATACAGGGGGTTCCATTTGAAATAACCAAGTTATTGCAATTTAAATATTAACAATGTAAGGTCAACATTTTTGAACACCTTGTATAAGATAATCAATTTTTCACAAATGCAACATGAAACTTATTCAATTAGTTGAACAGTACCCAAATTTACTACAGAAGCGCTCATGAAAAATTTAACTACAAACATGTCGAAATTATTACTACATTTTCACAAAATACGAAATATCTTAAAAGCCTTTAGGTTTAGTAGAGGTAAACCTTAATGAAACTTACTTTTATTTTGACCGTATAAATCGAAAAAGTAAGAATATACAGGGTGTCCCATTTAAAAAAAAACTTTGACGTATCCGGTTTTTGGAACAACCTGTATATTGTGACTATAATTTTAAAATGTACCTCTGATAGATATGTATTTACTCAAAAAATAAAACTTTCTTAAAACTAAGATATATAGCCACAATCTTCCGTGACGTATAACGTGAATAACCCTGTATACATATATATATATATATATATATATATATATATATAATATATATATATATATATATATATATATATATATATATATATATAATATATATATATATATATATATATATATATATATATATATATATATATATATATATATATATATATATATATATATACAGGGTGGCCCATTAGTGTGGACGGCAAATAACTTAAAAATTATTACAGAGAGACAAAAATTGTACAGTTTTTAGAGAAGCACAATTGGAAAATATTAGTAAGGATACAGGGTCGTCCAGAAACGTCTGACATACCAAACATAATTTTTTTAATGAAATACCCTATATAATTTTCTATTTTTAAATTCGGCTTTTTTCTTGATTCTAAAAATATACGGTTGGCATAGCTTATATCTAATGGTTTAATAGATATGACCATTTCTTATTGCAATTGAACTTCAACAATTGAAAATAAACAATAGTTCTGATTGTGTAACACAATAGTGCATATGCTCTATTTTTCAAAATTACTTTCAAATTTTACTTTATTTTTTTATACAGAGTAAACAAGAAAATCTATTTTAAAATTTCTCAATTTTTTCAAATGGAACTGCCCTGTGTATTATTGCATATTTGGAATCAGCTATCTTTCGTGATTCTAAAAGTGTATGCATTTGATAATTTATACCGTGGGAAATCAAAAGTTATGCCATTATTTTATGGAAATTTCGGTAAGTTGAATATTAATACATGTTAAATTATTTTAAACAGAACTGAAAGGGGCATATTTTAATTGAAATAAACAAGTTATAGAGATAGTGAAACCTTGCACTATAAATTTAAAATAAAATCATTACTAAAATAAACTTTTGTTGCACAAATCAAGCTTAAGTGGCTAATTGAACTAATCGAAATTGGGTACTAAGTAAAAAAAAGTTTGATAAAGGAATAGCAAAAAATTAGGTGTACTTATAACTATTGAAGTAAGTGTTCAAAATGTCTTCCGCGTTGTAGCAAGCATTTGTTGGTGCGTTTAGAAAATGATTCCTTGACACGTTGAAGTACAACCGGCGTTATGGATGCGAATGCATTACGAATGCGCATTTTCATATCATCTTTTGTTGTTGGGATTTGTTTGTATACAGTTTCTTTCACGTATCCTCATAAAAAAAATTCAGTAGTGTAACGTCTGGAGAGCGTGCTGGCCAGCTTATAGCGCCTCCTTGACCTATTCACCTACCAGGAAATTGTTGCTTCAACCATTCTTTAACGTTTCTAGCAAAATGAGGGGCACCATATTGCTGAGACCACATTTCTTCGCTAATATTCACCGGAACATGTTGAAACAAGCATAGTAAAGAGCACCATTTAAATTATTTTCAAAAAATAGAGTCCAATAAGGTATCCATCTAAAATTGCAGCCCGTGCGTTGAGAGACCATTTATGCCGTATGCCTGTCTTCATCGTAATATGTGGGTTGTAGTCGGAGTAATAATGGAATGCTTATTTACAGTTCCATTTTTATGGAATGTTGCTTCGTCGGAAAACATTACTTTTTGTAAAAAATTAACCTGATCGGCAAAACGTTATTCTTCTTTGATAATCAGTATCCAAAAGTTCTTGGTAGGGGTGAAACATTTTTTACTTTTTGTACTTATTTCACGACTACTTGCGTGACGATCATGCCGTCATCATGAATTCAGTTTCTTCATGTCACAGGTTTCACTCTTTCATGTTTTTCGTAGCTCACATTTCCAGTTCGTTCAAACCGTTCCAAAAGGTTTCTAAACGACTTTTCTCTTGGATATCTTAGTTTATTGGAAAATATTTCCTTATAAACTCTGCTGGCTATAAACAATTGTTCTGACACTCGCCCACTATAAAAATCATGTCAATTAAATCACTTTTATCAAACTTAGTTTTTCTAATAAACTTAACTATCTAACTAAAAAACAAAGAAAATTTACGAATTTTAAATGTCAATGAAGAGTGACATACTTGATTTCATTTCATTTTGTTTTATTGTTTGCCAATATGACTTTCCAAGGCTTACTATTCAAATTGATTTACATTTTGAACGCTTACTTAGTAGTAATAACTACTCCCATTTTTTGCTATTCCTTTTTCAAACTTTTTTTTACTTTGCTAACTGGTACCTAATTTCGATTAGTTCAATTAGTCACTTCAGCTTGGTTCGTGCAACAAATAGTTTTTTGTTTAATTAGTACAAAAGATGTCAGTTTTCGGGACGAGGAAGAAAGTTGCTGTACGACGCGAAAAGGAGCCCAGCAATCTTCCGAGTACCGAGAATGCATTTTATTTACGAATAAAACATAAAATTTTTTCTTCAGACACTTTTATCGTTATATTCAGTCATTTATTTGTAGTTCATTACGTTTTTGGAAACCCCTTATTTATCTCGCTATCAGTATCAGGCATTAGTAATGCATATTTTATTCTACTTTTTAGTGAAAAAAAAAATTACCGTGTAGTTTTTAATTAATATTCATTAGATTTTACCTGTACAAATGTGACAGATAGTGAAATAATGTGAAAATAGATGGTGCCATCGGCAACAGCTAAAGTTGATTTGTGTTTATAGAAGCTTTTCACTCAAAACATTTAAATAAACTTACACTTGCGTAAAATTAAAATAAAAAGCAAAATTATATTAAATGTCAATACCTATTTATAACTAAAAACGTCGTTTGTGATGAACATGCGAAAATTTTAAAAATGTGTTTATTGAAGTAATGAAATCCCACAAACGTCATTCACACGACACCGATATTTAGTGAAGGTTAACTTACTTTTTGCACTAACTAAACTACTATTTGTACAGTTGCCATGGAGACCCGAAGAATCCCGAAATCGGCCACTTTTGGTACGAAATACTGTCACTATATATCATCTTATTTTGAGTGGTTGGAGAAAAAGTTTATTTTAGTAATGACTTTATTTTAAATTTATAGTGCAAGGTTTCATTTTGAATTTAACTTGTTGATTTCTTTTCTCTTAAAATAATTTAACATGTAATAATATTCAACTTACCGCAATTTTCATAAAATAATGGCATAACTTGTGATTCCTACGGTATAAATTATCTAATGCATACATTTTAGAATCACGAAAGATAGCTGTTTCCAAATGTCCAATAATGTACAGGGAGTTCACCCTGAATAAAAAAATGAAGATATCTCAAAATTTTAAAGTAATTTTGAAAAATAGAGTTTATGTGCTATTTTGTTACATAATGAGAACTACTGCTTATTTTCAATTGTTGAAACAAAGTAATTAACTAAAGTAACCATTAATTGCAATAAAGAAATGGTCTTATCTATTAAACCATTCTATATAAGGTATGACTACCGTATATTATTAGAATCAGGAAAAAAATCCGAATTTAAAAATAGAAAAATATATAGGGTGTTTCATTAAAATATTATGTTTGGTATGTCACACGTCTTTAGACCACACCTGTATATATATATATATATATATATATATATATATATATATATATATATATATATATATATATATATATATATATATATATCCAGGGTGTTCCAGAATGATGGTGAAATATTTTACTAGAGCATTCTATAAGCCATTTTAGGGGGGGGATCTTCATATAAAATTTTTCAATTTGAATCCTCCTTGTTGAGATATTCGAGTTTCAAAATGGCGGAAAATAATAGTTTTTTTCTTTTTTCTTAAAAACTTTTAAAGTTAGAAATTTAATGTTAGTACACACTGTCAGCTAATCTGAATGCTATTTTGTGGTGATGTCTATTCTTTGGCTAATGTATCTGGAGGGCGGGAATCAGCAACCCCTAGTTTTATTACTTTCAGAACTTTTTCCTGCAATGGCCGATTTCAACAAATCTTTTCTGATGAACACATCGGTTATTGATAAACGCAATAAGCGGTTGCTTTGTTGAAGTTTCTTTGTTGTCTTGACAAAAAAATCTCCATTAATTCTATTATTGACAGTTTTTGCAAATTTCGTCAAGTTAGTTTTACGTGAAAAATTATTATTATTAATTTATTTATTTAATATGAATAACAATTACACTAATGAAGAATGTGTTCACATGAATTTGATTTATGGCGAATGTCGCGGAAATGCTCTCCGGACCGTAAGAATGTATGCGGAAAGATTTCCAATCGTCGCATTCCTAATAATCGAACGGTTGTTCGTATTCATTTAAAATTAAGGGCCACAGGATCTTTTAAAGTTCAACAACTAATATCTGAAGAATACTGTTGACAACCGGATTGCACCTTTACCATTTCAGAAGGGTTCAAGTATTGTTACCCATAGATCATGACCTTCGCTTCAGATTTTGTGTAGAAATACATCACAGACTTATTAGAAACCCTCAGCTTACAGAACGAATACTGTTTACTGATGAAGCTCTATTTACACGACAGGTTTACAAAACGAATACAAATTCTATTTACACGATAGGGTATTTTAAATCATCACAACCTGCACGAATAGTCCGATGAAAATACCAATCCTGTCATGACTGGAAAATACCAACATACTTATTCCCTAAGTGTTTTGGCTGGCACCCTATCAAGGTTTTTAATAGGACCTTTTATTTTGCCTATGAGTTTAGGAGGAGCTGAATAATCGCACTTTTTAGAAAATAACCTTTTCGAATTGTTGGAAGATGTACCTCTCCAACATAGACAAGAGATGGGGTATATGCAGGACGGAGCTCCTGCCCATTTTACTTTGGCTGTTTAGCAATGACTTCACCAAAATTCCGGGCCCCCAAGGTCTCCCGACTTAAATGCTCTCGGCTTCTATTTATGGGGTCATTTGAAAAACGTGTTTTATGCAATAGAGGTTAACACGATAGAAGAACTGCGAGATATAATTTTTAATATTTGCAATGAAATAAGAGTATCTGCTTACACCTTACGATCCGTGAATTTTAATTTCATTAAAAGACTACAATGTTAACAATGTGCCGGAGGCCATTTTGTAAATTATTATTGTTAACCACGGGATTAGATTAATTTATTTTCATTTGTTCATATTGTTAATGATCGATTAATCTATTTATTTCTCAATTTCTGCTCTTGATCTCAAATTCTATTTTTTTCTGCGCAAAAAATTTTTAAAATTAGGTGTAGTATTAAAAAAAAAGTTTATTGAAATCGGCCATTACAGGAAAAAGCTCATACACAAATAAAACTGGGTTGCTGATTCCCGCCCTCCAGATGCATGAGCCAAAGAATAGACACCACCACAAAATAGTATTCGATTAGCTGACAATGTGTCGGAGGCCATTTTGAACACTTGCTGTAAATTATTATTAATATTAACTACGGGATTAGATAAATTAGTGTTCTGAGACGCAGGCGTATACGCAGACGCAGACGCAGACGCAGTCGCAGACGCAGACACAGTCAGACGCAGACGCAGGCGCAGACGCAGACGCAGACGCAGACGCAGACGCAGACGCAGACGCAGACGCAGACGCAGACGCAGACGCAGACGCAGACGCAGACGCAGATGCAGACGCAGACGCAGACGCAGGCAGACGCACAGGTAGACGCAAAAGCAGTGGCAGACACATACGCAGACGGACACGCACATGCACACGCACACGCACACGCACACGCACACGCACACGCACACGTACACGCACACGCACACGCACGCGCACATGCACACGTACACGTACACGCACACACACACGCACGCGCACGCATGCACGCACACGCACACGCACACGCACACGCACGCACACGCACACGCACCACGCACACGCACACGCACACGCACACGCACACGCACACGCACACCACACCACACGCACACGCATACGCACACGCACACGCACACGCACACGCACACGCACACGCACCCGCACGCGCACACGCACACGCACACGCACACGCAGACGCAGACGCACACGCACACGCACACACACACGCACACGCACGCGCACACGCACACGCAGACGCAGACGCAGGCGCAGACACAAACGCATATGCAAACGCAGACTCAGACGCAGGCACAAACTCCGACTCATGCGCAGGCGCAGCCGCAGCCGCACACACAAACACTCTAACAAACTTGCGCGCTCACACACATTTTTGCTGTTTTTTGAAGACCATTTTATGACTGAAGTGCCCGAAAGCCGATTCGAAATTTACACATGTGTAATATACGTAAACTATTGAAATGATTTTATTCTTATTACTAAACTCTGTTCCTGATCATTATTTTTCAATTACTTGTATTAGGTGTATTTTTCGTATGTCTTCTGGTTATAATAAAATTAATTGTGGCACAAATGTTGCCTCACGCTGTTTGCAAATGCTATTGTAATTGTAACATAATCTGTATAAATTTTAACTTTACTAAAATTACAGGACAACAATGAATATCTAAATTGAGATAATTTAATAATAGAAAATGAAGTAGTCGCAAAAATTCCATTAGTAGTATTTGCACATAATGCACACATAATTGTTTAATTATGCTTTAAACTAAAGCATAATGCAGTTATTTAGAACTATTCATATTAAATTATAAACGTAACAAAAAAAAATTGATATAAGCCAATCTTCCTTAGGTAAATTACAGGAAACCTCTGCGTCGTAAGTGCACGCAAGTATATAGTAAATTGTAGTGCCTCCTTCTAACAAAACTGCATTGAATACTAAGTATGTGGATTTCAGATCATCGTGTACTTGAATATAAATGCGACGTTTATTGTTTAGCATAAATCAATCAGGGTGCAATTAAGCTTATATTGATTTGTACATACGTGTTGTATCAAGCAGGAATAATTAATTAAAACTAAAACGCTATTGCAAATGATATAAAATTCAAAATTATTCACTTAAGGTAAAGATTATATATTATTAACACCAAAATCTAATTTCACGACTACGACTGGTAGAAATGAAATAAATTATTTAATGGGAAATCCAATATTCATTCAATCTTAATTAAACACGATTTCTATTCAATAAATACCTGCAATTTTGTTTGGTGTTTTGTGGGAGAAAGGGTTACTGAATAAGCATTATCAAAAAATAATTCTTTTGAAAGCTTTATAAAAGATTTTCTGTTCAAATTTTAACCAACTGAACAGCACATTAATTTTTGTGCGTCATAAGTGCATAAGTGAAAATAACATGTCAAAAAGCATTTTCGTTCAGTATATTGACCTTTCAGTTCAATATATTATTGTACTAATATGATGCTTTTACAAAATTTAAATTTCAAAAGAAAAATTACGGAAGACCTTCTACATTAATTTTTAAATAAATTTTACCACTACGAGGGTGATTTCACCGGACGTGAAACCGAGCTGGTAGCGTAGTGGTGACACGACCTGCCTAGCATTCGGGAGGTAATGGGTTCGATTCCCGTTACCGTCTACCTTGTATGAGGTTTTTTCAAGGGGTTTTCCTCATACACACGTAGTGGCATGGTCACTGCGTATATGCACATCATGTGCGGCTGCTTAGGCGAATGCTGGGGTAGTATTTCCCCCCTCAGAACCCTAACTCCGTTTCTTCCGATCCTATCCTGACCGCACCCATCCTTAATCCCACCATACATATATACGTAATGTATGTATGTATGCTGGGAATCCATGATTGTAGCTAAAGGAGCTCGGAAAGCTCAAACAGCCCGCCCTCCCCCTCGGTGAGGGAATGTAATACGTGACCTTTCCTTTCCTTCTTTCCGGACGTGAAACTCGAAATGAAAGACATGAGTTCTCCTTGTACATCAACACACTTGAACCAGTGATGCTGAATGCCATTATACCTGTTTTGTAGTGACCTTTTTCAAAGCTGGCAAAATATTGCTCCGTTGCAGCAATTACTTTTCGTCCGTCTTGAACTTCTTTCCAGCAAGGAAAAGTTTCAGCTTCGAGAATAAGTCGCTTAAAGCGATGTCTAGAGTGTAAGGTGGGTGAAGGATAACTTGGGAGCGAAGTTGATCCAATCTTTCACATGCGACTAGTATGGAAGGTGCATTACCATGACAAAAGAGCACTTTCTTTCGAATGATTCCGGGTCTTTTACTGCAATTGCTGCTGCTTTTCTAGTTGGTCCAAAAGTACAGCATAGTACGCTCCGTTGATGGTTTGGCACTTTGTAAGATAGTCAATGAGAAGTTCCCTTTTGGAATCCTAAAAAAATGTAGCCATTACCTCCCCCGCCGATAAAAGCGACTTCGTTTTATTCTGTTGGAGCGCTGTCATTATGTTTCCTTTGTTCAGATTTGCGTTTTGATTCGGGTATGCAGTGATGAATCCAAGTTTAATCGACCGTAACAAAGTGGCGCAAAACATCAACACCCTCGTACTCTTTTTCGTTTTTGATGAATATTAAACAATCGCGGCACCCATATCACTGACATGCCCAGTTCAACGTCATAAAATCTCAGAGATACCTCAAGTCCCTTTTTTTTCTCTCATACTTAAATATGAAATAGATTAAACAAATAGTTACAAGGTAGGGACACGTGGTAAATTAATATTAAGTGACCTTGAAAATTGAATTGTCAAAATAATTTTCAACTGTCACAGACATTTCACGTATTTATATACGTATATATGTTGACGTAATCTGAGGAGTACCCTAAGTGCTTTTTGTACCTTTGACTATTGCTGCTACGGTCATCAAAGAAGACAAAACGTACCATCCAAAATCATTGTTGACCTCAGGTTGGAGTTGTAAACTGATCACAAAACAAAAATATGGCCAAAAGAATTACCGACAAAGGAACGATGGTCATGCGGAAAGCTAACTCTTTTTGCGAAAAACATAAACCTTTTAAAAAGTCTAAATAAGTCCACAGCTGAACTAACTTTGAGTTCAAGACAAACAGCATGTAGGACAAAAAAATGAATACTTTCTAACGCCGAATTTAAAGGAACTCTCTGGAAAGCTTTCGAAAACAGAAAATAGATAAACACCTCTTATTCTAAGCAGTTTATGACAAGTGGTGCATAAAATGTACAGCGAGAACAAACATGTATCGGCAGAAATAATTAGTTAGAGGTCCCGAGAAGAAATGCCTGATGCGTAACGTTGTACAGAAACCATTGTTAACTGCATACATCAAGTTGATTTTTGGTTTAAAAAACTTACAATAGAAAATTTTTAATGGAGCTTCCTACAGTACGATCTAAGAGGTTAAAGTTTCTCAGAAAGTATTCCTTAGAAAAAAATACTAACTTATAGACACCAAAGGTTTTGGGCGAGACGTGGATTTTCGGCTAAGGTCAGATGAGATGATCATGGCAAGATAATACTGCATTAACCCAGTGTAAGAAAACAGGCGAGGGTTCAAGATATATTATCGTG
Organism: Vesta saturnalis; assembly: GCA_036346205.1. Lineage (NCBI taxonomy): Eukaryota > Metazoa > Arthropoda > Insecta > Coleoptera > Lampyridae > Vesta > Vesta saturnalis. The sequence goes on from JARFJB010002516.1 coordinate 2,072,078, forward strand.
CATACAGGAGAAAAGGACTGTTTTGTTGACAGCACAAAGCAAGTTTTCAGATGTAATCGAAATCCGGCGACTACCATGATAATATGAACTGCGAAAACTTATACCCAACCTAGAGGAACCCAGTTTAATTATCATGGATAACGACAGTTACCATTCACGATTGGTGGAGTCAAAAGTTAGTCTAAAACAAAACTACAATATTCAAGAACTTATGAAATGCCAAATATAGGAAATTATTAGCAGTAAGTTGCCGAAAAGAGAGTATTATCTAGACTGTTATGCAGAAAATCTGTCACACGGTTTTACGTTTACAGCCTTGTCATTGCCAGTACATGCGCATTGAAATGGTTTGGTCAAAAGTAAAAAAACGTGCTATCAAGCAATTATTAAAACTAATAAATTTCCAAATGTTGTGTATAATTCGGACTTAGAACCAGACACTTCAAAGAGGTAGTGAAGCCCATTGGCAAAATTACATAGAACATTGAGACAAACAAGTTTTGTAAGACTGGGAAATCGGAAAAGTTACAGATCCTTCCTATATCGCCCATCTCATAACCGAAGGTGTCAGCTAATCACAAGGAGAGTTTTTGTACTATGAAAACAAATGATATTAGTTTAATTTGTGCTTAGAACGACAGTTGCAATGTTGTTTTTTCTTTATGAAATTTTTTCTGACAAAGGTTTTGTAAATTTAACGGCTTTTCGTTTGAAAATCTCTTTTATTAAAGAGAAATATATAATACCCTGTTTTTTAATTCTACGCTGAAATTATAAAAATGAAATACACACAATACGTCAAGTTAGAGTTAAAGCTTAATAAAATGCTGTTTATAAGAGAATAGCTTTAGCCCAGTAAAACATGACCAAATCCTATGTCCAGTTCAAAATAAAATATTTTTCCTTGAGTACCCAAAAAATATTTTAAGCTGTGAGTTATTATTTCTCCATGTTACGTGGCTCTCCGGTCGTTTAATGAAAGTTTCCATAACAATACACGCGTTGACCACTATTCAGCGGCTAGAGGCTATTGGTATGTAAGCTGGACGTCCCCAAACTATCGCTTGGCTCACACCCAGCAGCTGAGTACTGGTAAACATTCCCAATGGTTATGTTGTCTGTAAATGTAAACTCCGATTTTTCGATCCTTCAAAGTAATAAATTTGACTACTATTGACAGTTCAAAATCGAAATATGCATAAACGTGTTTGTTACTAGATACTGTAGTATGATCAAATAAAAGGACTAGCTTTATTTTCTCTACTATACATGCGCATACATGTACGCATGCGATCCTAGTTCTTTTGTCAATAATAAATAATAAAGCACTTTTATCTCAAGAGACTAATAAACTTGTCATTATTACTGTCCATTTCGAAAGTTGTCTTTTATTGGTGTGTTTCAAATTACATATGCCTTGTGCCATTATTCATTTCAACCTAAAAATGAGACTATTTTACGCTTGAAGATAAAATAGTATGTTGCGTTCGACGTGTAAGTTGATCAATATTTTGCTCAGTAACTATCAACTTACACATCTTACATAATAGTCTACTATTCTTTACAAAGAACAATTAAATTATACTAAATAAAGATAGGCTAGAAATATAAAATAACGCAAACTTTCAAAGAAATAAGCTTCAGTAGTGAGATGAGATGGCATAATTTCAGGTTTGGTCTGCGTTGTATTTCTACGTTTTTTGCTAAAAAAATTTGTTTTAGCAGATTTGCCCACAGTACGTTAGGCAACACATCGTGCGCCTTCTTGAATATCCAAGTATAACGCAAATATTGATAACACATAGATAACAAAACAACGGTGGATATTATTCGACAAATATTGGGTGGTAGTGTTGGACGAATGTTACGAGGTTAACGTTTCTCTATAATGGCCCAATGAAGTTATTTACTATTGGCTATATATATATATATATATATATATATATATATATATATATATATATTGAGATGATATTTACAATGCTAAATGTGATAGTAGTATAAGAATAAGTTCAGTATAAAAGGTACATTAAACATAGAGTCATTGCGATGGATTTAATTAAACATATATGTAAAACGCAGGTTGCTTAAATTAAAATTAACATAAAACTGAGTACATATGTGACTATACAGCATATTGTTAGCTATTTGGGCGCCATTTTGTTAATAAACTCTAAGAATAAACACTTTGGGGAATATGGTTCTATGAAATTAATTATTATATTTATTTCGCCTCGACTAGGTCATCAGGGAATAGTGTTCCAGCTTAGCTCAGTTAAAATAGTATTAAACATTTACGTTACGTTCTTTTACAAAATTAAATTCAGTTATAAAAAAAAAATTTGGCGCCATAATTTTGGATGGGAAATCAATTATTCTTTTGAAATAAATTTGGAATCGTATAAAAATTATTATCCTCCAACACCTTGTCTCATATGCGATTACACAACATAGTGCATGCATGCTGATATCAGTAAGCTAAATTTGTGCACGAATTGCATCAGGGCTAAACAATGAACCATATATAATTTCAGTAAGTATACTTCACTTTTTAAAATGATATTGTATCAATATAAAATTAATGAATTGTTGCACTATTTGCAAACTGGTATGTAATCTACTCGAATCCTTTACATATGTACACATAGGTGATAAGTAATAATCATCAACATAACCTCGAATGGTATTATAAGATTCATTAACTTACATTGATATAAATCTTCTTTCAGCTGCTCCAATTTTCATTATTGAAGATCCATTATCTAAATCATATGTGTTTAGAATCCCATGAAGTATACTGGTCCAACGGTGGTTAATATACCGCATCAGTTTGTACAAGTACGGGGATTAAATATTTCTTTAAGATTTCTCATAAACACTTTGATTTTATTTATTTCATAATGAAATGCAATAATTTTATTTTAGGTTATCGTATTATTAAATACAATAATTTATCTGCATACAATTTTATTTAATTGAAACTTTTAATTTCATTTGCATTGAAATAACAATTGTTAACTTTGTTTAAAAAATTTTACATTAAAAAAAATTGAAAGCATGATTTTACATTCAATTTTTTATCTGTTCAACATCACTCGTAAAAATAATTCACGTTAACCTCACTATTAAGTAGTTTAAAAAAGCATTTCAATTGTTGTGTTTCTAATCTAATTTAGGTTATGCGAAACACGCGATCAATCTTAAATCTGATCACATGTACATATCGAGTGACATGCTTTCAGCTTGAAGATTGTATACAGACTAAATCGAAAAGTTAACAAATGCAGTACCAAATATTTTCTGACAACCAATTTGATTGGAGCAATTTTAAAACAACAGCCCTTAATTTTCATTGGTTGTTCATTTTCTAAAATTTTCAAATGATTACTTTTTTACATAACTTTCCTATGTGAGGATTGATCCTAAAAGTATTAGTAGCATTGGATTCTACACAAAATTTCCTTTCCAACGATACATACCCTACTTGCCCTATTTACTTTTAAACTACTTAATCCATACAAATTTCAATAATTATGCAATATTACGTATACAAATTTACTTATGTCTAACATATTTTACTATCTACTAACTATGAGCAGAACTGGATTCTATGACCCAAAAAACATAAAGATACACCTGTGGTGCTACACAAATATAGTTTAATTTGAAAAATTCCATCTCAACATCTGTGTTCGGAGATGACAACCTGGTTTCTCAACACTTGCACTTAACTTGCATCTATGATGTTAATTTAACTTGCAACACTTTCTCTTCGCACTAATATATAAGTTATTTTCATAATAGTCGTTTAATTTCACATTATTGATTTGTAAGTTATTTGAATCTTTTATAAAATCGTCTTTCTCCTTAAACTGTATAATACAATTTACTTCACCTACGTTATCTGATACAAATTATTTTCTTTTACTTTCAGAACTAAAGCAGATTATGTTACCAGAACAAGATCTCCTTATTCAATTGAATAACATGAATTTTATTAAAGCAAATACAAACAGCACTTCCGAAGATGATCGAAAACTGTTTTTCTGAATAATTCTCTTTTATAGACATAATGTAATACTTGTGAAACTTGAATCAAATAGCTAACAATATGCTGTATAATCATATATGTACTCAGTTGTATGTTAATTTTAGTTTAATCAACCTACGGTTTACATATATGTTTAATTAAATCCATCGCAATGACTCTAAGTTTATTGTACCTTTTAAACGGAACTTATTCTTATATTACTATCACATTTAGCATTTTATCATCTCAATATATATATATATATATATATATATATATATATATATATATATATATATATATATATATATATATATATATATTATATATATATATACAACGTGTCCCAGATAACATTTCCAGCATGGGGATCTCGCTTATTATAAAAGATACAGATTTGGGTAAATTAGATGAATTACTCCTAAGGATTAGTGAAATTATAGGACACTCCAATTTCCAAATTTCCATGTATTTTAAGACTTATGGCAAGAAAAAGAAATGTCAAATTTCTTTTTCTTGTAATATCTTTTGTTATATTAGACATATAAATTTTATTTGCACTTTCTTAAGATATTTTTATGCAGAATTTAAATATCAATTTGGATATTTATTTGCACTTTCTATTTTTTAGTTTCAACCCCTAAATTAAATTTTTCTTATGGAACGACAAGTCGGCTTTGAAATAATTGATCGTGTTTTTTTACCCTCTTTACAATGATATAGCACATGTACTATCTATTTTTAAAAACAACAAAGAAAATTTAAAAAAATGTATGTTCAAGCAATTGACCATTCCGTTCTAAACGTAATTGTGCCCTGCGTAGTGTCGACGTAATTGCTCTGCGTAGTTTTTGGCGTTTAATGCTACCAAATGCTGCAAGAACAGCTTCACGAAGATCTTCGGCATTCTCAAATGTTTGCACGTACACTCGATTTTTTACGTAGCCCCAAAGGAAAAAGTCCAAGGGCCTTAAGTCTGGAGATCTGGGTGGCCATAAAATCGGCCCTCGATTACCAATCCATGAATTTGGAAACCGATTATTAAGATATTCGCTGATGATGTTTGAATTGTGGGGCGGGGCGCCATCTTGTTGGAAGCAGATATTAATATTCTCAATCAGTGGTAAATCATCAAGTTTATTTTCTAAATCAGTTTGTAGTAAATTCAAATACCTTTCACTATTTAATGTTTCGTTAAAAAATATGGGCCCAATAAGTTTAGCGCCTAAAATGCCACACCAGACGTTAAAACCAAATCTCAGTTGATACCGACTTTCCTTAACAACGTGAGGATTTTCACGGTCCCAAAAGTGAACATTGTGTCGATTGAAAAGGCCATTATTTGTAAATCTGCTTTCAGACCACAAAATCGTAGCTGGAAATTTATCGTTATTCTCACATTGATTAACATACCATTGGCAAAATTGTAATCTTCTCCCCTGATCTCCATCTCTAAGTCCCTGCAGAATGGTGTACTTATACGGATGATACCTGTGACGTTTCAAAATTCTTTGTGATGTAGTTTTCGAAATACCAGTGTTATGTTCAATTTCTCTAACAGATGTTGAAGGATTTTCAATAACTGACTGTAATACATTTAGTTCTGCATTTTCATTCCGTAATTTCGGATTTCTAGTAGGTTTTGAAAATGAACCATGTTCTTTTAAATTAATTACCAAATTTCTGTACGTACGAACACTGGGCTGCCTCAAATACATCCGTTCAGCTTCTATATTGTTTTTATGAGACAAGATGTAACAACTTAACATATCAAACTTTTCAGTATTAGTAAATAAAGCCATGTTTGACACAAAAATATTCTGGAACGAATAATTTTTAAGTGACATTAAATTCGATTGTGTTTTTATGTTTCACGGCCTGCTTATTGTTAGAGTCTTTAATAAAATACATTTTTTTTAATTTTCTTTGTTGTTTTTAAAAATAGACAGTGCTATATCATTGTAAAGAGGATAAAAAAACACGATCAATTATTTCAAAGTCGACTTGTCGTTCCATAAGAAAAATTTAATTTAGGGGTTGAAACTAAAAAATAGAAAGTGCAAATAAAATTCCAAATTGATATTTAAATTCTGCATAAAAAATATCTTAAGAAAGTCCAAATAAAATTTATATGTCTAATATAACAAAAAAGATATTACACGAAAAAGAAATTTGACATTTTTCTTTTCTTGCCATAAGTCTTAAAATACATGGAAATTTGGAAATTGGAGAGTGTCCTATAATTTCACTAATCCTTAGGAGTAATTCATCTAATTTAACCAAATCTGTTATCTGTTATCTGGGACACGTTGTATATATATATATATATATATATATATATATATAGTGCAAATAGTATCGTACCAAATCGGATTATGTAGAAACGGTTTGACATTTAGATTTGACCTTTGGTCGGGTTAAATAAAACATAAACACCCATATTTTGATATGAGTTTCATTTGTTTTGTGCGACTGGTGTGTGCCATCTTAAATTTTTGTAAATGGCAACCTAGGTTGAGTTTAGTGTCATTTAGCAGGTAATTGATTTAGAAATACAGCACGGTATATCATAAGCTTGTTTATTCTAAAATAACGAAGAAAATTAAAATATTAAACACATAGTTCAAGTGAATAAAACAAAAGATACTTCTTGACAATATCTCAGTCTATCAACAAAAGCACCCAATGCATTCTGCAGATATGCCAGAGGAATGTTTTGCGACAGCATCATGTTGTATTTATGTTTTTATATCTATTAAAAGTTTTTTACGAAATTACATTCTCGCTCACTTACGTAATACAAAAGTCAATGCATTTTACCGTTTATTTAAGTATGGCAACTGTTATGACCGTTTTCTGATCAATATATCTAATATTATACAGGGTGTTGTATTTAAGACAAAATTTACGTATGAAACAAAAAAATTATAAATTCATATTTCTGGTACATCCTGTATAAAAATTAAATGTCATAATATTTCAATGTCTGCACTAATTACATTCATAGATTTGGTAGTAACCTCAAAATAAACTACGACAAAAAATAACAATTTTTTGTCTAAAAGTACAAATATTTCAGAAACGATTAGATTTAGGTATACGACATGTTTAGTAGAAAGTGGTTGCTTTTCAGAGCAGAAACGAAATCTACAATAAAAACTATACCATTTCATATATATATATATATATATATATATATATATATATATATATATATATATATATATATATATATATATATATATATATATATATATATATATACAAGGTGCGCCATGGAAACAGGCGATTTTGAATGTCATTTTAATAGTAAACTTCAAATAATTAGAGGCTGCTGTTACTTTTAGGTTATTGTCAGTTTAACAGCATTTTGTCAATATGCAACAGTGGTCAGCTAAACACCGTTCATTTGGCGTAAGAACAGTCCACAAAAGTAATAGTTACGTATTAGTGCAGAGAATGTTTCGCAACCATTTTAACATTGATCGTAATATTGCTGTGCCCTCTGGTGCATGCTATCAAAATTTGGGTTAAAAATGTTGAAGAAACAGTTTCATCGCTCAAACGTAACCCCCACCGGAGATTGAATCCAGTGAGAACACCGCAAACTATTCAGAGAGTCAGGGAAGCTATGGTAAGAAGTCCACAACGTTCTGCACGGCGTCACTCAATTTCGCTGGCAATTTCAGCGACAACCTTAAGAAGAATTTTACACAAGGACTTGCATTTTAAACCATATAAAATTCAGATTGTGCAAGAATTAGAACCAAATGACTTCATAAGTCGTTCAAACTTCAGTCGTGATTTGTTAAACCATATTAACAATCATGCAAATTTTATTGACAATGTGATTATGAGTGATGAAGCTCATTTTCATCTCTCAGGATTCGTAAACAAGCAGAATTTTCGATACTGGACACATGAAAACCCTAGAATTCTTCATCAAAAACCACTACATAGTGCAAGAGTGACTGTGTGGTGTGCAATTTCGTCCTTTGGAGTAATTGGTCCATTTTTCTTCGAAGATGACAATGGAAATGCAGTGACAGTTACATCAGGTCGTTATGTTGGAAAGATCGAGACATTTCTAAGACCTAGGCTAACGTTGGTTTCAGCAATACGGGGCAACTTCACACCGCCAGAATATCTATATAAGCTCTAAACCGACTGTTTCCCGATCACATCATTTTAAGAATGGAAACATTCCTTAGCCAGCGAGATCTCCGGATTTGCCGGCGTGTGATTTTTTTCTGTGGGACTACTTAAAGATTAAAGTTTTCGCACATCGCCCATAGAACATTTATGAACTGAAGTGAAGAATTCGAGAAGAAATCAACCGGATACCTGTTGAAATGTTACGCAATGTTATGCATAGCTTGCGTTTACGTTTGGAAGAATGTTTGCATAGAAATGGTGGACATCTCGTAAACGTTATTTTTAAGAAATAAAATGCTATTTTATATAGGTTAACGTGAAATAGTTTTTAATTTTCTTAATAAAATGATTTAGTTATTTTTATGTCTTATGTCTTATATATATATATATATATATATATATATATATATATATATATATATATATATATATATTGTCAAAATAGAACAACGAAGAATACTCTTTATCCTCTAGCGTCAGTATACAATAATTTCATCTTTCCTACCATGTATACTCTTTCCTATAAAATACTTTATGAGTTTAAGAGTTATTTCTAGCGTGCAAGTTCGTGGTAGGCACGTAGTTAAACATTTTGTTTTAAATATTATTCATTTAAAAAAAAATTTCCGGTTTGAGTGTAACAAGTACCAATGTTCCCCATAGTACATTTAACTTTTTAGATGATAAGAAGTAATGGTTTTATAATTTTAGAAGTTAAAATATTAAAATTTGTTGATTAATTGTAAGCATGAATTGAGTTTTCCACAGTCAGTCATTCAGTCTGGTTTCTAACATATAATGGTTGGTTAAATGTGAGGTAGGGTTAATCTGCAAAGGTTTAATTTTGTAAATAAGATAAGAGCATTATTAAAAGCATTTCATTACTTTAATTTACTTTGCTAGCAAATAGTAGATTTTGCCAAATAGTTACCAGTACAAATAGAGCACACTATAATTGTATTTATGACTAGCCCTACCAGGCGCACGTTGTTGCGTCCTAAATTAAAAAAACGTGTAATCGATGGTAACAATGAACTAAGATTTGTTTTATTTGATACTAGTGCTAGAGGATAAAGTATATTCTTCGTTGTCCTATTTTGACAATATGTATATATATATATATATATATATATATATATATATATATATACATATGTATATATATATATATATATATATATATATATATATATAAGTAATTAGTGTGTTTAGTTTTATATACATATAGACATTAATGACATACAGGAGATAACTTCCAGTGAAGTCACTAACGGTGACCGTAACTAGACATGTTAATTTATAGAGTATTTTCGGTGTGCATAATTCCTCAGCGGTTAAAGCACTAATTACCATTGCTTAAGGTCAGATAAGGATCATGGTACAATTCTCCTAGAGATCCGTTCGATAATTTAGCAAATATGTATAAAAACAGTATCGGGGCAGAAGCGACACGAGACAAATGCGATACCGAGCCAGTAGGGATACACCCGATTGATTGTCTGGCACTCACAGGTTACAGTAGATTTTAAGTTTCCTCCTATCCTTTGTATTTCTGTATTGTAGATAAAGAGCAAAACTGATTAAATTCATATTTAAAAAGACGTTTAAAAAGACAGTCATCTCTCAAGAAGTAACTGATTAGCCATTAGAATCAATCATTACGACTGGCGGAAATGTGCCTGTACTTTCCAGTAGTTCCATAGGATTAATCGAAAAATTGAACACTGGGGCAATTGTGCGCTGCGCAGTATTTTTTAACAGCTGTTAAATTACGGTCACCTGCCGCAACGCACATAACGATGTCGCTAGTATTAAATAAATCATCAGCTAAATAACAGTTTCTTTAGGAAAATGGTGTGAATTATTTCTTTATTTTGTTCAAGCTTTCAGTCAGAAACTTTATCATTCGTCAGGCGTAATATCAAAGTGACAAATATTGACAAGGTGCCATCAAAGTGACAAAAATTTATTAGGTATCAGAAAATTAAAATTAAATTACTATTGTAGACAGTATAACCTTTAGTTCTTGAAAATAGATACCCAGGTATCGGACAGTCCATATCCATTATCCTTGTTCTAGCTGTTAGGCTATTTCAGAATTTCAACAGCTTCTCGAATCTTCCTTGTGTACTAATTCCCATCGTTAGCCAGGATTCTTGTGTTTTCAAATTATATGTTGTGCAGAGTGTTTAAGACATGTTCAGCAATTGCCATTTAGTAGGATGAAATAAGCGTAAGTGTCTTCTGTATTTTGTTAACCTGGTGTTAGTGGTTCTACCAGTTTCGCCAATGTAGGCTTTACCATAAGAGCATGGTATTTCATGAGCAACACACGTATGTAATGGTATATGGTCTTTGACAGAAATTAGAAGATTTCAAATTTTAATACTGTTTTTTTAAGCTACTTCTCATTCGTTGTGTTTGGAAGGAAAAGTAAAATGGCAAACTGATTTGAAGTCGTAAGGTGTCACTTATTGCTACTTTCGTGAACTAGGAATTTACGTCAAAACTAATTAACAAACTATCTGGGGTTAATGTTAATTTGCCAATCAATTCAATAATTCTTTATAAAGGAACTGCTCGAACTATTGAAAGGTCGAGGTAAAGTATTTAAGTTAGACAATGCGTAGGCTGTTGAATTTATGGAGCTTACAATTGGTCAAAGTGGAGAATTTGGTTTGTGTAATTTTGGCAATCCATAAACTATTGGTATTGTAGGATTTTGTGGTGTTAGTTACTTAATTATTTCAGCTGGGAAGTTTGATTTCCTTAATAGTATCGCAGTTAATAATTTGAACTTGTTAGTAGGATTGTATGATAGTTTACTGTAAGCAGAATCGTTTAGTAAACTATTTGCTTTGTTTATTTAGTCAGTTGTGTTCATTAAAACAGTAGCTCGTCCTTTATCTGCTGGTAAAATTGTGCTGTCTTTGTTGTTACGTAATTCTTTTAAGGCTTGATAATCAACATAAGTTGAATTCTTTTTTGGAGGTTGCCCTCACGTAGTATTCTTGTAGTTCCATATCTGATTTCGGCTGCTTCAGGAGCTGGAAGATGGTTAATACCCGTTTCAACGTTAGAGGAGATTTCTTTAACAGGAACATTGGAAGGAGCCACATCAAAATCCAACCCTTCATACAAAGCAGAGCAGACAATATCGGATAAACAACAAGAACTACGATTAACTACAAGATTGTCAGATGTACGGTTGGTAAGGTCTGTGTAAGATGTATACCTAGTGTTGTATTGTTTTTGTTTAAGAGAATCAAATTTACTTATCTCCCTAATTTTGGTTTGATTTTCATGTAATTCAAATCTGCTATATAAAAGGTCAAGAAATCTTAAGTCATCATTTAACAGCTGTTTTAATAAAAGAAAATGCAAATGGTAGATTTCCTTATCGAGTTGGGCAAGATCTCTTCTTTTAGCTTGGATAAATTCTCTTAAAAGAGATAAATTCGCTTTACTAAAAACCCTCTTTGCCCCAGTAGTGTTGTAATGATGTTTGATTTCAATGAGATTAGGTATTACGTTGTTAGGCCTACATCGTTTTAAGAAAGTTAGTTGACCAAGTTGGTTTATCTTCTATCTTTTCAATTCCTTGAATATTTTCACTTGTTTCAAAACAGCCTCCCCTTACAGGCGGTGGACTTAAGATTTGAAACTATCACCATTCGACATGTTAGATAACACTATTTGGGAAAAATGGTGTGACTATTTAATATTAACAAGGTAATTAAAGAATTAAGTATTGGACAGTTCATACCCATTATCTCTGTTCAAGTGGTTACGCTGTTACAGAATTTCAATACCTTCTCGAATCTTCCTTGTACACCAATTCCGATCGTTAGCCAGAACTCTTGTGTTTTCAAGTTTTATATTGTTTTGTATAGTGTTTAAGGCATGTTGAGCAATTGCTGATTTAGAGGATGAAGTAAACGTAAGTGCATTTTGTGCTCTTTTAACCTGGTGTTAATGCTTCGTCCAGTTTCACCAATACAGACTTTACCACAAGAGCGTACTTCGTAAACACCACATGTAAGTAATTGTATTTGGTCTCTAGCAGAATTTAGATTATTTCTAATTTTAATACCATTTTTGTAAGCTACTTTAATATTATGGTTTTGTAATATTTTACTAATTTTATTCGTTGTGTTAAGATAGAAAAGGATGGTTGTCTTCCATTCCTTGATGTTCTAATTGAAAGAAAACCAAATGAAAGCCTAGCACATTCCGTATATCGTAAGCCAACATATATAGATCATTATAGTAAGCGTCCTCACACCATCATCCAGCATAAACGATTAGTATGATACGAACTTTCTACAACGGTGCCACAAAAATGTGTCATCCAGATAAACTGCAACATGAATTAAACCACCTTGAAAGGGTCCTCATAAATAGTGATTTCAATAAACAACAAATTAAGAAATCATTTCAAGCGAGACAAACGGCACCTACGGATGGCAAATCGACAACCTTAAATAAGTTTGCAATTTTACCTTTCCTTGCAAACACAACCAATAAAATATTACAAAAGCATAATATTGAAGTAGCTTACAAATGGAGTATTATAATTCGATATCTTCTGAATTCTGCTAAAGACCAACTATCATTACATACATGTGGTGCTACGAAATACCAGGCTCTTGTGGTGAAGTTTGCGTTGGTGAAATTGGAGGAAGCATTATTAACACCAGGTTAACAGAACACAGAAGGCACTTGAGTTTATTTCATCCTACTAAATCAGCGATTGCTCAACATGCCTTAAATATTACATGATATAAAATTTGAAAACACAAGAATTCTGGCTAACGATAGGAATTGGTATACAAGGAAGAATTCGAGAAGAGATAATGGATATGAACTGTCCGATTCCTTGATGTGTATTTTCCAGAAGTGAAACTATTACAACAATGATTTAATTTTAATTTTCTTGTACCCTCTCTTTTATTTCGAGCAGGTAATTGATCAATGGTAATACATTCAAATTATAGCCATTTATTCAAATAAATAACAAATAACTAGAGCGGAAAGAAAATAAATACAAAATGTTCTAAATAAATAATAAAGGAAAAATAAATAAATTAAGATATGTTTCTGGTATCTGGACTGCACTGGCGGATTTAAGCGTCTCTAGTTACGCCCTTTGTGGGTGTGACACTGTAAAATATAGTTATTACGAATTTGATATATATTGTTATCAGTGAAGAATCTAAAAAAGGATTAATTATTCGTATCGGGAAGTGCTCAGGATAAGTGTTATCGGGGTGTAATACCTCTAAGTGAGAAGTTAATCCAGGTAATTTTTGTTAGTAAATTGGTATTTTCAGTGTTTAGGATTACCACTGACCGTGTGGTTTTATATCTTTATAAATTGTAACTTAAGGGTGGATAGGTAATAACGTACTTGGTTGGTGTGAGTATGATTTTGGGGATGATAAAGCGTAATTTGGGATTGTCTGGATGTAAGATTGTGTAGTCGGCCAAACCGCCAAATACTACTTATGTACTAATGGATAGTGACTTGAGGGTTGGTTTTCTGTGTACATATGGCTATGTGAAGGCTGATACCACCAGTCAGATAGCTACGTTTATATTTATAATTTTAACTGTAAAACCGGTGCAAGGACAGCCAGTATTATTAATTCAAAGTATGTATTCCTTAAATCACTTTTCATTCTTGTGGTGAAATCACATATGGATAGGGCCAGTACAAGTTAGTTGAAAATACGGTGTAATACCTCCGGTAATTCTACTAAAGCGTGGCTGTGACAGCTTTACACCCCAACTCGGTGCAGTAAAATCCAAGTTGGATCGATGCAACAAGGGGTCTACGACAAGGGTAATGTGAAGTGTGAAAGTGGATTGAGTGGGATGAATGGATTTTGTGTGTTGGTGTCTAGTCGAGTAGAGTTTTATTGGAAGTGAGTGTCGAGTAATGAAACTGGTTGAATAAATGAAAGGAATCAGTCAAAATGATTTCAATAGGGGAGGAAGGGTGAATGTCTGGCTGTGAACTGTTTGGTGAAGTCGTTTTTAAGCGTTTAAATACAGGAAATGTCGAACGTCTCTGGTAAAAGGTATCAGGTCAGGTATAATAAAAATGAACATGTTTGGTCTGGTATGAAAATCATAATATGAATGAATGAATGAATTGAATGCTTTGATGGCTGGGGGTTCTGGTATATATAGGAAAAAGGCCGGAATGGGAAAACGGAATAACAACTGATATCATTTATTAACAATGATAATACAGTTGAGGAACCATTTGGAAATAAGGATTGATATGAATTATTTCTAGGAAAGGAAAATTTTGTAAGGATTTGTCAGGATCATTACACCTTGTCAACATTTGTCGTTTTGATATTATAGCTGACGAAGGACAAAGTATCTGTCTGAAAACTTGCGATTAAATAAATAAATAATCACGCCATTTTTCGCAAATAGTGTTATTTAATATGTGGAATGGTGAAAATTTTACTCTTATTTCATGAAAATTTTTTATTTTTCGAATTTTACTCATTAGGGCTCGTCTTAAAACGCTTAAACAAATTTTTTAAATAAGCAATTTTTTAACCATCATGGAAAGGATACGTCTAGTGACTGCCGAATTTAAACCCTTAGACATTTACTTTAAACCTATACAAGATTTAGGCAATGAGCTTTTTATCAGATAATTGTAATCTTAAAGATATCCAAGTTACCTACTACATTCTAATAAACGTGGATTAACTCACAACATGTAAAGGTTGTTTGCTTCCCTTTACAATCCTTCGCAGCATCTTTTGTTATTCAAACAATAAAATCAGCATCCCTAAAATATTTAATAAACATTTTTAAATGGGAATCTGAAATTTGAACGAAACAACTGAAAAGCTTATGTTTATTCATTACCCTCGCTACTGTAACGACATTAAGAAAAATTTATATAAAACGCACTAAGTCTCTTAATTAGAAAATTAATTGAAAAAGACAAACTGCAAGCTTCCGTTTACTTACCGATTATTTATTGCTTTAACTTAGGTAGGTAGCAACTTGAGCCAATTTTATAATAATTTAAGGGCTCAGAACTGTTTTAGATTGCAAAGTGCGCGTTTACGTTTTGTAAAAAGAATAATACTTTTCCTTTTGAACTAAAATAAAAAAAAGTGTAATTGGAGCTTTAACGATTATCTTCTTTTTCCAATTTTCTAAACTTAAAAATCAATAAAAACGTCTTTCAAAGAGGGTAACTTAGTCTTTATCCGAAAACTATAGGGTGCTAATAGGAGCTACTGTGTAATTCGATTCTGCTAATTCGAATTTCGTGCGAGAAGAAAGGAAAAGTTACTCATTCATTTACTTTACAAATTGAGTTTAATTTAAACAGTATTTAGATTGTTTCTAATCGTTCTTTAAACACGGTCAAGTGTATTCCTTGCTGCAAATTATTAATATAAAGTTCAGTTTTGTTAAAGCTTGGATTTAGAGCAACGTTTATGAAGGTTGTTGAGTAAACTTTCGGAAACTATTTTCAAATGTTAAACTCAAAAAGGGGAAATTCCTAAATGCTTTATAAGTGTATTCACTATTTCAAACTACTTCCTCTTTTACGTTATTGTTAAAGCTTAAAATATAAAGGAGAAAAGTTTGGAAATATATATGAAAATATTATATAGATTTTCAATGAATCAGATATAAATCTTTTGAAATAATATGCAAATGAGTATTTCTGGTGTAGTTTAAAAAAGGACTATGAAGCTTCTATTAACAAACTCATTTTAATCTTAATTTTTGTAGATATTGTAATAGTCACCTGACTGAGACACGCAACATTCAATGGTAGACGATACTTAGAAACGAATTTTAAAGAAGAAATAGAGACACTTTTCAAGCTTAGTTGAAACAATAAATTAGAAATTATAGAATCTTTCCTTTTATAGAGAGTAGAATAAAATCGTTGAAGAACATAATATGGAAGGGCCAACGTACAGAACTAGGTTAAGTGCTAGAGATATAGAACAGGAGTCGGAAATAGCCATGTACCGGGTGACAGTATAGTTGAAGTTATGATGAGAGAATGGTTAATTTACAGAAAACGTATGCAAACTTGGTACGGGGTAAAATCGCACTAATCATCACTTATGCTTATTAAGATACGCGAGATGCCGGCTTAACTCACCGAAGATTAGGCGGGGTACGTAGTAAGACGTAAGTAGCTGAAATAGTAGTACGTGTTTCAGAGAGTATTGCACTTCGCTTTGATTTATAGTTCCTGATGATATCCGGTTTGGTAATCGTTATGTTATTCACAACATCACTGAAGCAGCTAGTGCCAATCTTATTAAGCCATGTTTAAAGAAGTTTGAAGAAAAGAGTTAGGCTGAAAATATTCGCTCTCCTGGACTCCCGCAAAATATGCGCATATTCAAAATGTTAACCATGTTTGTGATACAATTGCCCAACATCCACTCAGATGAGTCCGAAAACCAGCTTCGGTTCTGCAGTTACAGTGCTACTGTTTTTCGCATCTTAAAACATCTGGTGTGGAACACCACACGACCTTCCAACCTACAAAATGGAAATTAAAAGAAAGTTCGTTACAAAAATATGCAACATTGTAAACGCAAAAACAATAACATATGTCAAACAGACGTTTAAAACTTTATGACAGACATAGGTTAATAGACATCTATATACTAATTTACATTAAAAGAATTTTTTTAAGATAACTACAGTTGACCGAAGCAAACATGATAGCTGGGAGGACGGAACTAGCGCTGTCATCTTTTTCAGAGTACATTCAGGTTAAGAAGGATTTTGGCGGTAAATTTGAATATTTGAAAATTGGTTCTTGAACCGCAACACTAGTAACTACGTAGACAGCATAAATGGATGTCCAGACGATATTATTTTCTACTACCAATATCAAAACTGTAGTTCATACCATGAAATTAGCGGCTTGTATTTGGCATTTTTAGCGTAATGCATTAGGGAATTGAGAGCTATTTTCAGTGTTTTCTATTATTATTCGTTTATTTTCTTTAATATTATTGTTTAATTAGTCTTTCTTAAGATTCATTGTTTACAAAACCATTTAACATAAGTAACTACAGTATAAACAAGAATTAACCCTTTAACCTAAATGTAAACGATTTAGATTAAGCAATGTCCTACTCTCTGCAAGGAACCCAATTTATGTTGGAATCTTATTTTCTAAATAGGCAGCAGAATGAAAATAGTGAATGGATTTATTCAGTTTCGAAGTACAGGCAGTGCTGATAAGGGTAAATCATCTGTACGTAGTCGGTTTTAACTGAAAATGTGGTTGATATACGAGTGTCCATAGAATGTATTCCCAAAAAATGTTCGGCAATTATAACAAACTGGTACAAACTTTTAATTATTATTTTTACTATAACAATAATTAATTATTTTGAGCATTTTAGGCTTGTTATGAATGGGTCGAAAAACATTTAAACAAAAGTAACATTATCCTCCATACAAAATAACTATCACTCCAGATTATGAAACACACATGAACCACACCAGAGGTTTAATAACATTTTGAGGAATGACGAAATGCTAGATATGTAATTCTTTGTGATAAAGCGTGGTTTTGTCTAATGGGTTACATAATGTCATAAAATACAATATACGGTTTAGTCTGATGAGGATCCTGGTGAATTTATACAAGCTCCATTACATCCTACAGAAATTGGTGTATATGTAGCCATGTCAAGAAGATTGTAATAAATATGGTGTAAATGGTGTAAAAAATTTAATAATAAATATGTAAGTAATAATGAAATAAATAAGTTCTCCTAAACACAAATCGTCAAACTGACTAGAGATACTAACCATTCACCACAAATAGTGCCTTTGTCCCAGTCGGTAGTTTAATTAGGGTAGGTTCAATAATTTTGATTTACTCAATTACCACTAAATCTGCTATGTTATTTTCACCTAACATAAATAATAAAAATGGAATGTAATACTAATAAAATGATCTCGGACGCCAAGTTATTTTTTTTTTAATTATGTCGGAACAACTAAATCGAGTTTGTTAACAATAAAAATTTGATCAAAATGTAAAACAATAAAAAATATACAATTATGTTTATTGACAGTTAATATGATGACTAAATAAAATTTATCTTAAAACTATCCTTAAAGTACTAATAATCATTAAAAATAAATATCTGTACAATATATACAAAATTTTCTTGAGGATCCCTGGTATTATAAAAAAATGATGCTGAATTGCAAACTAAGATGACGTAATCCTTGTGTAATGTTGCGCAATTTATGCAATAACAATGCTTTTATGTTATCAGCCACACCCAAAACTGAAATTACCTCTTAAAAATTTCTTCTTCAAATTGAAGAATTCGTTTAATGCATTTCTTGAAATTTTCCAATAAAATTGGCAATCATAAAATTAAATGCGTGTTTAAAATGTAATTAAATTGTAAATCGAAGTAAAAATAAAAGTAAAATAAAGTAACCGTAAAAAAAGTGCCTGAAAAGAGCAAATGTTTTAATTTTTAGTATTACGAGTTAAAAGATATCTTACCATAAAATTAATGGCACTTTCACACAAAACTAAGGTGGAAAACCACAAAAACAACGCTTCCTGCTGTAAGGTGCATCAGGAAGTGAGTAAAATGGATGCTCGGAGGAGGTCAGATGAATATCATGACGCGTTGCGCAAATCAAATGATTAGAAAACAATTTATGGGAATATACCTTTAAGAAAATATGCACTATAAAGATATGCAAATTAAGTTGCCTACCTCATACCTATATTTCAATAATCAAAAACTTTTTGTTATATTTACAACTAAATGAATGAAAGACATTAAATTAAGGTATATTTTAATACAACTCAAAAAAGGGTTGTTACAAGATGTATACTAGGTCCAGTATTTTTAAAATGTGCAATTCGAGCTGTGATTTATTCAACATTAATCAAGACCGGTTAAAAAATGTGTAACAATATGAAAAAACGAATAGATGCTGGTTTAAATAATAATGGAGGTCATAATTTAGCATTAAAAATCCCAAATTAAAACATGATTAATTCATTATACTGTAACTGTTAAATAAATGTAACTTTTATTATAATAACATTTAAATTTTCTGGAAGTAAAGTTGGATTTCATAGGCAGTGGAAGTATAACATAAATAAATCCTCTCACGGAAGATGGAATTAATAAGGACGTTGTTGATGCCAAATAATTATCCACTACAAATGAATCCATTAAACTTAATAAACGTTACTACAAGATAGGTATGTATATAAAACAATGCATAACATGTTATTACAAAGTAAGAAATTCAACAATTATGTATGTTAGTACAAAACTTTAGAATCAGCATAATACATTTGTGTCTAGATCTAGGCCCACAAATACAAAAAAAAATTATGTTATTACAAAATGCAAATCAAAGATTATAAATTTAAAGTTCATTCACTGTCCGAAATTTCTTCGTCAGAGTTTGTGTCATCGTCAGATAGTCCAGTATTAATTATGATAATCAATTTTTCAACTTCTTGATCCATCAATCCGTCTCGCTCCCACATTTCTTCGGCAATATGATCGACGTGTGTGCAATATTTTTCCAAATCTGATTGGCTTATTTCGGCAAAGGCTGTTCGCACTAAATTTTCTAATTGGGGGCCACTTTGATCGACCTTGTGCATTGCCACCTTGTGTTTTGCCATACTCCATATCAACTGGATGGTATTTAAGTCGCTGTGATAGGGTGGTAAGTGTACCACAGCACGGCCATGGTTCTCCAACAATTCGTCAACATAATTTCGCTTAGCTTGATTCTGTGCCTTAACAAATGTTACTAATTTAGCTTTATGCATTTCACTGGTAGTAGAAACACTATTTCTTTCAAGTCAATCACGAATAAATTGCTTTCTTGCAGTTTGGGTTGGGGGTTTATTGATTTGCACACTATGGTATGGCACATTATCCATTACAACAATACCATTAGGTAGTAAATTTGGAATTAATTGTTTTTCTACCCACTGGATAAAATTATGATGGTTTATATCATCATGGTAATCTTCTGATTTGCTTTTGGATTTAAATATTAACAACCCATTATTCACAAATCCGTAGGCACCACCTGCGTGACAGTAATGTATCGTTGACCTGATCTTTCGGCTGGTCTTCAGATTGCCAACACTTGCTGACACCATGTGAAGGATGGATAAATGTTTCATTCAAAAAGGTACCGGTTTTTTGTTTTCCCCCAGAGCATTATTCTCTCGCAGCTTGCATAACTAGCGAGCCAAGCAACGATATCGTAGCGTTCCATCAATAATTTTCTTTTATTGTGGTATTTTTTAAATTTAAAGCCTACATTTAGTAATTGCTTTCGAAGCGTATCTTCCCCACCCGCATAATCTACTTTGTCCTTCATTTTATCAACCAATATTTTTATTGTTGGAATTTTCTTGTCGACGGTATAAACTTCCTGAACTGTCCTTTTTAAAATGCCTAAGTCACAATCATCAAAAACTAATTTGTTTGATCCTCCGCTTCGTTTCTTTTTAGAAGATGATTTTATTAACTGATTTTCAGATAACTGCTTTTCCTTTCTAATTCTCATTGTAGTTGGTAACGATTTAACGACAGCAGCAGCAGCTAGTTCGCTGGCCTTCTCCAAAGGAAAACTAATGTTTCGTGCTTCGGAATGAATACTTTTCTTCGATTTAGGTTCCATATTGAAAAGAAAGAAATTAACACACAACTACAAACAATACTGTCACGGATAAATTTGATTTGTGAATGTACTAAAATAAATATTTTTGTGTGATTGGTTAAAAATCTTGCATTTCAAATATTTCAAATAAAATTCTTTTAGTTCACATATTTTATGACTATCTTGTTTGCTTCGGTGCGCTGTATACGTTCACAACGAACACAGGCAACACTGTAAAAACAAAAACAATAATCTATGTCAAAATGACATAGATTTAAAACTTCCTGTCTGATGAAGATTCCAAAACGCCCGATTCTACAAAAATTCAATAATACAGCTTCAACGTTTTCAATCATATTTATTTAATTTTTACATTAAAAAACTTGATAAAAGAAGTTAATGTAACATTAAATTCTTTTTAAAAAACAAGTCTACACTTTATTTTATAAAATTAATCGTTATTCTGATAATGAAAAAATTTGAACTAACACCTCTAAATTACGCGTCATATCAAAAATTTGCATAGAACATAATTGAGGTGCTTATCTAGGCATTTTTATATATTTGAAATATACAGCTGTTTTAGAAATATTTGGTAAAATCCAAAAACTGGCTCTAATAAACCCTCTCTCTCTCCGCCACTAGATTACTTACAAAATCTAATCAGCTCTAAGCCAAATGAAATCAATATTAAATACAATACTTTAAGTACGTAGGTATTATCGTGTATACTAATATACATCCACACATACACAGAGACACACACACACGCACACACACGCACGCACGCACGCACGCACGCACGTACGCACGCACGCTTGCACGCACGCACGCACCCACACACACACACACACACCCACATCCAGACTTGTCGATGTTGGCGAAACTTGTCCAAAAGCTGTAAAATGAGCTAATAGGTCAATTTAGCGGTAGTGAAAAAAAAATCGATTGCATAACCTTCTATGCCTACATATGTATATGTAGGTTGAAAGGTAAAAATGACCTGACATCCTTTTAAAACTTAGACAGTGCAACAATTAGAAGAAACTGATTACCCTATACGCTTATACGATTAACGTTTGCCAACCTAATCTTGGAACGGTTTGACAACGTTAACCGAATTTTCTTTTCTAATAAGATACATTTTTATTTGCATAGAACCATCAACAATCACAATTGTCGTTATTGGTCACAACAATATCTCAGAGTAAAACATCAAACACCACTACATAGTTATTAAGTTACCGTTTGGATAATAATATCATCCGGAGGCTCAATAAGGCCATACTACTTTAAAAATAACGGATAAACAGTAACTGTCAAATTTTTCCAACGCTTCTTAATCGTTTCACCTTCAAGTAGTGCCTAACACATACTACAATTGCCACCAAATAAAGCTTAGACTTCGGTAATAAATGTTAAGGCACCACTACAACCTAAATTTACCAGTAAATCCTCATACACTGGATGACAAAATCCTAGATGATCGCGCTCACTCGATAAATAGCTAACTTAGCTTCAAGCATAAAAATCACTGGATTTTTAAACACTAATATCGTTTTTAATGGTTGCATTACGGGATATTATTTAAAGAACCTTACACTTGCCACAAAATAATGATTAGAGCTTGCGACCTACTTTATCGTGTAACACCCTAACTGAGTATACAATGATTGTTTTATTAATTCCCTTGGTTTGCTAGCTCAGATTACCTCAAGGGGGGTTCGGTTGGCAATTTTCAACACTCAAATGTATGTTGGGTTGCCTGTAGTTAGAACAGATTCACACACGAAAGGTTTAGGAAGTATATCGTATAAATTCAATATATAAAAAAAGAAATTAAGAAATAATATCTTCAATAAAATATAATAATTAACAGTGCTTCTGATATCCCTGAGGATTCAAATAACGGCGTCCTAGTTCCAATCTAGGGACCGGTTGTCGTGGGTTTCGGCGTTATCTGTAACAAATTTTGCACGAGTTAATTGAAAGCTAATAAGGTGCCTTGTTTACGTTGCTGGTGTATAATGGAGTATCAGTGAATATGGTGTTTTCCGCTGAATAGTTTTTTTGAGAAACAACTACAATTTCTATCAGGCACGTAATTTTTTTATCACTTGCGTTTCAAATAATGAAATCTTTATTATGTGGAGGAGATTAAATTAAATGGATATAATTGTACACAGTTGAAGAAATGTTGATATATTTCAACAGGTTGGGATGCCTACATCAACATTTGCAATGGGATATAATCAGCTGTTTCTTGCTTTATAAAATTTGTGCTTTTGTGAATGTGCATTAGATTTTAATGTTAATGAATATTATTAAATTAATACAAACGTAGTGATATCGGGTCGAAGGTAATTGAATGAAATGGAGTATGTATAATTTTATGTGATTTAAATTAAAGCTTCTGGTGTAAAATAATTACTCTGGAAATTAAATGGAGAAAAAAATTGTGAATATAAAATGTTAAAAAATGTGAAAAGGAAGCAGGGTGTACTCAGATAGGTTTGATAATTAATATTTAGGTTGGATAAAATAAAATTTACTGAATTCTATTCTGGTGTTGTTATATTGAAATTACAGGACAATGTGATGGGATGAATTGGGTACTAGGCAGCAGGAGTTCGGACAGTAGTTCAAGAAAGTGTGTAACAGAAGAATTATACAGGGGTAAGTAATATATTTATGAGATACTGGTGACGGTATAAGTTTTAAATGGGTGAATCAGGATCAGGTATTTAATTATGATTTCTATACACTCTTCGGGGTGTTACCTCCGAATGAATGATAGATGGGGATAAGGATTATAAGATTAGACAAGGGAATATTATAGGGATGCGATTTATACTCTACTGCAAACGGGGAGAGCTTTATTTTGTGAATCTGAATTAATTAGGTAACAGATGTCGCAGTATAGGATTACCTTATGATTGGGTTCGAAACCACCATTAATTAAGCAATACTATTAACAATCTTTATCTATCCTTCAAGGTACCTACACCGATAGGACAGATCTGAGATTGTTTCTCGAATCCTAGGGTTATAGGAAAAAGGAGCTTCGTAAAGTAGCCTTACTGCTTGGGGCCGCAGCCACCACTAATAGAACCACGTTACTGGGTAACTACTTGCTACCCCTCGTGCTACAAACACCGAGAACGTAGGTACTTACGTTTCTGGATAATCATTTTGATAACTGGAACTAGGATATCGAGAGATCAGGAAATATGTCAGGCAGGTTAGAATGGAAACAATGACAAGCATGTTAATATAAACAGGCAGGTAGTGCGTTTGGTTTTCACTGATCAGGATAGGTAGCTCTAGATCAGGTGGAAATTAATCGAATTGAAATAGAATAGAATGAGTGAAGGTGATCGTGGTTAGTTATAGTGGATTTACTAGGGGAGGGAAAAGGAGAGGGAAACTGATAAGATTTATAAACAATACTACATTCAGTTTGAGGAAATAAATGGGACAGAAGTTTTGATAGGAATTTCTGTACTAGGATTGGGTAATTAATTTGTGATGATTTTTAGGATCATTACAATTGGTAACTCTTCATTGACTAGAGGATAAAATTTTAGATGCACACATGAAACAACATAAAATGCCTCCCGATCTGTAGCTAACCTAAACCCAAGCACAAAGTCCATAAAATTTACTTTGCCTTTTAAAAAGAACGATCAACGTTGTTTGAAAAAGCTGATTAGGTTAATTGTGTCCGAAACAATGAATAATCACTAAATTTAAAAAATAAAGAAGCATAGATATATTCCCAACGCTTTTTAACGATTGAATCGTGCATAAGTACCTGAAGCACCTTACACTTGCAACAAAATATGGCTTAGAGTTTGGTAATGAATATCCAAAGGTACCACTGTGGTTTAAATTTATCGGTAAATCTTCATAGAATAAACGATAAAACCTTGGGTGACAAAAAAAAACATAAGCAACGCTCGGTGAACAACTAACTTTACTTCAATTACAAAGTTACAAATTTACTTTAACTCTTAAAAAGAACGTTAAACTTCGTTTGAATCAGCCTGTTACATTCAATTGGGTACAACATAATGAATAGATAATCACTAAATTTTGAAAACAAAAATTTAAAAATATTTTCATCGCTTTAATGGATGTATTATGAAATAGGACTTAAAACACTATACACTTGCAAAAAAATGAATCTTAAGGTTTAGTAAATTTATCGGTAAGTCTTGCAGGCTACACCCTTCTCATATGACGGCCATTTAAGAACGTTTTCGATATCTGTGGTAATTAGAAGTTCCTATTTTTTATAACCATTTATCATTTAATTTGCAATCTTCTTGTTCTGTAGTGATTACATTTCATTTGGTATTGCAGTGCTTTCTAAATATGTTAGTTGCTGTCGAAATTTGGTTTCTTCTAGCATTGTGTTTAGTTCTCCTTTTATTTGGTATTGTTCTTTATATAGTTAGTGTATGGCACTCCTCGATTGTGAGACTTCGTTAGTTTTTTAGTCTTTGAGAAGGTAGTACTTTATGTCGTTATCGTTTTTGCTTTTTGCAAGTGCAAGTTGGGTTACTGATCTCATTTCTACTATGCTTAACTTGAGTAGTGTTTACAGAATTTAAATTTGTATTCTGTTCCATACTATCCGCGTTAGTTTTTGTTGTATGGATTTGACCAGACTATTTTTTGAAAATGAGCTCTTTTAAAGAATCAAGTGCTCCTTCGAGGTAGGATACACCGCTGTTAGTTGGACAATTTTCACTTGCCTCTAGTCCTTTCAAAATAGCAGTTAAGCTTACTGTAACCATTGAGCATTCTTCTGGTAGCTTATATTTTTGACCTTCTATTATTACATTGCATCCGGCGCGGACTTGTAGATCGTATCCCGCAGTGTGGTTGTTGTGTCCTAATTTGAATTGTATAAAGTCAGTTTCTTCATCATCGTCCATAATATATTTTATATAATCTATTTGGGGGACAGATCTTGCCACACATACATCGCTTTTCCTTCTTGCAACATATTTAGAAATAGATTCCCCCTTTCTAGCTATCTATGGATATTAACTATTGCTAATATTGTTCGTGTTTAATTCCACTCGTACTTTTCCATTAGTTTAGGCTCTGATATTATGGTTTTTAAGTAATTATTGGGTTTACTCAATATTTTTAAACCACATTTATTAGCGATCTCTTCAAATCTAAGTTTTAGTGGGGCTTAGGATAGTCCCTATACTGATTCTTACGGTATTCCATTAATAGTTTTGTACAGTTTTGAGTATACATTGCATACGCGTACTAAAAGTTCGATTTTATAAGAAACTTTGTATAGTTGTCGGTAATACTCCTTTAATTTTCCACTCTTTAAGCATTTTCAGTATGTTATATCGCCACATGGTGTCAAAGTCGTTTTGAAGGTCAAAAAATGGGTATGTTGGGTCTTAGTAAATGCTTCATTAATTACTTTGTGCATATACAGAAGATGATCTACAGTAGAGAATCCTTGCTTGGTATTTACCGATTTTGTTACCTTTTACAAGTACTGCGACAAGCCTGTAATTTATCATCCTTTCTGCTACACCATGATGACAAAATTA
The DNA here is from genome assembly GCA_036346205.1 of Vesta saturnalis. Classification (NCBI taxonomy): domain Eukaryota; kingdom Metazoa; phylum Arthropoda; class Insecta; order Coleoptera; family Lampyridae; genus Vesta; species Vesta saturnalis. The sequence goes on from JARFJB010002516.1 coordinate 2,098,556, forward strand.
TGGAACTATAACTTTCATGCTTTGTTGTGTCCTTGTTTTCTTTGGATATGGCAATTATGATCGTATGTTTTCAAGCAAAATGGCAAATACCTGTGTTCCTTATCTTGTTGTATATTTTCAATAGTTTCTTTTAGTTTTCAGGTGTTAGATGTGTGAGCAAACTGTAAGTTATGCCTTCTCTTCCTGGAGCAGTGTCTTTACATCTGTCTAGTGCTCTTTCTAGTTCTTAGTATGTGAAAGGTATGTTACATGATTCAGTTTCAATCTTCTCAAATTCCATAGTATGTTTTTCACTTCCTTTGTCATGTTTTGAAACGCACTTGAATGATGAGACTCACTAGATATGCTTAGAAAGTGTATTCCAAGCTGATTTGAGGTAATTTCAGAGTTGTTAGAAACACTTCCTAGGTTGGCAGCTTTGGAAGGGTTAGTAGTTCATTCGTACCCGTTATGCTTTTTACTTTTACCCACACTTCCTTCGAAGTTGTATTGTAACTCTAGGATGTGTAGTCACGCCAAGATTTAAGCTGCGCCACTCGTTTCATTGTTCTTTCTTCCGCTCGTACCGTTTTAAATACGCTAAAGTTTTCTTCTGTTGTATGCTTTCTGTATCTGTTTAATACACGCTTCTTTCTTATGTTAACTGGTTTAATTGCAGACTATCATCCTAGAATTGGACATCTACGTGTAACAACGATAGTTTTTGTATTGATTTTTCAGCTGCGTCGTTTATTGATTTAAGCAGAAGGTTAATTGTGTAATCTATCCCAGTGTCACAATGAGGTATCTTCAGCTCCACCTCATACCTCGTCCAGATTTCTTTATTAATGTTCCATTTCGGTTTGGATTTGTATTCATAATTCTCAGTTTTAGGATCAATGTAAATAGGGTAGTGACCACTGTGATGTAGGTCTTCTCTGACGAAACTGGTCAGTGTTAGTGATAATGTCTGCGAAACTAGCGATAGATCTATGGTACTTATGCTGCAGTTGGTTTCATTTGTATGCGTGTACTGCCCATTATTTAATAGGTACTGCCAATGTGTTTTTGTTTGTAATTGTTTCTAGCATTACCCCTTTTGTCGTATCTTTATTTGATCCACAATTTGTTGTGGCAGATAAAGGTTCCTAAGACAAGACATGGTCGAGGTTGATGACATCTTGGAGTTGGTGTTGTACCAATATTGATCCGATAGATATATGTTTATAATCTGAAGCTTTTTAACTGCATGTATTGTTACCGCACAGGCATGGGGTTGTGTCTTAATTGGGATTTTACAGCAATGCAGGTCACCTCTTATCATTGTAATTACTCCACCGAGACTTCTTCCTTCATACACAACTGTAGCCTGCTTTGACAATTTTACAGATGCTGAACTTAAGGTCTTTATTTTGCTTTAATTTACTTGTAAGCACACTGCTACTGGTAAGCTTTCATTTACCAGCAGCAGTGTACTTACAAGGAAGTAAATTAAATCAAAACGAAGACCTTAAGTTCATTAACCATAAAATATATATATTTTTTTGTTTGTGTTAAGGCATCAACTGCTTGGTTATTAGTCTTCATAATCTCATTACATTATTTAATTCTTCATAAATAATTCTGTTACTTTTAAATAATTTATTAGGTTTGTAATGAAGCTTTTATCTTCTCATTTCACTTCTGTACTGGAGTTTGGTATATGATACCTTTCTCTATGTTTCGTGTATGCTGTACATTTGTAAATAACATGATGTAGTGTCAGATCTTCGTTGCATATGATGGGCGTTCTTTTTTTTTTTTTTTTTTTTTTTTTAGTTTAATATGGCTTCGACTGCCCTGGTCTTCTCGCCATTCAGTCACATCTTAGTTTCCGAAGAAAGGGTAAGTATTATTCTATATTTTTTATATACTACTGTACATCCCTATCGATTTTAGGAATTTCATGACATTCTTCAAATTTGATGGGTCGGTTAGGTTGTATCTAAGGTCCTCTTTTAAGTTAAACAGTTTACGCTGGTTTACATACACAATTACATATCAGATGTTCTACAGAGAGATCAACGTTACAGGTATTGCATCGCGGTCTAGGCTCATTTTCAAAAGATATTGGTGTGTGAAATTCGTGTGTCCTATTCTTAACCTATGCAGTTTTATTTGTTCCTCTCTGTGAAAACCATACATGTGCCTTTTTTCTGTTACCGATGGTTTAATGCGTGACAGGTAGGTATTTTGCATTTCCCACCTATTTTGTCAGGTCTCTATGTTCCTTTGTTTCAGGTGGAATTGTAAGTCTGACGTTTTGACCTGCCCCTCATTTCTTTATTACTATTATTATTATTATTAATAATATTATTATTATTATTATATTATTATTATTATTATTATTATTATTATAATTATTATTATTATTATTATTACTTTTATTATGATTATTATTATTATTATTATCCAGGATTAATCCCGGTGGTAAATCTAATTTTTTCATATGAACCAATAGGTTTTTGCTGCACGCACCTTCTACGGATATCACGATAGAAATGTCAACAATGCTTGGTAGTTTCCAAATTCCACTCATTTCGATTGCTAGGTTCGTATATTTAGTTACCTTCTCGTTTTCAATCTTACACACGTTAGTGTTAGTGGCACCGCAATGTCTATTATGTACCGTTTTTGCTATTTTTATTTATAAGCACAATGTCAGGCCTATTGAAATCAACCGTTTTATCTGTGTGTATCGGTCTGTCCCAATATAGAAGATATTGAGGGTTTTCTAGAACTGCCACACGTAAGTATTTATAGTATGGTAATGTACTGATAACTAAATCGTTTCAGGGCTACATGTTGATGAATTATTTTCGCAACGAGATAAGTATTATTTGTCAGTTGCGGGTATCCAGCGGTAAAGTGTTCGACTATATCGGCCGATAGATGACATTTTCTACACACATGTTCAACATTTAGTTTTAATACCTTTAATCTGTTGGTTTTTTGCTAACTTTCATCATGAGGGAAGTTTCCTGGATGACATAGAGATTGAATAGAGCTTAGATAAAACTGGTACTAGTTCGGGAAAACTTTATTTAAGACAATGGCTGGGATACCGTCTGGGCTAGTCACTTTATTATGATCAAGGCTAATGATGCTTACATCGAAAATGAAGTGGTTTGATAGCGTGTGAAGAAGAGTTGACCAGGAGCACATCTTTCTCCAGAGTCATGAAGACACGAGTTTAATGCAAATAAATTCACAAAACGGGTTTGTCTACAGAGTCAGCAACAACAGGTACGTCAAAATGTGTAAAGGGTCATGACTGCAGCTATGGATCAAAATTTACAGCTACGCAAAGAATGTGTGTATTTTTCGAACATCTTGTACCAGCACAAGCCTTATTAAACCAGGCTTAGGAACGGGATTGACCTATACGGTTTGTTTTAGGGGATGAATGCGTCCATCCCTATGAGGATGACTTTAGATACTGAAAGAGCAATGTCCGAAGATGAGGACGGCTTAAAACAATCTTTACGCTAAGAAAAGGTTACAAAGCTGACTGAAAACACAGCAGGGTTCTATCAGTGCTGTGAACTACATCGGAATTAGGAACAGTAAAAGTTATTTCTATTAGACTGTCAGATAGAACTAATGGGTTTGATGGTCTAGACCGTGTAGAATATGGTCAGGGATATCAGGTATTCTAATGGGTCCAGAAACCATTAAAGTGAGATCACTTGAAATAGCAAATGTTTTTGTACTGTGATCAGCAAATGAAAATTGAAGCCAAATAGCGTTATTAATTACAAAATATCTCAGAATTAAGATATTGCAAGATGGAAACTAAAACAGAAGAGGGTCAACTTTCAAACATTCTTTGGAATGTCTCCTTACAACGAGTCTTTGAGATAGGCCTCACTTCTCCATTCTTAAAAAAATGCAAGTTGGATGTATTGTTCAAGATGAGGATGAACAGCGTTAAGATTAGACCTAATACCGGGGAAGTTACAGTAATGGATCAGAAAGTGAGTGCTTTCAAAGAGCGAGGTTGCTTGGGCCCTGCTCTCTCGGATATCTAAATGGGGAAGGATATTACGTCCGGTATTTATTACCCCAGAAATCATGTCCATGTCTTTTTTTAATTTTAGTCTTTCAATCCGACGGCAAGACAGTGAAGGCGAGTAGAAAAATAGGATAAGGATAGAGTAATGGTAAGGACGAAGTGGCCGGCAGCCCTTACCGAGTTCAGAAAATCTGAGACCCAATATTAAGGAGCACATGGCAAGTCTGGTAGTCCTTCCCCGACTGGCATAGGATACACATGCCCCAACCTGCAAGAGTGTGTTTAATTTAGGATCATTTTTCTTAATAGGTTCAACATTGGTGTTTGGTCTATAGATTGTAAATGGCTTTGCTTTACAATAATTAAATTAAAATGGTTTATTTTAATTTGCCTCGGTCTAGCTCAAATCGGGTCTTGTCTTAACAAGACGGGGGTGGTTCGTATTTTGGTGCTTAACACTGTACTTTTTGAATAATTACAACAAAAATGTTTTAAACGTATATTACCTATTTCTACAAAACTAAACAATCAGGTGCTAAACTAAATAAATTAACAACTAAAAAAAATCTGATCTTAGGTTACCCGGGATGTCCTTCATGGCAGCGCCCGTTTTGGTTGGTCCCCCATGGACGGTAGTGGTGATTATTGGCTCCTGAGCCGTTTCTGTGGAAATATAAATTATTGTGGTTCAATTGTTAGTGTGTTATGACCCAAAAATCCTAATAATAACGATTTAATTTGGTTTATTACGACCGTTCAGGCCGGCCCTGTAAACGGTGGCGTGGTATTTTTTAGGTGGCCTGTAATCCTTTACGTATTATATAAGCAGGGGCCAACGATCACGATGGGGTTTGTAAGCAGGTCAAAGAGAAAATCAGTAATTTAAAGTAACCTTGGTGCGCATGACTATTCTTATATGTGTTTTGGCTTTCAGACTGACCGGATGTGAACTCAGTACTTGGAATGCTTCACACAGGACAGGTTAATATTTACACGTTTCTAAATGCAAATTGTGCGTACGAGTTTGATTATTTACTCTAACTAATCAGGATGGTCTCAGAATTTCTTAATTAATTGAGAACGTATTTACAGTAATGAATATCTAACACTTAATTACGCCCGGAAATAAGACGCATTAATTTATTATTATTAGAAAAACGTCTGTTTTTGTTAAACGCGTATAACTTTCTTATAGGCGAAACTTATTCTACCTATTAAATACAGGGAAGACGGAGTTAATCACGATCTTTTACGTTAGTTGTTATTAAAATTCGCTTCTATTATTAATTGTTGTAAACGAATTAATCTGAGGCGAGTTTACACGATCTTTTAGGACTGCGTGTACTAAATTGAACAATTCTGAGAATTATTTCCGACGGAATGCAGGTGTCTTAATTACGTGATTATTCTCGGGATTAAAATGAGAGGATTTACACGTATAATGTGCGTAATCTATTCGGATGCTGTTAAATTAGTCAGGCCTTTGGGAACGAAATAATGGATAGCTTTTCGCTGCAGGAAAATATACTCGCGATACAGGAATGTTTATCTTACCGGATTTCCTTTATTAAGAAATATTATTAGAAGAATATCTAACAAAATTTATATGCGATTTGCGAGACACTGGAGCACGTTTGATGCAATTTGTTACGTAAACGCACCACGAGTTCGTCTTTATTCAACTGGAGTATCACGCGGGTGATCTCTAAGAATACGGCTTCTGGTATTAAGATTATCTCTAGGTCAAGGCGTCGCTTGTTTGTATTGCTAATTTTCCTCAGGATCTGGTGGGTGTATTGTTTGTGTAATGTATGTTTAATGGAGAGCCCTTTATAAGATTCTGGGTCCAGCCCGTCTACTGCTGTACAAAGGAATCTCCTGGGAGCGGTAGAATTAGAGCGAGTACCCTTCTTGCCGCTGGAGTAAATGTAAGATGACTACAAGGCGTTATCCCGAAGTAACAACGTCCTGGTTTGTGTGTATGTGTGCAGAAGGTACCTTCAGGCTTTACAGCCTATCGTGTCTTCTAGTGTGTGTATGCTGGCAGAAGGTATCTTCAGGCTTTACAGCCTGCCATGACTTCTAGTGTGTGTACTGGAACGGTTAAATAACTTCCGGGTTCTGCAGCCCGTCGTTTATCTAGGTGTTTGGTGTAATGTTTAAGAAAAGTGGTGCAATAAAATTTACGTGCTGTTAACCTTAGCGTATCTCAACCAGCAGTTTGTTTGTATAATGCTGATTTACTGGTGACGGCGGCGAAGTAACGCGAAGTAATCGACAGATCGGCGACGTACACAACGTAACTAACTACGGTAGGCGCGCGCGGTCTGGATCTCGGTTCGACGCGAGAGTAGCAGGATAGCGGAGTAGTCTGGACTGGAGTAGCGGCAAGTAGAATTTCTTCCGGTAGCGCCGTGGTTTTTATAGCTAATTCGCGATGGGTGGATCCGGCTTCTATGCAGGGATCCTCTGGCTGTGATTGGCTGAGGGTCCTCGGACGTAAGACCATTTTATGCTTTTTAATATCTACGTCGGAGGGGATTAAAATTAATTATTTATGATGCAATATCGCGCAATCTTTTGTAATGGGTTTTAATTTTATGCAACTTTATCTATCTTGATTACAATTAAAAAAATAATTAATTACAAAAATTTTTGTAAAGTTAAGCTGGATCTTTACAAGATTGTCTGTCATGTAGTAAACAAGAGCTATTAAATAATAATCATAGGAGATACAATCCTTAGAAATCACTGTAACGTGCAACTACTTTTCCTAATACTGGGTGGGTATCCCTAACGTTGAAGATAAATTAAAATATAACAATAAATGTGAGAACAAAACTTTATAGTGGGATCAGAAGGGTACAACTGGAAGTTAATGTTACTTTGTTTTAAACAAAATATCATTCAAGTGATTCCCTCATTATCAATACACTGCTGTAGTCGGTTTCTGAAGTTCTGCATAACTCTGCGAAGCATCTGTTGCGGAATGCTGCCAACTTTAAGGCGTATTGCATGCTTCAAGCTTCGAGCGCCGCGGGCCATGGAATAACACCATACCGCGAGATCAAGCGCTCGGAGAACATTTCCCTCAAAACAGCGATCGAATTTCTAGCAGTATGGGCCTTAGCACCATCCTGCTGAAACCACACTAGTCCCAAAGTAATCTGTTGAAGTTGAGGTTCAAGAAATTGTTGAATAATGTTTACAGACCGCTCAGAATTGATGGTAACAGCCTGATTGTTCTCCTCAAAGAAATAAGGCCCAATGATGTCTTCACTGCTGATTACACACCAAACTGTCAGTTTACCACTGTGTAGAGGTCTCTCATGAATTATTTTAGGGTTTACACTACTCCAATAACGCATATTCTGTTTGTTCACACTTCCAGAAATGTGTAAAGTGGATGGAAGTGAAGGTGTTTATGGAGAATTCGACGCACAGTACGGTTAGAATGCACAAGGGCGAATGAATGCTTGCGAGCAGAACTCTTAGGAGACTGCAAAATCGATCTTCTGATACAGTCAATGTTTTCTGGAGTTCGGACTGTCCTCTGAGCCCCAACTCTCTTTCGCACAACACTACCACATGCACGAAAGTTCACCCATAACAAAATGGATTTTCGGTCAGGAACAGTATTGCGAGGAGGAATACCATAACGAGTACGCAGCGCACGCTGCACTACAGCAATAGTCTTGGTGGAAAAATACGTCTCGACAGCAAAAGCGCGTTGCTCCTTTGACAAAACCATGACTACAACTAATGGCTCCCCCATAAGTTTACTTTTTTAATTTAAGTTTAATGTTAATGTTAGATGTCAGTCGAGATTGATAAAGCGTCAAGTACTTACTTTTCATAGCACTCTAATTACCAAATTAACAAACTTCACCTGTAATAATTTTGTGTAAGATAAAAATAATGGAAAAACTAAAAATTCCGGAACAGATGCTTCGCAGAGTTATGCAGAACTTCAGAAACCGACTACCGCAATGTATTGACAATGAGGTTGAATAGTATGTTGTTTAAAACAAAGTAAAATTAACTTCCAGTTGTACCCTTCTAATCCCACAATAAAGTTTTGTTCTCACATTTTTTGTTATTGTTTAATTTACCTTTAAACTTAGGGAAACTTTGCTGCCCTACCCTGTACAATTAAAAAAGGTGATATTTTATAATGAGTTAATCCACACGAAGGAAATTGCAAACCCACTACATCAATGTAACAAAATTAAACATCTTTTATATTTTACATTTTTACATATTCATTCAACTTATAGTGTCTCTTTAGATTGTATCAATTTAAGTTTCATAACGTGTTTTATATTTCCTGGAGAAAGCTTTTACTAAAATGAAACTACATTTGCATATCACAACTTTTTTCAAACAAGTGCATTTAAATAACGTTGAATTAAATTTGAGAAAATCTTGCTCTGTTAACTCACATTATACCCCTAGATACTTTTTTATAAATTTTATTATCAAGCCATTAAACACTAGGCTTCTAAATCCAATATCTAAAGCACAGCTGGATTGAAATACTCAATTAACGTAAGTCAAACGAATTTACTTAGATCATCAACACGACGAGCCTGAATTTATGATTTTACTTAATATTATTTAAAAAAGTTTTTGTTTTAAATTGTGCAATTAGAATAAGAAGGAAAACTTGGCAAGTACAACCACAATGTACCTTGTAAGAAAATTAGACGCTGCTTTTCTTGCTACAAAATTTACTTCCAAGCATGAAGTACTGTTAATGCTTGAGCGGTAAAGTGAAACACGCCTTTATATCAAGATATTTTCTTAAAAGTAGACCAAACACTAACTGTAAGCTTTTGTAATTTAAAATTTATGAGTAACGTACTAAGAATTAAAGGAATCTGGGTTATTAAATCATTGTTTGATATCTAGGTGTATGATTTTGGTTTATACATAACGGGCCAGAAAATACGTTAGAAATTAGTGATTGATATTTAGTTTTTGAGTGATCGATTAAAGTTTTTCTGTTCTAATTATTTTATGTACATTTCATAACTCGTTTGTAAGATGTTTGCTTTTTGAGAATAATGATAGGCATTATTAGGCTCTGTTCAATTACTAAATTGAATTGAGTTCTGATCTGTTGTGGTTTGTTTAGTAATAAACCTCTTGCAAAGGAGGCAGTGCAACGCGTCTCCCCCTTCAAACCAGACGAAAGCGTTTATCTCCCTTGTTTACCGTAGGTTCAGGAGAAAAACGATATCTGGTCTACCGGCTACACCCTCGTCGAGCTTCTCCTCCACCACTACCTTCGGACCATTTGCTCTCAAGGTTACCGGTGCCTCATCACAGGTGTAGCGTGCGGCAAACGAGTTTGGTTCAAATCGGTTCAGTCGCCTCAGATACTTATCGCCCTCAGTGGCCCTACTTCTGCGTCGCTGTAAAAGACCAGTTTTTTAGATACGTCCAACTTACCCATACAGGTTGTCGTTGGATACCTCCGGGCGTTAAATTTTGTCGCAATTCATTTCGTTCCCGGTCTAATAACTACGCCAAGACACACCGATGTCGCATATCGCGAACAGTTTTTTGTATCCACCCACACCCATCTGCAAAATTTAATTAAGATCGGTCAAGCCGTCTCGGGAATTAGCCTCCCCCGGCCTCACAACGTCTACGTCTCCGTCTAAAGCGGTATTTTTGTCAGCTGTCCCTCACGAGCGTATCGAGTTTTGCGATCCGACCATTGGTCGTTCGGCGCCCATTATAGGCAGTCTCGAAGATGTGCCCGAGACGCCTTAAAAATTATGCACTTTAAGGTAGTCATAATGTTATCAAAGGCAAAAATCAAATCTCGAAAAAGTTACTGCGTTTTTGAGTTATGCTACCGACAGGCTGCGTGGAGGCCTAATAACCATAACATCGTGGTTAGTCAAAATGAAATACTAAGCAGACTTATGTAAATATTTAGAAGTAGATAATAAGATATAGTTACGTTATGCACATTTCTACCTAAGTCTAAACGTAATAAACTAACATCTGCATAACTCATAAAGAAAACAATAGTTAAATAAACCATAATTTAATCAATTTGCTTCAGTGGACGTTTGTTCTTAATAATAAACTCAAAATATAACGATTGTTACCGCAAATGGGTTACAACAAATCATACAAGTGCTCACCATTTAGGCGTATAAGTCGCGTGGTATTCCTCGACAGAAAGTTCATGATCTCGACAAAATTGTTCATGAGAATATCTAAGCAGATAGAATTCGTGACCCGTCATAATAGCACCCGACAAAATAATCCCGAAAAAAGAGCCCACCGACAGCATAACCCATGCCAAAAGAGCCCATCGACACATAGCTCGTGACAAAAGCGCCTACCGATATTATAGCCCATGATAGTACAGCCCAGCCACAAAATAGTCCCCAGTCATAAAATAAAGTTGAAATTGCGATTTCTAATGGGTTTTTTTTATTGTGCAGAATTTAAGTTAAGTTTGTGAACCAACACTTTGAAGTTTGCATTTTCCTTCTGGTGCTGAATAAGGTGAATAGTCAGAACTTTTCGGAAGCGTTTAATATCGTTTAATGTATATTCTGCAACGTTTTAGTAAGATTAGTAAGTATACAGTTTAATGAATAAAGGAATTTCAGTACATTTGTTCCTACAATAAGCCCTGTTTACACAGTTTCTTTATGTTAAAATTGTTAGCTTTACCTGATTAGAGCATGATCTACATTATCCTAGGTGTGGCTGAGCTGTATGGTAGTGGGCTATTTTGTGGTTGGGCTCTTTTATTATAAGCTATAGTTTCGAGGGGCTGTTTTACTCTGAGCCTTTTTGTCGGTTGGTTATTTTGTCGCGGCTCATTTGTCGGGGTTCTTTTGTCGGGGCTGTTTTGTCTGTCAACCGATAGAACTTTTCCAATGACTGTTTCGGAAAGCTAATAAATTTAAACGTATACTCCTTTTTTGTAGCTTAATCGAGGTACCCTCGATTATCGCGAGGCTCCAAACTACAGATAAATTCTGTAAGTAAAAAGGAAGTCGATATTTTAACAAATAGGGAGACTGCGAATTTTTTAGGTGACGCGTACGGAATTATTGGCACTTAGGGTCCTTTTTACCCGACTTCGCGGAGTTTTACCTCAATTTGAAGGACGCTTTCAGGCCTATGCACCTGATTTGGTAAAGACATAGGTGTGTGTGCAAATGTCTTTAGTTACATTTGATTTTTCGAGTGTTTAACACGTAATCTTCTTCCAGAAAGTCTGTCCAAAAGGGCTCTAGGTGCTGGAAATCGCTCGGGAATTCGCAGTGTTGATTAATGGACTTGCGGTTCTTTTTGTTTGAAAGCGAAAGGATCGGAGCGTCTCGCTACCGCCTTTTGGTCTAACTTGGAGGAAGGTGGACTGGTTTATTATTCAGTTCCTTCACTACTAGGTTCACCTGACCATTGTCTTATAGAAATAACTTCTACAGTCCCTAGTGCCCCTGTTGTTGACAAGACTGCTGGGACCTAGTGGTGTTTTGAGTGAGTCAGCTAAGTGGAGAGTGTAGTGTGGTTACATACAAACACGACGTGTTTATTTGTGCTCCGCGAAACAGTGTTCTTTTTTGTGACAAAAAGCATTAAAAAAATCAAGAAAATATGACAATTAGAGCGGGTTAGTGACCGTAGTGCAAGTGTATGTCCCGACGAACCCTCCGAGGCCAGGAATATCCAAAAGTGAGTGTTATGTAAAAGGGGCGCTTCAAGGCCTTGTACACGACAGAACTAAAACTTTTATAAGGTAAGAGTTAGGAAGTATAAAGTTCCTAGATGACTTATATACAGGGTGTCCCAACGAATTGGGGTGGAAAATTACGCGTATACCGTTGATTATTTACTCGTAGAACAGCATAACTATAAACTTTAAAATGGAATTAAAGAACGCAGATTTTATTATTTCATAATAATATTGCAAAATGCGACACGATTTGCGAAATCTTGTCAGATCTACTTGTACCGCAATCTGACGAACACTACATGAGGATTTTCTTCTAAACTTAATAAAACTACTAACTCGTTTTCTTCGTTGGTAATTGGACATTATTCAACATCACTTTTTTTTCATTTGACATTCCCTGTGTCTTCAAATCGTTCTCGAAGAAGTGGAAACGATTCCGGTCTTGGATGTCTATCTAAAGGGTACTTTTGTTCATAAATCCTAGATGTCAACAAACAGTTCCTTTCAGTTTCTCCCAAAGCATAGATCATATTAATCAGCTCTTCTTTTGAGAAAGCAAAAACCAAGCTGTTACGATTCATTGTGCTCTTTAATCCAATTTTAAAGTTTGTAGTTATGTTGTATTTTTAAAATTTTTATACTGGGAATGTCATCCCTACAAAAAGTTTTGGTGCTTAACCATTACGACTAGTACTTCCCTGGCCTTAACGCAATACTGCGAATCTGTTTACACTTCTAAAATAAACATACACGTACATTCTAAGCATACTGAAAGGTTTATAAAGATCAAATGAACAGTACGAAAGTTAAAAATAAAAAAGGAATTTAAAATTCCAACTTTGGAGGCCTATAACTCGAAAACGAAGGCCTGTATTTAAAAAGTTTATATATATATATATATATATATATATATATATATATATATATATATATATATATATATATATATATGTATCCTTAGAAAGGGGGAAAACCCGCCTACTGAACTAACTTTCAACCCTACCGACGTAAGGGATACGGAAAAAGGAAAAGTTTTAATGTATAGATAGTGTAAATTGGACTTTCTGGTGCACGAACGCATAAATACCAAACGTATACCCATCCCCGAAGAGTAGTAAATAAATAAATTAGTTTAAAATTTAATTTTGAGTCAAATAAAAGTTCTATTTCATCACTGCGGCAAACAATAGTTGATAATGTATACATATTGAGTATAATCAATCAAACGACAAAATGCCCCCTCCCCGACCCCCGCACACAGGATTAGTATAATGGACACGGATATGGACTCCTTATCGACAAATACAAGCTTTATGGAGATTGAATGGGACGAAATAACAGGAACTTCTCAACTGCAAGATATACAACAAAATCCAAAGAAAAGTAAAATACGACTAGAAGCTTCAACACGTAGGGGTAAATATTAATATCATAAACGCCAAAGCAAATTTGTAGAACAAATTTGAAGACGAGATATATAAAATTAAAAATGTAGCCAACCTACTAAACAACAAGAAAACAAATATTAATGACACCGAAAAATCTATAAGGGATAGTATTGGTAGGCTTTTCAGCCACGTGACTCAAATCATGCAAGGGTTGTGGGAAATTCCATATTACGAACTCAAAAGTAGTTCTAGAAACACAGAGGGCGTACTGTATTGTAAAAGATGCGATAAACAAATGGATAAATAGGAGGTGCAAATGCGGATAATCCAATCTAGTTTAGACAATGAAAACAGTCTTGAACAGGTACAGGATACAGTAAAAGAAGAATGGACAGAATATTGCTTAAAAAAGAGCACAGTAATGTTGGGCTAAGCCGACCAGGACATAAAAAAACCCTCACTGTACATTCTTGATGTGCAGGATGCGGGGCAAAATGCTAAAGGGCAAAGGCTACTTAAAAACCAACACGTGCTAAAATTCCGTATTAGCAGAAAACCACTACAATCCACGGAATTAGTAGTGATGAAAAGTACTAGTACAATGCTAGAGGAAAAGGGCTTCGACCTCACAACCTCGGAAGCAGTAGTTACGGCGGGAGGCATAAGAGTCAAAAACGATCTGACAGGGATAGAGATATCTGCGAGCTGTTAGCAAAGAGTATCAAGGAAATGGAAGGTAAGGGTAAATGCAAACTAGGCACTGCCCTGACATCCCAAAGAAAAGGCGTACAGGAAATGGTCTCAAATCAACTGATGAAATGCCTAACAAAGAGTAAAGAAATAGAGGTTAGGATCTTCATCGAAAAATCCCGCCCCAAAAAAGAGGATGGGATAAATAAAGGGGAAGACACAGAGGCGCTTATCATTATGGAGCAAGGCAAGTCCTACCATGACTTACATCAAGGAGTGAAGCAGGCTCTGGGCAGAGAAGATGCGGCAGGGCTAAAGACTGTTCATAAGACTAAGGAAGTGATTCCGATAATGACAACAACCAGCAAGGATAATTTCATGAAAAAAATTAAAGGAAAAATCAGCTTCAAATCGACAGACGCCAAATGCGTCATAAAATAGGCACGTTCAGAAAGTATGGTTTTCCATATCAGAAACCTGGACGAAATAGTATCCAAGGCAGAGATTCATGAAGATCTCAAATATTAGCTACAAGGGGCCGAGGGTAGTTTCAACACAATCGAGACTAGGCCCACCAGTGATGGAAGGCATATCGCTACAATCGTAGCTGACGGAAAGATCGGAGAGGAACTACAAACTTTATCCAGAATCAGAATCGGCCTAACGATGTGTAGAATCGAACCAAAAATTGACCTCAAAAGATGTAGAAATTGCGGAGGGGTCGGTCATACGATTCAAAACTGCACCGAAAATAGTACCATCGGCGACCAATGCAATAATTGCGCGAGAACATATTAAACAGGATTATAATAAAGAAAAATTCTGCATACGCTGTTATTAACTAAGTTAGTAAGTAGTTGGACGTTTTGTTGGTGGAGTAATTTCAGCATTTCTACGTGCACGTTGTCAAGTCCCACAGCCTTTCCGTTTTTAGTCGATTTTATTGCTGTATTCATTTCCGATGTTACGATACTTAACGTTGGTTCACCACCTTGCTTTAATTTAGGTTCTACTCTTTGATCATCAAACATTTCATGCACATATCTCAGCCACTCATCTTTCATTTCTTCTGGATCTGTAATTACTTCGTTAATGTCTTTTACAAGAGAGTTGGTGTGTATTAGCTTTCTCCTTACCCGTCTAGCCTCTTTAACTTTTTTATGTATATTAAACTGATTGTGTTTTCCTTGTAATTCTTCTAGTTCTTGTTATCGCTCATTCAACCATTTTTCTTTTGCGCATCGAATTAAGCTCTGGATTTTTCTTTGTGGGTCTTTATATTTTTCCAGGTTTTTGTTCTTATAGCTCCTTCGTACTTCCATAAGATCCAGAATTTCGTTGTTCAAACACGGTTTCCTTGTCACTGTTAATTTTTTTTAAGATCTTCTGTTTATATTTGCTCAATTGTGTACCGTAGGTTATGCCACGATTTCTCGATAGACTGTTCTGGTTGTAGCGTTCGTTTAAGTTCGTCATTTAGCTTGTTCGATATTTCTCTCTGAATTTCCGATTTTTTGAGTATGTCAAAAGCTGGTCTTTGTTGAGTGCGATGTTTTATTTTTTCATAGACTGTGTTCCTATGACTGAGGTCTGGTAGGTCCCAATGTCTGTCACAGGATAAGCTTTTACACTTTGTAGCATTTATCAATTAATATGTAGTCACTTTGGTTCCTAATAATGCTGTTCTTATTATCTCCGGTAGATTTCCAGGTGTATAGTCTATGCTTCGGTAGCTTGAACCAAGTATTTGCAACCATAAGATTTTCTTCTTGGCAGAATTCTACCAAATGATCACTTCGCTCATTTCTTTCGCCTAGACCATAACTGTCAATTATGTTTTCTACTCGTCCTCCCCCATGACTATATATACTGCATTCTTTTTTGCCACATTTAACAGCTCTTTAATTTCAAAGTAAAATTGGTGGATTACGCTTTCAGGGCTTTCTGAGGTAGGGGCGTAAACTGGTATGATATTGATATCTCTAGGAGTAGCTTCTAGCTATAATAACGCGACTCTACCTGACGAATTGTAACGGTATAAACGGGTGGTAGAACGGAATTACAGATAAAATTGGCCTTTTTGCCCCGACTAGCCAGCGTATGGGTGTAGGTCAGATGTTGAAAAATTTTGCACAACCAGAATAGTAAATCGTACGTAAGTCAAAATAGGGGATGAAGACAAAATCGGTTCGGTTAAGGGCGCCAGAATGTTTGGTAGTCAAAATAAGGGTCGTCGTGCCAAAATTACGAGTACATAGCGTGTCTAAACATACAAAAAACATACGCTTACCTATCCGCAATCAATTCCAGGTTGCTGAACAGCAACTCAGCAAACCACATGAAATAGGGCTTCAAAAGTACTACACGCTTGTCAAATAAAAGCGTGATAAACACTCAAAAAAGTTACGTTACTTTACTACACCTCAGTGTCAATAATTAGGCATTAAATAATAATCAAAACAAAACAAAAAAAATAAGCTATAGAATGAATTAATCCTCAACTAAAAATCAAATAAAATACTAAATATTAATAACGCTATTACTCAATAATAAAAAAAAGGATAAATATAAACATACGATAATGCGTATAAACAAAAAAAAATACAAATACTTAAAAGGCGACAGGATGTCTGATCAGAAAGCTGCTTTACGCCGGTCTAAATGGTTTAACCTATATATATATATATATATATATATATATATATATATATATATATATATATATATATATATATATATATATATATATTTCGTGGATTATATACCCACACTACTACAGGGTCAATTGCCCTTTAATACCAAAATAAATAACAAAGTGTGAAGGCGGAGCGTCAGAACTATTATTAATTACACTGAATAAAGTTAAAACAACAACTTAATTTACCCAAAAAAGAAAAATACGACACCGCTTTCAAACCTTCGTTAACAAAAAAAAATAATTCGAAACACACAAAAATCTTGAAATATTCAATAAAAAAAAAACAATATTATGTTACCTTAAGGTCTAGAATTACACCTCTCCTGTGTTACAATTGAAAAAGGTGGTCCGTTACTGCTATAACGGAAATGAAATCTCACTGCTCTGGCAAATGATGAATAAAATGTTGACTATTGTTCTTTTATACACAAACGATTCCTTGATTTAAACTCGTTAAAATGTTACTGCATAAATTAAAAACTTTTTTTAAAATACTAATTTGTGCACTCAATTTGCTTGTTGACTTTTATCTTTTAAATGGTTTTATTTCCACTAACAATCCAAAAGGTTAATAACTTGTTTTAAATAACTATAATTTTAATATATTGCGAAAGTTTCTTTATCCTTAAACACGCTTTGTACGGTAAACAAGCGGCACTGCAAGAACGTTGATTTTAAATAAATCCGCAAAAGTGAGAAAAACCAAAGAGGTCACTGAAGCACTAATACAACACGACGATGTCCTCTAGGTAACTTTACGTAAAATCTAAATCGGTACTAGGTATAATCCTTTGGTGATGAACAGTTTTAATAAAATCCCTTTACAGGTCTTCTTCAGAAGTAGCTTAACTACCCTTACTACACAAAAAGTACGTTCGTTAAACACCACAAGGTCCAAAATATCAACGTTCTAAACCACTCCTTAAAGCGTAACAATAAACGTCACCGTAATACTACTCGAGAGCGCAGTCAGTTTCAGACTCCCTAAATTACAACCAAAAATCCATCTTTGATTTTTAATCCCACTACTCACAAAAAATCTTATCTAATTTAACTCCACCAATTAAAAAAACGGAAGGGGAAGATTTGATACCTCAAACACAAATTTCGTTTCCATCCGTCAGGGCTCGAGAACTTTCAAAAGTTAACTTAACGAGAAAAAATATCTCTATATTTTTATTTAAGTACAAACCATCAGTCCCACATTCAACCTCTATGACATAAAACCAACATACTCAATAATAAACTGAACAACTATACTTAAGCGTCTTTATGTCGCCAATATGACATCATACACATATAAACCTACACTATTTATTTAAATTACTTAATTTTTTAAGGAAATCAAACGAAATAACCGTTATTTAAACTTATATACAACTGTATACAAATAAACGCTACTCAAACTTCGATAAACGGGAAATAATAAGGAAAAACAACCTAAATTACGGAATAATAATTTCACAAACAAAAAAACTAAAGCTCGCCACACTCCTACCATCCCTAAAGGTCGCAACACACGTTAAACAAATTTACTATAAAACTCAATTTAACAACAAAAATATATATATATATATATATATATATATATATATACGGAATCTAACTAAGTGAATAGAACTATAAACAAAATTACCCAATACGTATACAGGGTGTTCAAAATACCCTGACAGAATACTTGTCGTAATTAATGACTTCTTTCCAGAAGAACTTGGCATTCACCTGGGCGTGTGTCAAGGATCAGTTATAACTCCTACATTTTTTCTGCTATACATAAATAATCTTATTTCTTCAACGACTAACCCGGTCTATTGCTTTGCTCACGACAGCACGCTTCATTGTAGTTCATGTCAGTCTACTCATAATAGCAGTGCACGTTCTACTTAAAATCAAGCCATTAAAGCTGAAATGAGAAAAAGTAACCATCTAGTTAAACTTAATGCTAACAAAACTCAGTGTTGCCTTGTGTACGCCAAAAAAAGATCGATGATTTCCTATTATAAGTATGAATGGCTCAGATCTTAAGCGTTCGGACTCTGTCACTATGTTGGGAATCACTGTTATGTCAGCTACAGTTTAAGTAATCGAGTTATCACTTGTGAGAACGAGTTCTTCACTGATATAAAGGTGTGATAAAGATTGAGAAATACTGTCGGGGAAAATATTCGCGCCTGTTTTAAAACTTTAGCTTGTTAATTTTTTTTATTGATCGTTTGAGCAATTTGATTTAAAGTAGAGGTTAGTTGGTTTTAATGGGCACGAGTTGAATTTAGGCTTCAAAGATGTGCAAGCGTGCATAGTAAGCTGGAGATGGGCGACCAAGCAAAAGGCACCCCTCGTCAGGCAAAGTTCACGACTAAAGAAAATTAGTCCGCCCTTCGCGCAGTGGCTTTTGTGTAAAATATATTGTTTTCCAAATGTGTGATTGAGCGTGTGCGTGTATGTCAACCAACGTTCATGTCATATTTAGTTATATTCTCGTGAATAGAAAACTGCCTTTTGAACACTGGAACTGCTCTTTTAATATAAGCCTTCAACGGCCTAATCCGACGTACATAATTAACCATATCCTCAAGGCTAATCTGACGTATATCAGGTCTAATTACCACACTTGCCTTACTTTTCTTTCCGCGAACATGTATATATGATTTATGGTAATCTCTTCTTCGAATCCCCTGATCCTGCTTCTCCTCAGAAGGATCCTGATGGTCATAAATCTTTTAATCGTCCTGATCAATTAGATGGCGTTTTACAAGGAAGGAATGCACTACGCTGTTCTTACATAGTAAAGAGAGGCGACGCTGTTTAGAAAAGATAAAATAATTGAGTGCCACATAAGCCTGAAAATTCAAGATTCAACAGGAGAATTGTTAGAAGTTTAGCACAGAAGCGACAGAAAACCCCACCATCGCTTACTTAAATCCCCGTTTTGTGATCCTGACTGTTCTGTCGGTGTTGTGCATTTCGTCATCCTTCGTAAACGTTTTGCTGTTGGTGTCCCGTGACTCTACAAGCGTCATAAAGTTAACTATTTTTTGTATTCCCGGCACTTGATTGAGTATAAAAGTTTCTGGTTACCTTTAAGGACTATCTTCATTTCTCAGTAGTGAATATATTTCCCTGCTCGAGTATTATAGTTACTGTTAGGATATCTTTTGGTGCACCTTTACTATCTGTGACATTATATTGAGGCTTTCTTGGGTGACCCTTTTATCGTGGTGTCTTTCCCAATTTTCAAATTCAAATAATACACGTAAGTGTACAAATAAGTTTCCACGGTTTGACCAGAGTTAAGCGCCACCAGTAAGTCGTGATTAAAATTGTCACATGTAAAACGTTATTATTGTAAACTTGGATATCTGTCAACAATATAACCTTAAAATATTAATGATTTCTTATCAGTATAACGCATTCTCTTGTGTGCGAATATATCGAGTTTTGAGCCGAATAAGCGTCATTTGTGAGACCTTTGATTTACTTCTTCAGTTTGAAGAAATTTGCAGCTAAGGGGCATCGGTTTCTTGTAGAAGCATATGGTGCATATGGTCTGCTTTAAGTGAGAGAATCAATTGTTGGTATCAAAAATTTTAGAACAGTGCATTTGACATAGAAGAGAGAGAACGTAGCAGAAAGCCGAAAGTGTACTAAGACGCGGAATAGGAAGCAGCATTGGATTAATGTCGATGCCAAACCCAAGAAGAACTTGCACTTGCATTAGTAGTGACTCTAGAAGCAATTTCACATCCATTGACTGGGAGTGATTTAAAAACAAGGAAGTTGTATTCTATATGAACTGACGCCGTTCGAAGCTGATTTTTGACACGTGAAATGCTGTTTGAGAGGCATAAACAAAATGGTTTTCTGTGACCTAGTTACTGGTGATCAAAAATGGATCCACCATGATAATGTAAAGGGAAGAAATCATGTGGCCACTTGGCCACTCTTCAACATTTACAGCTAAGCCAAATATTCACAGAAAAAACTCTTGTGTATTTGATGGGATTAGCTTGGTGTCGTGTATTATGAAATTGAGTCGAGCACTCAAGGAAAAACGCGCTGAATACTACTACAAACAGGACAAGATTATACTCCAGCATGATAATGCTCGTCCATATGTTACCGC
The DNA here is from genome assembly GCA_036346205.1 of Vesta saturnalis. Classification (NCBI taxonomy): domain Eukaryota; kingdom Metazoa; phylum Arthropoda; class Insecta; order Coleoptera; family Lampyridae; genus Vesta; species Vesta saturnalis. The sequence goes on from JARFJB010002516.1 coordinate 2,119,202, forward strand.
CGCCGGCAAAACCTATGTGGAAACACTCTATTGGGAAGTCTTATCCCACCCTCCATATTCGTCAGACATTGCTCCTTTGATTTCCACTGACTTCGATCGATAGCGCATGACTTGTCCGAGCAACACTTCACATTACATGAAAATACCAAAAATTGGGTCGACTCGTGAATAACCTCCAAAGATGAGACATTCATTCTTCCAACGCGTTTACGACCAGAAAGATGGGGAAAGTACTTTGAGTAAACCAGTAGGTTCCGTTATTTCACAATAAACGGCGGAGAACTATCTGTAAACCTAATCATTGTTCCTAAAATATGTAGTATTTCCCCATTTATGTTGCATATGTATTAGATCTGATTTTCTACGCAAACCATTCATATTCTTTTCGGTTTCATTCATATCATATAGTCCTAAATCGAGGTTTTGGTAGAAGGTTGGACTTTCGCAATTAGTTGTTACAGATTCCACAAGTCTCAACTTTTATCGCACATTTCGTAGATATGCGAAACAAATTTTAGATGTGACGGAAAAGTAAATTGACATAATACGCATTACTGGTCTAGAGAAAATCCTCATTGACTACGAAAAAGCAACACCAATGGAGCTGGAAAATTAGTACCTGAAGTGGAATAATTGCCGAGGAATAATTAGACCACCGGTATCCAAAACAGCATTAACTGGTAAAGTCTACCGAAACTTTCTTTAAACAATCTACTTAGTCTGCTCAAAAACATTGACCTACACAATTTGAACAATTTCTCAATAAACGTAAGACGGTGCTTGACGAAATATTTGTAGGCAGATGGATAAGCAGAAGTTGCATATCTTTCTGGCCCCTGCTCTTCGGATTTAACTTGCTTATATTTATATTTATGGGGCGATTGAAGTATATGATTTAACAAACTAGCGTGACAATTAGAAAAATCTATTAAATATAATGTGCAATTCATTTCACAACAGGTATAATCCACTCGTGTAGTGAAACTGATGGTCGGTAGTTTAAGCACTTCGGACGTCATTATTAGTATTATCTATTAAATCGTTAATGTTAAGGACCACAAATATTTTGAAATAAATAAAATTTTTCATATTTTATCTTCCGTCCTGTATAAGCTATTGACGCATTTCTATTCGCTGACCTTCCATTAGCTGCAAAACACACGGCTTTACTTGTACTTTTTCGAAAAGGTCGACCGCTTTGTTGTTTCAGCAAGTTTCACTGTCGGAACGTACATAAGAGATTGTGGTTTTGAATTTGTTTGGTAATACCAAGAATTCCCTTAACATCGAGACCAAACAAGCCGTTTCGAAGTTAGACAAATTTTTCACTAACCGATTATATAGTTTCCTCTTACTTTAATTTGACAATAATCTCAAAAATATGTTAACCTTGGTAATACCGGGTGGGGTCCGAATTGACCTCGGCGCTGCTTAGTTGATATTTTTCATTAGGATTTTTTGAATGTTTGGAACCTTTGATACACTTGACTCTGTAGTATTAGGTGTGAGGTAGAGAAGAAATAAGTTGAAATTTATAAAAACGTATACTGCTTTTTTTAACCTTAATTCAGCGAAACGTGGTGGGGTTCGCACGCACCCCACCTGGTATTAGATGTTACAGTAATTATAAAATTTCGTTTTTCAATTTCAACTAAAATTCCTTAAAATCATTATGACATTTAGATATTTCCAGATTTCTTATTATATTTTCAGTATTTAATCATTCTCATTACAGCATTAGCCGGCTATTGTACAAAGTCAATTTACAAAAGATGTATCAATGTGTAGAGTAATGAGATAGAAAGCAAAGGTTATGACAAAGAAATATTTATGAAATCTTTATTTTGAACAATTGATTACAGGAGTTTACTTATTAGTAGTATACACACATAAGTTATGCATCCACACATTTTCTGCTACTTCTATTGTTTTTTGTGCCTAGAGTACATGTGTTTGTAAAACTTTTGTAATTATTATGGTGTTATCCTCTCGTATAAGAAGGATTTTTTAATTGACTCAAGTTTTCTCAGCATTCAGACCAGGAATTCGAGAACTTTGTAAATAATGATGAAGATATCGAAGATGTTAATGTGGTTTCTGAAACAAAAGATAATGTAGAGGAAATTGTGAAATCAAGCAATGAAATTAGTTTAGACGCCGATATCGACCACGAAACGACGGGGACGGATTTCCATGGCATTTGATTTGGTAAAGATGAGATCTATTACTAGAAACCCCTCTCATCTGATGATGAGCTTGGTAAAAAAAATGTGGTTAGACGCCTTGCGGACATTTCTTCATCGGTGTAGCAGTCTTGCAGCATTCAAGAACTTTTTAAGTTATTCATTTCCTCTCAAGTATACCAATTACTTTTACAGGTCAAAACTGTAAAAGTAATTGTATAGTGCAATGGATATGAAAAAAAAATGGAAAAAGTGCAGTTTGAAGGGATGTTGCTGGTACAAAAGCATGTGCATTTAGTGATCTGTTGATTTGTTCTGGAGAAGAGCAATATATTCAGCAACAACGTCGCGAAGTCGATTTTCGTAAATTTCGAGTTGGATGAGTTTTGATGATGCAGACACAAGAATAGGACAGATAAATTTATTAAATGGCACCCATTCTAGAGGTTACAGATATTTGTCTGCACAATTGTCAGAAGTATTATAATCGAGGTTCACATGTAACAAATGTTGAACTCCTTTCCGAGTTGTAAACCACTTTGCTTACAATAACTAAATTATTGAATTTAGTTTCACTGGCTGGCTAGCTCAAACGGACCTTGTACTAGCAAGGAAAAGGGAGGGTTCATTTCTGGAATTATTTTTGGGGCTGAACCCGGTTCACACTGAAGTGTAATGGTTAAAACATATTATTCTATTATTTTGTAATGCTAACTATTTGAATTTAAATTACTAATAATGAAGATAAAAGTAAAAATAAAGTTGTACAATAACTAACTAAATAGATCAGTCCTTTGTCTGGATGTCTGGTCTGTACGGATTGGTTCTGGATGGCCGGTTATTGGGTCCTAAGGCGTTTTTGTGAGAGCAGGATTACGTAACTTGATAACGGGCTAATGTTCGCGACGCTTGTTAGCGCAGGTCAGTTCCGAAAAATCAATATTTTAAAGTAACATTGGTGCGCATGACTATTCTCATATGTGAGTTGGCTTTCAGACAGAATAAATGCCTGCCTTTACCTGGAATTTCTATTAAATGAGTTTTTGTATTTGTACGATATAAAAATGTAACTGTTGCCGTTTATGGCGATTTCAATAAACAAACTAAATGCGTACCGGGTTCTGCTTGATTTTATTACGGACTTATTTACTATTATTATTAGGGAATAATAAATTTAATACTGGATGTAGATTATAACCACTTTACGAGAATATTTTATGTCAAGAAACGTTTACTTTCTGTATTAATTCGATTTCGTGTTTAGTTTAACACGTACAAAGAAAAATTCCCTATTCGCACGGGATGTTATTCTAATTATTTAAATGAAATAAATTGAGGTTTACTACTTACACGAGATTTTATCCTCCTTATTAAAACAAAATGTTGCTTAATACGTACGACTTCCGCGTTTAATAATTATGTTTTATAAGGTGTTCAAACCTTCGGGAACGGTTTAATGTACGAATTCTCAGGTGCGGGATAACTAACTGGTCTTACCGGCGTGGTTTTGTTGCATAATGGGTTCTCCCCCACGTTTGGATTATCGCGATAAGCTTTCAGGATGAGAGCTGGCTCAGAACTTCTCTGTAGAAGGGTTGTTAAAAAACTGACTGCGCAGATGTGCAATTAAATATGTGAACGCGCAACGGTTTCTTCTTTATGTAGCGGGAAAATCACTCTAAATCTGGTATTAATGTTATCTGTAGGCTGCGGACACCTCTGGTTTTTATGTATATTCTGCCTTGTGGTAGGCGTATTAGTGTTAGATAGTGTGATAGCTATTTGATGAAGGACGATTTATAAGAGTCTTGGGCTAACCCGTTGTGTGCTGTATAAATGGGCCTTCCGGGGGGTGGTAGAATTAAGGCGATAACCTTTCTTCCCACTGGAGCAAATGGAAGATGACCAGGGGCGTCTGAGCCCGGCGTAACACCGTTCTATCTGCGTATTATGTAATATTGTGCAACATAAAACTTACCTACGTTCAACCTCAAAGTACATCAACCAGCAACTCGGTTATATGGAGATGATTTTCAGGTGGCGGCGAAGTATCTCAACAAAGGATGCACGACGATACAAGATGAAGCTTCTGATAAAATGCGGCGATCAGCAGGTCAGAGGGACTAGGAGCGGAAAGCGCGCCATCAGACTTCTCTTCCTTACAGTAGCGCGTCGCGGTTTTTATAGCGGATTCCCGGTAGGCGAGTATGGCTATGGAAATTACGGAGGAGATATAAAATTCATTATTTGACGATTTCTGCGAAATTTGGTTAGCAAATAATTAACAGTAGGAAAATTTAGTAAAGGGTGCTGGCTCTTTACAGAGTATACATGAAGAGTAAACCGGTTAAACACGTAGATGCATCATACTGCAAAACCTTCCAGGCTTATTTAGGCAATTAATTCAGAACGTGACCAAGGAAAAAGCGTAATTCCAGATTTAGTATCGGTTTTGAACCCTGACCTTGGAATTACTACGAATAACTTTTTTACGTCTTTAGAGTTTGCTGAAAGGTTACTTGACAAAAAACTTTCACTGCGCGGAAGTTTTAGAAAAAATGAAGCTTGAGTTCCACCTAAATTTTTGCATTCTGGTCACCATCCTGTAGTGTCATATGTTCTAAAAAAAAAACAAGTGTTATGCTCCATCCTCTGCATATAAGCGTGTAGTCGCTTCAGAAGAAGAAAATGAGGAACCGGAAATTATAACTCAATATTTAGATAAAAGGTCATAACTTTTAGAAACGAAAAAACAGCTAACAACAAAACATCAAATAATGAGCAAATAATCCCGAAATAAAACGTACGCTTACCAGATATACGGTACACAGCATCAATTATGTATTAAGATATATTGATACTGAAGAAAACGTAAAGGCGGCAAGCAAATTGAACCGATCAGAAAGCAATCAAAAAAAAGGAAGGTTCACGAGTTTCCCACAAAGAATATTCAAAAATAAAAACTACAAACTCCGTTTTCAGACCATAGTAAAGAAATTACTTTACGTAAGAATCGTGAAAATCAGTGTGTATTTTTTTAAATATCATTACAAATCGTTTACAAACTATTATGTAATTAAACATCATTAATAAACCCTTTCAATACGAGTCCAAAACAAAAGAAAATGTAGTAGGGCACAGACGGGCCCCATCTGGTACTACGCGTATTAAAGTTTACTTATTATTAGAAAGGGTAAACAAGGTTTTACATGTTGATCACTTTTTATAATGGATATATACTATCGAATACGTTACTATGAAAAATTGTCTGTGAAACGCCCTTTGGCGGAAATATTTACAACTTTTTATATGAGCCACATTTATAATAAGGTTTTTTATATCCCCTATCTATCTCAAGTAGCTTCCGTGAAATGGGCGGACGCCTTTCTAAGTTGTACAACCGGTACAATAACTAAGTAGTTTTGACCGACAGCATGAATTTACCTAGCAGATGCAGAATTTGTGCGATGGGAATCCCAACTTTAAAAAAGGTCAATCACTTTTTACGGACGAAGCGACCTTTTGCATTAATGGTATAGTTGCGGAATTGGCTGAAGAGGATCCGCAGTAGATGATGTGTCAACCTCTAAAAGTTGTCTGTATAATATCGTTAATAAAAGGACTTATAAACTGGTGACATCTATCTTGAGCTTGTCTAGTTAGCAATTATTTCTCGCTACATAAATTTTTGTCTATTAAACTAATAAAAACGGACCTTCCAACACGTCGGTGCAACACGAATATAATAACAATAAAATTGAACTAATCTCTTCCGATTCAGATGAATCTCTTGAAAATCAGCTCCCTACGTTTTGGTGCCGCGTTGTGCGCCAAAATATTTTGTTACATGTAGAAACGGGGAGCGGAGAGAAAAAAGGAGAAAAAGGATATGGGTCACTACTCACCTACGGATGTAAGGAATCGCCGGCGTCAGAAGGTTCGGGTGGGTTCAATAAAGTTCCGGTAGAGATAAATTGGCACCAGGAGTAACTCACCACTAACCGATATCCCAGCTCCTGAATAACAATGTCAGAAAGGCGAGCAGGAAACTGCAACTGGAGAAACTAATAGGAAAGAGAAAAGAGTGTTGTGGGATAAAACAGAACCTATAATTATTAAAGCGCATAAAAAGAATACATATAAAAATAAAATGTATAAATTCTAACAAAAAACAAATAAATTGGCAATTAACGTCCAAAAGGAGATAAGTAACGCAATTAAACAAAAATAAATTTGTAAATTTATAACGTAGATACGTTGGCTAATTTAAAAATTTAAAGAAAACAAAATTTAAAAAAATATCGACAACGCAAGTTTAGACAGAATTATTTCGTAAAACGTTAAAAGCGCGAAATGTTAATTTTATAGTAAGTTACAGTTTTAGATAAATAAGAACCTGTTTATTTTCGAAAGCCCTTCCTAAGGTAAAGCAGGGTTTTTATATTTTAATTGTAAAAGTTAATATGCTAAATGATAATTCAAATTCAAAATACTTATTATTTCCTAACAAGAATTTAAATTTAAGAAATTGGAAAGAGAACGTTAAGAAAAATAATAAGATTTTGTAAAGAACCAGCGTCCTTTACGTATGCTTTTTAGCATAAATTATTTGCGGACCATCCTATATCTAAAATTTCAAGTTTACGCGATATTGCACAACGAATAATTTATTAATCACCGCTGACCTGTATTTCTAAAAACCCGTAAGTTTTTGCACGTCAGAACGATTACAACCAATCGCATAACGGCATCCCCGCATGGTAGCCGCGAAGCCGCCCACAGATGCACTTTTATAAACTCGCGACGCGCGTGAAAAAAGATGATCGAATCGAAGTAGATTCAAGTCAATATCCAGCAGCCGCCACCGTACCGTTTGCTTCGTGTAAGCACCGACCTGTTATTCACCGTCGAAGAGTCCATCGCGATCGTGTGATAACGCGCACCACCTCGCACCGGGCAACCTAAAGTTTAATCCTGTACTGCCATTGATAGACACGTAAGTTGTAAAGTTATAGAATCTGACAATTTACAATCAAACACTACAGAACGTAAATAACGCCGGGCTGAGTCTCCAGGAGTTATACCAAGTACACTAACACCTAGAGTGCCACGCAGGGTAGATCCCGACGTCACTCGCAAATACGAAGTACACTAACACCTAGAGTGCCACGCAGGGTAGATCCCGACGTCACTCGCAAATACAAAGTACACTAACACCTAGAGTGCCACGCAGGGTAGATCCCGACGTCACTCGCAAATACTTGAGGGTGAAGGGTTGTTACAGGGCTGTTAAGACCTGCGACCTTTCTCTTAGTCTATCCAGTTAAGACAGGCCGTCGCCTACGTCTTCTGAGTATTGCTGAGATCCCGCTCGAAACTCCTACATACAGACCAACACAATAACCATACACGGTGTCTTTAATCGCAGGAGAGTACACCCGAAATCGGTTGTATAAATTTGTAGTCAATATAACCATCGCAAACACCTAGTGTGATATCGTTTGTAATTAATTAGATAGTACGTAAATTATCCAATATTTACCTTAAACCTATTAAAGTCGTTTTAGAGTAGTTTTAATATCAAGTATTTTGTTCCCTTGATTGATTGTAGATAATTAGACTTAGTATAGAAATCCGTAATTAATTCCGTTAAATAAATAATCTAATTGCCTAATCAAACCGGTTAGAATTAAAGAAAGACAGTCCCGAGATCTCGCATTTGAATACGCGCATTTCGCGTGTATTATTTCCTGGGAGTACGACATACTCGCTTCAGCGCTCCAGAGTTACTGAAGGATAAGCACGATATTGATTTTCTTAGTCCCCGAAACGATTCGAGTTCATTGCGCTGGCGCCTCCGACCAAAAACGGTATCGAGACTACCACGCCCGCTTCTGTAAATACAGGACCGTAACATAAATTTTACGTATTAGGTAAGGAGTAGATTAAATAATATCTCTGTTCACAGAAGCGACTACGCACACAGTAACTAGCCGCCCACCAGGAGAACGAGAGTGAGGAGCCGCCAGGACCAAGAAGTCCCAATACATTTTGAGTTGATGTTAATTACAGTTTTTATTATATTGTTAACTTTATTTAATATACGTTATAAACCGCTTTAAGAGATTTATTTAAGGTGACAGTGTTAAGCCTATCCAGTACTTAATACGAACCACACCCCGTTTATAAAATAAATTATAAACACGATTGAGCAAAGCCGAGGCAAAATAAAACCGCATTGGGTTACCAAACCAGAGGGCGCAATACATATAGAACCTAAACGTAGGGCACCTGTTACAATTTAATCAGTTACCAATGTCAAATTAAAAATTTAAAACATATGTAAAATATCTGAAGCCAAACTAATGTGCGCAGAAATTAAATTTAAGATATAATGAAAAAGTAAGTAATTTAGTAATAAATTAATACACTATTTTTAACAATTATCATTATAGATTGCAAACAAAAAAAAAACAAGGAGAAATGAAGTGAAAAAGGAATTTCAGATAAGGTATTTTAGTGAAAGCAAGGAGTTATTCTAGTAATTTTTTTTATTGTAGTAATAAGGGAAGGAGGTTATAGGAATAACAATTATGGTTAAAACATAGGACCTTTTTTGTTGATTTCTACAATGATAGTTGTTTTTCTACGAGATGAACTGAAGATGTATGAAGATGGAGTTCTAGGTAAGTTACAACATATACAAGTACAGATGGTATACTCTTAACCTTCTTTTAGTTGTATAAAAAAATATGGAACAGTAACGGCAATAACCAGAACAAAAAAACTGCAAGTGTAACTGCGAGGTCAACGGAAAGTTCCAAAAAAAGTTCAAAGCTCTAAGGTGAAAGGCGAGATGTTCATGATAATTTGTATGAATGGTATAGAAACTTTATTGTCTTTGCGAAATAATTCCTTTTTAAAAATCCTTCTAGCGATGATCAAACATTAATTCCGAAACTTGTTTAGGAATGCTTCAGAAACCAAACACAAAAGTTAACTCAATCAAAAACTTTTATGTAAAAAGAAATAGTGTTATCTATAAACTAGCCAAATGCGTATTAAAATGAAAAGATTAGAAATTGTGAATAGTCAAATGTAAAATTAAAATGTAAGAGATAATAAGTTGTTGAAAAAACCATTGCAAAAATAAAAGGTGTTTTATATAAAAGTGTATACAACCAAAAGTATACTTAATTGTATAGAATTAAGTTTAATAAAAATGTAGAATTCAATCCAAATTAAATGCATAAATAAATAAGTATTAATTTTGCAATAATGGAATCGATTAAGGTTCATTATGGACCTAAAATTCTATAAACTGCATTGTTGTCAAGGTAGTTATTTACAGCGACGTTTTTATGGTTTCTAGCTCTGCGTAAGGCAAATTTGAAAGGGTTCTCATTGTGTCAGTCACGGTAATTCAGGAATTTTGTTGTGGTACAACTACTAGACGCTACTATGGGGTTCTGCAACTTTATGAGATTGATTTATTGTATCTATTGCACTAGGTATTAGGGTTATAATTTTAATGCTTAAGAACAGTTCTATATAATATTAGTATGGCCTATAAAAAATGACGTTTTTTATGAAGAACTTTATTTAATGATAACGTAACAAATGAAAACTTCGATTCACTAAAGTATAAACCATTGTAAAGTAATATCTTTCACCATCTTTTTGCAAGATCTTTTATGCCACCGCGGTACCATGTAATGTCTTTGGAATCAAATAATTCTCGTCGTGAGCTTTAACTTCCTCAACACTTGTAAAATGCCGCCCACGAAGGAATACGCCATCGATCGGAATAAGTGATAATCGGAAGGCACAAGGTCCGGCGTATAATCTGGATGAAGAAGAAGCTCCAAATTCAATTCCGTTTAAAGAAACTTTCACCGCAAAGATTGGAAAGCAGTTGATCACAAACCCGAACTAGCCTTTCTGCCATTGCTGGCGTTAAGTCATGAAGAACTTCTCTACAGTGTCTATTGGCTTTTCCAAATTGATGCAAATGACGCTTTACGATTTCTTTGGAATACCCAAGTTCTGCTTACGGGTACTTGTCGATGGATTTGCTCCCACAACATCTCGAAGTTCTGCGTTGTTACCTCTTGAGACTCCGCCAGTAAATTTTTGAAACCAGCGATGTGCCGCATGAATGTAGACTTTTACTTCCCCTTCCACTTCGCATATTTTTTTAACTACGACGGATGCAGAAACGTTTTGTGTCCAGCAATGACGCAACAGTATCAAAATTTCGTATTTGTCGTCAGCTATTTTGACGATTATTGCTAGTTAGAAACAAAAGAATATCAGAAGAAAATTAGACAGGGATATTCGCCTGCTTGATTAACTTTTAATACCGCATAGCGTTATCATATAAAATGTTTGCTAGATGGGAGAACGGCTCATTAAGAAACTCTAAAAAACGACCAGTTTATGGGCCACACTAATAATTTAAATGTTGTAATGTAATAAAATGAATTTATGTGTGTATGTGTGTGTGTGTGTGTGTGGTGTGCGTGTGCGTGTGCGTGTGCGTGTGCGTGTGTAAGTGTGTGTGTGTGTTTATGTGTGTCTGTGTGTGTGTGTGTGTGTGTGTGTGTGTGTGTTTGGTGTGTGTGTGTGTGTGTGGTGTGGTGTGTGTGTGTGTGTGTGTGTGTGTGTGTGTGTGTGTGTGAGTGTGTGTGTGAGTGTGTGTGTGTGTGTGTGTGTGTGTGTGTGTGTGTGTGTGTGTGTGTGTGTGTGTGTGTGTGTGTGTGTGTGTGTGTGTGTGTGTGTGTGTGTGTGTGTGTGTGTGTGTGTGTGTGTGTGTGTGTGTGTGTGTGTGTGTGTGTGTGTGTGTGTGTGTGTGTGTGTGTGTGTGTGTGTGTGTGTGTGTGTGTGTGTGTGTGTGTGTGTGTGTGTGCGTGTGTGTGTGTGTGTGGTGTGTGTGTGTGTGTGTGTGTGTGTGGTGTGCGTGGTGCGTGCGTGTGTGTGTGCTGTGCTGTGCGTGTGTGGTGTCGTGTGTCGTGTGCGTGTGTGCGTGTGCGTGTGTGCGTGTGTGCGTGTGTGCGTGTCTGCGGGTGTGCGTGTGTGCGTGTGCGTGTGTGTGTGTGTCTGTGTGTGCACTTTAATTTACTTAAAAATAAACTCGCACAAGTACTAAGGCCCAAGTTACTAGAATTCGTAATTGGGTTTTGCAAAATAAAGGTATTGAAAATGATACCAATAAATTTAAGTCAAGAGAAGACGTTTTGCAAGATGCATTTATGAATTATAATACTGCTGAAGATGAAACTGAAAATTATTTAATTGATATAGGGGATCAAACGGACCCTGAGGATAGCGACGAGATCGAAATGAAATATGTTGATATTCTTGCTGCAATTAGAAATTCTATGGAAGAATTATCTCCTAAAAATAACATTTTCTATGACAGTCACACTTCTGAAAATGACAATGTCAATATAGCATCTCACTGTTACCTCAAAATAAAATTGCCGCAAATTAACATACCTCAATTCTCTGGTAATTTTGATCTGTTCACCTCGCTTATTGATAAAGATAGTCAATTTACAAATGTTGAAACATTTTATTATTTAAGGAAATTGCTAAAAGGTGAAGCTTTAAGTATTGTAAATTCATTAAAAGTAACTAGTGATAATTTTGCTACTGCAGTTTCACTGTTAAAGAAAAGATTTGAAAATAAAAATAAAATTGTGAATTCTTATTTTAGTAATATTTACAATACTCCAATTATAACAAGGACTAATCCACATAATTTGAGAGATTTTGCCACTACTTGTAAGAGTCATTTAGAGTCATTGAAAAACTTAAAACTCGAAGATAAAGAAATTCTTGAAGCATTATTAATTTTCAGTAAAATCTAGATTACAGCTCTAAGAAAATATTTGAGGAATAAAGAGATATTAAAGGGTTGCCTAAGTTATATGTGTATTTCTAGTTTCTAGAAAGGAGATGCACAGTACTCGAAAATCTTGTCTTGATATTAAAATAAAAAAAAGTTTAATAAAATATCATTACATTCCAATAATTTTAATAGTAACGTTGCAAAAACGAATCATATTTTACTCATACTGTAACGATAACACCCATAGCATATATGTTTGCAAAAAATGTATATCACTTTCTGTACCAGATTGTGGCGTTCATTAAATCTAAGCATTATTGTTTAAATTGTTTAGATAATAAACATCTGATTGAAAATTGCACCTCAAGTTCAAGTTGCTCACAGTGTAATAAAGAGCATCACACCTTGTTACACTTAAATCAAATTCGTCAAAAGAACTATCCTCAAAATTTCCAAAACAATTCATACTCTCAAAACCAATATCAAAATGTCGCGTCTGATAAATCTCAACATACGTCCTGTGGTTGCTCCTCTGCAGTAAATGCAAATTCTCGTCAAGATAACAGTCAAAATCCTTTATACCCCAGTCACTTTCGGAAAACGCAAAATCACACTTCACTATATGATAATCAATGCTCTACTTCTCGGATTCCATCTCGTAATAATCACAACAGAACCTCAGAAAATTTATCTCTCGATCAAGTGAATGATCAACCCAGCAGTTCAAAAAACGTCTCTGCTTTATCTACAAAAAACTCTCACGTACTTTTAGCTACAGCTCAAGCTACTATCTACTCAAAACAAAATGGACCTATTCAAATTAGAATACTTATGGATAGTGGAAGTCAAAACTCCTTTATAACTCAACATTTAGTTAACAAATTAGGTTATAATACATTTAATAAAAATTTAAATATTTCTCGAATTTCTCAGCATCACATTCTCGGGTCAAATACTTTTGCACTCTAATGTTGATTGCTCAAAAAGATTTAAAGTATCTTGTGCAGTACTTGACAAAATTACAGATAAGTTACCACAAACTCTAATATGTAAAAGAAAATTAAAAGTTCCAGATCACATATTTTCAAACCTCGCGACCCTGATTTTTCCACTCCGAATGAAATCGAAGTTTTACTTGGAGCGGATCTGTTAATATATGGGTTTGTAAAATGGGTAAAAATCTCCCTGCTCTTCTCAAAGCACACTTGAGATGGATAGTCTCTTGAAATATTCCGCACTATTGTATTAATCAATTGCTCTAATTTTCTCAATCTTATCACGTAACTAGATTCTCTGAAAACTATACTGAACTCGATTCAATCCTTACAAGTTTTTGGAACATTGAAGAAATGCCAAACTAAGCCTATTCTCACTCCCGAAGTTGAAATTTCTAAACAAATTTTCACTCATACAACTAAAATTCTAGAAAATGGTCGCTCACAAGTTGATGTACCCCTTAAATCACCCACTGAGCACTGCAAGCTTAGTAAATCACCAAATCTTGCTCAAAGACGATTTCTGTCTCTTGAAAAGTGTTTCGATAAAGAACCTAATCTGTTTACAGGGTATAAAAAAATGGCGAAAATTAATAATTCATCCCTCACTTGTGTGTCATACGAGGGTCGAATTCAACTACTAAACTGAGAGTTGCATTTGACCCTTCATGTAGAACATTATCGGGTTTCTCTCTGAATGATGTTACCTTAAAGGTTTTTTCGTGTACAACCTGATTTATATCATATCCTTTATCGTTTTCGTACATTTAGGTTTGTACTCACCGCCGACATGGAGAAGATGTTAAACCCAGATCAAGTCTTTTTACAAAATATTCTTTGGCGTGATTTTCCCCAAGATCCTTTATCATGTATTGAGCTTCTCACCGTGATATATGGGACACATTTTGCACCCTTTGTCATTACCCGTGTTTTGAAGGAAATGGCTATTCAAGGAACACAATACCCCCTTGCATCTAATGCTCTTCTTGCTCAAACATATATGGATGATGTTTTAGCTGGATGCGATAGTTATGATGAACTGGAAACTCTTTACTTTCAATTAAATTCACTCCTAAGTCACTCGGGATTTCATTTAAGAAAATGGTGTTCCAATTCAAATAAATTCTTACACAGTATTTCTCATGAACAAATATCCGAATTGATATTAATCTTACAAGGTCACCTTGTGAATTGTTAGGATTATCTTGGAACCCCTCTTTAGATAATTTTCAAATATGATCTCCCGACACTTAAGTTGAGAATCATATTACCAAACGAATCATACTCTCTCCGATAGCACAATGTTTCGATCCTCTTGGACTTGTTAACCCAGTGATAGTGAAAAGTAAAATTTGAATGCAAAAACTTTACTTTGATTGCGATACAAGGATCTAAGACACGATCATCTTAAAGGAATACGAGGTATTCCACAAAAGTATCTCCTAATTAAAAAATCTTGGAATTCCTCGCTTCCTCCTTTTAGATAAATTCAATTCAAATTCATGGCTTTTCTGATTCAAGTACTGCTGGATAAGGTGATTGCATTTATCTCCAAATAAGATATGTGGTCAAGTCAGTATCTTGCATGTTAATATCGGCAAAATCTCGTATCTCACTTCTCAAATCAATTACTATACCCAAACGCGAATTAAATGGTATGGTATTTCTTTCAAAATTAGTAAATAAAATTCTAAAAATCTATGATAATCTCACAGTCGAATCAGTGCATCTTTGGACCGATTCAGAAATAGCATTACTGTGGTGTAGAAGTCATGCCTCTCGCTGGAATATCTTTGTCACGAACCGGGTATCACAAATTCAAGAACTAACGTCAGGGTGTTATTGGCAATATATTCAATCTAAACAAAATCCCGCAGATATGCTGTCAAGAGGTAAATTTAATTCAGAAGCTCTTAACTTTTGGTTTTTTGGTCCACAGTTTTTGCATGATCCTGAACTTAATTTAGCAACTCAAGAAAAAATTATAGAATTAAAGAGTCTTCCTGATGAACGAAGGGTTTCTTTAGTTTCAGCTGAAACTCCAGTCAATTTTTGGGTATCTATATTTTTGAAAGTGTCATCGTTCTCTCGCATACAAAGGTCCCTAGCTTACATTCTTCGATTTATCTGTAACTCAAAAAATCCCACCAATAAAATTGTTGGGCTTTCATCGTCTTTAAATTTTATTTTAAAAACTCTTCAAAAAGAACAATTCTCTAAAAAAATATTTGAACTCTCTAATAATAAATCGCTTTCAAATAAACAGCTCTTATCTTTTAAACTTCTTTTCATTGGACCTGATGATTTAATTCGCGTAGGTGGTAGATTACAAAACGCTGATATTAGTTATGAACAAAAGCATCCTGTTCTCTTGCCACCAAATAATTATATAGTTAATCTTGTGTTACTTCACGAATACAAACGGTTAGGGCATGCGGGTCCTTAAAATACTCTCTTTAATTTTCGATTGCGATATTGGCCTTTTAATGGTCTCCGTCAGGTGAAACGCCTCATCATAAATTGCATACTTTGTTTTCGGTAACAACTCCACGGTGTCAGACTTGCCAAAAGACAGAGTTCAAATTTCGCGGCCTTTTTAAAAATGCGGAATTGATTTTGGAGGTCCGTTTATTATAAAGTCATCCATATTGAGAAAAGCTCCAATTCAAAAATGTTGTATTGCTCTTTTTATTTACCAAAGCCATACATATGGAACTCGTATCTAATTTATCATCAGAAGTTTTTCTTATGACACTTAAACGTTTTATTTCACGGTGAGGAAACCCTCAAGTAATTTATACTGATAACGCTACAAATTGTATTGGTTCTAAAAAGTATCTTCGATATTTGTATGACATTTTAAAAAATTCCTCAAGTTATGACTCTATCTTATCCTATCTTTCTTCTAATGAGATCCAGTAGAAATTTATACCGCCCAGGTCTCCGCATTGGGGTGGATTCTGGGAATCAGCAATTAAAAGCACGAAACATTACATGTATCGCCTCATTGGTACTTCTTAATTCACGTTTGAAGAATTTTCTACAATGTTGACCCAAATAGAAGAAATTCTGAATTCGTGACCTCTCTGCGATCTCTCTAATGATCCTTCTGATTTCCATTCTCTAACTCATGGTCATTTTCTGATATATACTGCTTTAACAGCCTTTCCCGATAAATCTGTTACGCATATTCCTGACAATAGACTTACATTTTGGCAACAATGTTCCAAAATACAACAAATTTTTTGGAAGAGATGGTTAGTCGACTATCTCAATCGTTTACAGAATAGACCAAAATGGTTGAAACCTTCTGTTAATTTAAAGAAAAATGACTAGTGCTTATAAAAGAAGAAAATACTTCACCCTTCAACTGGCCGCTAGCTAGAGTGATACAGGTCATGATTGATTCAGATGGAAAGGTCAGGGTTGTACGTTTGAAAACACAAGATAATAAATTGATAATATTTAAAAAAAAAAGATTCACCTAGTTCACTATTTATTAAATGTTATTTTCAATAGTTGCTCTATTTGTTTTACTCTCTTTTGTTTTTAACTACCTGAAGCCTTGCTTCTGCTGGGGGCAGGATGTTGAAGAAATATTGTCCAATCCGATATATATATATATATATATATATATATATATATATATATATATATATATATATATATATATATATAATTGTTAATGTAATTAATATATCAGATAGGAATAGAGTTCAATAGGTTTTACGCTTATTTGTGGGCAAATAAATTAAACATAATTTAACCTTTGATGTAAATCGGATTGCGTTTAAATGTAATCGTGAAATCATAAAAATTTTTACTTTTAATATAAAAATGTTCTTTGTGAAATAAATTGCAAATTATAATAATTGGATGGTATATGAAACAGACCTTAGTTGAACCTGCATAATCACGCATGCGTAGCGTCCTAAATGAATTAAAATGCAGCCTGTCAAAAATGTCAATAAAAGATCTTAAATATGTGAGTTCAATTATGTATTGTTTAAAATTAAAATTGAAAAATTGATAATAAAACTGGTTCATTTACCTTACAGATATTTATACCATGTTTTCGCATAAACATCTACACATATAATCAATAAACGCATATATGCAGGAAATCAAACGAATAATCAAAACGATTTAGGGGTTATGATAATTAAATTTCACTCATATGTGTATCTGCATATTCCCAAAAAAAATAAACATCAAATTCAGAGAACTGAATAATTTTATTAACATAAAAAAAAACAAAAACACATCAACCGAAATATGAACACGTAATCGAATCGAAACAAATTTATTATAATTGACAATTATATCGGTAACTTAACTTTTAAATTTAATCATAGGTTAAAAACAATTGTTACTGAGGTCTCGACTCTTCACTGACCGCGTTTCAAAAATCCGATAATATTAACGTAACTCAAAACTTACATGTCAACACCAACACTATTAACACTTTTATTTGTTAGTCATAAAAATTTAAAAATTGTCAGAGTACGAGAGTAAGAGAGTAAGAGAGCGAGAAATCAGGAGCAATTCCTTTTATACTTTTCTGTTAGCTACCAAAATTTCAACTTTTTCTGTACCATACACAAAGTATTCAAGCCTCTGATTGGTCTAAACAAAATTGTTAACTTAACTAAAATACAAATTATGCTATAACTTTTTTAAAATAAGTCTGATTTACTTTTTAAAAGCAGATTCGGAATCAGGGCAAAATTCCGCATAAAACGATATCTCACAAGCCCTAGTTTGCTTCGACACTCTGCAATTTGACAATTTATAATCTAATTTTACTTATATCTAAGGAATTCTATATTTTACACCTAAACTAGTTACATATTCGTAATCTACACGAAAAACTGTATCAGAACACATATATTTCAAATCATATAACTTAATTTTAACAGAAATTCCTTTTTCATATTAGAAATTTAGGTAGTTAACCGCACTTTTCTAATTTTATGTTCATATACCTTGTACATTGTAAATTTCTTTATGAAAACGATGGAAACCTTCTATTAATTACTCTTATAACTTTATTTTAAGCTTAAATTATCCTACAAAAACTATAAATTTGCAAAATCCTTAAAATTAATACTTAACCTAATTTATTACAATTTTACTCATAACTTGCGTTTACAACGTCCAAATTACTTGAAATGTTACTTTTATGATGTTGTTATAACTGTCTTTAACATCAATACTGTTTACTTTCACTGTATAGTCCAAAACTTTGTCAATTCAGAAATCCATATTGTTTACCACACTTATGCAGATTTGGTACACAAAAAGTATTTTTGTGTTAAATATCCCAATATAGAAATGTTGTTCGTGTTCAAATTAATGTTTACAACGCACTACTACTTCTCCTGCACTTTCTGTACACTTTGTCTGTGAATTAAAATTAAACCGTGTCCGTATCATAACCCTTTCTTAAAGTTTATATATTTCCTGCATTGTAACTAACTCGAAACATGTTCTATAACCTTATGAGCGGCTGCCAAATTGTAACATTAATAAAATATAAACACTAAACCTGGGCCAACTTATAATGTTAAAACAAAAGCGATGATGTAATAAATTGATCAAATAATTTTAATTAATAAAAATAATTACCAAATGATTTTCGCTACTGCCGTCGGCTCATCGGTTGATTAAGATGGGAGGGTTCAATTAATGCACCTGAAATACTGCTTGCTTTTCATCAGCTTAATTATTTTCACTTATCCTTAATTCAAAACAAATGTTATCTAAAAATTATGAAAGAAATGATAAATTCTCGAGCGCCATGTTGTCTTTCTTTTATATATCTATCTAGGAACAACAAAACCTAGTTATTGAATACTATAAACAAATTAACACCAATGAAAATAAAATAACAAGTTATACATAAGTTTATTTAATATATATTTGAAAAAGAAAATTCAGAAGTCATAAACTAAACTAAATTATAAAAAAACTTTACCTTTTAACGGTTCTGTACATACACTGTGACAGATACTATGAAGCAGAATTTCCAAACACTAAGTTAATAAATGAAATTATTAAAATTTAAAAAATACAAAATGTTAAGCTAATTAAAATATAAGCAATATTGAAAAAATAACAAGAAAATGTACGAAGAAGTACGGAAAATGTGGTGATGTTGGTCAGGAAAGACCCCTCGCAACACCAAAAAAGCTAATGACGCGCTACCACCCGCACACACCACTAGTCGAGAATCAAGGACCCGAAACCTTAAATAAAGTAAAAAACTTTAACTGGTGGGGTTTGTGAAGCAAACCACCATCAGAAGGGCAAAATGAGTATCCGGTAAAAAAATTTGATTCTAAGGTAAAAAAACGAACGGAAACCGTAACCTACCATGACCTGAAGGGACAGTGGGCAGAGAACCCGGAAACGGTCATCGTGCAACTTTATAAAAAAATCAAGGCTAAACGCCACTCTACTCTAGAGTATAAAAATAGAAAAAAAATCCTTTCGGACTAACAATAAATAATCGCGAGACTTGAGGTCGAGAGAGAGCGGTTCAATTACCCTACCCCGGTGGTCTCAAACCAAGCCTTCTAGGTACATAACACAACTACCACTGTCACGTTCGATAAGTGAGTCAAAATCGGTAAACCCAAGATACGACTATTTTCTTGGCAAATTAGCTCAGGATGCTTCGTCGTGGAGAACAAGAGAGGCCACTCTACCTTTCACGAGATTCAGATTTCATGTTGTTCCACAGTCATCGTCCAAGACTCAACATACCCTAACTAACACGCACATTTTATAAATAAATCGAAATCTAGATGAGATAGCAAAGAGAAAGGTGAAGCACTCTTACAAACACAACAACCCCCCCCTAAAACTACCAAAACGTCATAATCAGGAAGTGAACTAATCGAGGTTGACACGAGGCGAACCGAAGTCCTCAAGCACCGTCCAGGAATAGTAACACTACACAAATCAGGAAAAAACAAAATAACTAAATCAATCAAAAAATAAAAATGTATAGAAGCATTACTAGTTTTCTTATCCATGGTTATGAGTTTTACACGTTAAATTAACGATCAGAGGTAAACTCAAAATAGTTATCTTCAATTTTACTATTGTAACAATAGCAAATTGTAAATCCAATAAAGGAAGATAATCTGCCTGAGAACTAATGTCCCACAAAGTCAGCAATTCAATCGCACAATGGGATCTAAATATCAACCATCGTGCTAAACAAATGTAGCAAAAATCATGCTAACAAATGTAAAAAAAATAATTAAGTGGTTTGCAAAGCCACAACAATATAAAATAAAATAATGTGCGAAATAAGCACAAAATAAAATTATTTTGAAAAATTATCAAAATAATTAAAAATATAAATAAGAAAACCAGAATGTAAAAATACTAAAATAGAAAAATAATTAAAAAGAATACGAAAAAATAAGAACTAATGTGGTTTTAAATCCTTAACATGAAGAACACCTAAGGGTTTATTATTAATAGGGGTGGCCAATCGGTACGTAGTTGGACCTACCACCTCAATAACTTTTGCTTCAATAAATTTTGGAGCTAACTTTTGACTATAATTTTTAGTCGCATCAGATAAAGTAAAATTCTTTTTCCAAACCAAATCGCCAACGTTTAATTTCAACGGACGACGTCGCAAATTGTAAAATTTTGAATTTCTTTCGTAAGCTGCATGTAAATTTTGTTTAACATGTTTAAAAATGGGTGAAAGTTCATTTAAATCTTGAACTAATTGTTCACGGTTAGTAATAAATAAATCATCCTCTTTGAAATCCTTTAGTCGACCATAGAAATCTCCAGAAATAGGAACTGTCCGACCAAACGCCAAAAAGGAATGTGAAAATTTCGTAGACTCATGAACAGCTTTATGATTTCAATTAAAAAAACAGTTCAACAGAAAAGAAGTACAATCTAAGAAAATAAAAAATGGAATTTACACACAAATAACACAAAAATATGTTAAACTTTCGCATCTAAACTACTACCATTAAATTTTACTTTACAAACATGAACGGTACTCTTAAAAATTTATAAATATTCCAATTAATTTGGAAAAAATCTTAAGCAGGAATACTAACTGAAGTATTAATATTGTCATTATGTGACATAAAAATAAAATAATCTAAATTTGTAATTCATTTCAAAGTTGTCGTTAAATGGATTCAATAATTTCTAATAAATTTAATCGTATAAATATAAAAATTCATTATCAAAAGTAATGTAATTCAAGCGTTTCAAGATGTAAATAAATGTATTAACAATTGAATATTGTGAAGTTTATCAATAACAAAACTTAAATATGATAATTGAGGTTTACAAAATTCTCATTTATCTAAATTAATATTTAACTTGGCATCATTAAGCCCTTAAAAGTAGGAACTTGAAAAAACAATGATATCGTTTAAATAAACAAAAAACTGATTGAGATAAGTCATGACCTAAAATGGAATCCATAAATCGTTGTAATGTATCATAATCAAAGATTGAATGCATTTTTTAATAATTCCCACTTACATAAAATGAAAAAGTGCAATTTCTCAATTTAATTTACGTCTCTCATCTAATGTCAACCCTTCTGCTTGATTTACATTAAAAAAAAATGTAATTCTACTAATAACAAATCAATATATGAAACATCAACTAAACAATTAAAATTTGTCATCGTAAAAAATATTATATAACACAATCAATAAATTTCATTATATATACACATAAAAGACCAAGCGTAACACTAAATGATAACACTCCTTAAATCTCGGTCAACTCCATAACATAATCAAAATAAACAAAACAAACACAAGAGAGAATAACGAGCATTGAACAACAGCATATCCCTTTTTCTGACCCCAAATTGTATTAAAACAAATGTAACTAAAATATCAAATAAGCAATAAATTTCAATGTAATAAGAATCAAGGTCACTGCTCGCCCGCGCCAATTTATAACCTTATAAGCAGCTGCCAAATTGTAACATTAATAAAATATAAACACTAAACCTGGGCCAACTTATAATGTTAAAACAAAAGCGATGATGTAATAAATTGATCAAATAATTTTAATTAATAAAAATAATTACCAAATGATTTTCGCTACTGCCGTCGGCTCATCGGTTGATTAAGATGGGAGGGTTCAATTAATGCACCTGAAATACTGCTTGCTTTTCATCAGCTTAATTATTTTCACTTATCCTTAATTCAAAACAAATGTTATCTAAAAATTATGAAAGAAATGATAAATTCTCGAGCGCCATGTTGTCTTTCTTTTATATATCTATCTAGGAACAACAAAACCTAGTTATTGAATACTATAAACAAATTAACACCAATGAAAATAAAATAACAAGTTATACATAAGTATGTAATTAAAAATTGTTATTAATTTTATTAAATACATAAATAAAAAGTTTACCTCGAGTAGGATTCGAACCTACGACCTGTACTTTGCTAGAGTACCGCGCTACCAACTGCGCCACCAAGGTTCAAGCCCCAATCGATGCAAATTTTGTCTTTATGTATGTAGAACTGATGTAAATTCTAAATATAATGAGATTACAGTCAAATTACTTATATTAATGGAATGTGAGCCTGCAATATCGCAAGGATTCACACATACCAAAGCAACTTGACTAATATTAAATTATTATAAGTTTTGTTATGAACGAATAAGTTCAAAGGTAAATATGTAATTAAAAATTATTATTAATAATAATTTTTAATTACATATTTACCTTTGAACTTATTCGTTCATAACAAAACTTATAATAAGTTATACATAAGTTTATTTAATATATGTTTGAAAAAGAAAATTCAGAAGTCATAAACTAAACTGAATTATAAAAAAACTTTACCTTTTAACGGTTCTGTACATACACTGTGACAGATACTATGAAGCAGAATGGTTCATATGGTGAGGTCAATGTCTTGCTTAGTTATTCTTAAAATATGGAATTTCCTTGAAGTTTAATTCGCCAAATTTATTTGTAAAAGAATGTATAACTTGCGTTATAAAGGTAACTCAAGTAAAACTTGCCATTTAAAATAATAGAACAGTAAAATATTGACTTATACGTGCCATTAAAGATTATTAAGTATACACATTAAGTGATTAAAAAGGTGCGTACTTAAAAAGTAAGTACTTAAAAAAAAATAAAAGGGCCTAAAAAAAGCAAAGGCTTTAGTTTTAAATATAATGAGAAAAAAAATAACTTACCACCAAAATTCTGATGGCACCAAAATATAAAAAATTAAGTAAAAATCATGCTTATTGCTGTCAACAGTCAGCACTAAGTGAATTAAAAAAGCTTTCCGAATAACTCAAGTGTATTCCCCTTAAAAATCTTCACGCTTGCGCGAATACAATAATATAAATCCAATTCTTTTAAGAAACGGAACTAAAACTATTTATGTAATATTACACCCAAAATATATGTTCTAGGAAATGCAATTTAAGTTGCCTTTCTCAATTTTACATGTAAATAATTAAAAACTCCTCTAATTTTACGCCAAATAAATTAATGATCTTAGATTAACGTATTTTTTAATACAACCACAAAAAAAAAGGTTGTTACAGTTTTACATATTATTATAGACCTACTTCATGTGATAAATATCTGTAAAGTTTCTAAATTGCATAAACACTTTGAATAAACTGAAAATTTATTTAAATATGTTATACGAACTTAATTCTACTCACAAATATCACTCCTTCTGATTAAAGAACATTTAAGATCACCTAAAGATGTGTCAAACCCTTTGTCATCTTCCGGAGTGTATAAGTTATCTTGTTCATGTGGAAAAGTATACATCGGGACCACAAAATGTAGCTTTGATACAAGACGCAAAGAACATATGAGATTTTGTAGATTGGGTCAACCATAGAGGTCTGCTGTGGCTGACCATACCCTGAATAATCTAAATCAAGACATTCAATTTAACAATATGGAAATATTGTCAAGACAAACTCATTATTATGTTCGTTTGCAACGTGAAGCTATTGAAATATATAAACACCCGAATAATTTTAATAGACAAGAAGAAAGTCTCCGTTTAAATAGGTTTTGGCGTCTTATAATTTAAAAAAAAGCATAATGATACGTCTTAATTTTGATTTTAGTTTTAACTTTTGGTATGTCTAGGTTTTTTGCTGTGTTTTTCCTAGACCTTGAAGCAAATGCTTTACCAATTATATGTTAAATTACCACAGCACTATAATTTAACATAAGTAGTTGAAATTAAATTAAAATTAAAAATTACAAAGAACGTTCTACATTGTGCTTTTCATTGTTAATAACACTTCCAATTATTGATAAAGATATCTCTTTGTTAGATTTAACTGGGTTATTTTATTTGATGTAATGTTTGGATTTGTGAATGCTTCTATCATTTTAAAATTGAAGTTTTTCACAACTTTACACTTACATCATAACTCGATTAAATTTTGTTAAATGTGTTTTTGGGCTGACAAATTTTATTGTTAGCTTTCGTCGTAGAGTGTTCTGGTTTGTCATCTTTGAGGCAGTTTAATAATATTTAATTTTTATGACCTAGTTATTCTTTACTAAAAATTTTATAGTTGGCTTTATGTTTCCCAAACTGTTATATTAATAGCAGGCTTATGTTTATGTTTTAATTTTTCAAATTTGACAGAATTGTTTACTACATCTTTAACAAATTTTTAACAAACATTACTACTGACGAAGATAACTATAAGTGTTATCGAAACGTTTAGATTGTATAACTTAAAGTACACCATTAAAAAACCCCAAAAAAGATAAGTATTTTAT
The DNA here is from genome assembly GCA_036346205.1 of Vesta saturnalis. Taxonomy (NCBI): domain Eukaryota; kingdom Metazoa; phylum Arthropoda; class Insecta; order Coleoptera; family Lampyridae; genus Vesta; species Vesta saturnalis. The sequence continues at coordinate 2,144,036 of JARFJB010002516.1, forward strand.
TATGAGTGTTAATGGTGAAAGTTTACATTTTCATATTTTTACAATTAAGTTTACAAATTAGTAAATATAAATATAAAATAGCCCATAACTGGCATTTTTAAAGAAAAAAAACTTGAGCGTGTCTCAAAATAACCTCTCATGTAATTATTATTTAGTTTATACATTACATTTGGAAAATACGACATAACTGACCAAATTAGTAAGTTACATGGGAATTTGACATATTTAGAAAAAATTTAAATTATAACTCGAACACAAAGCATGCAAGATTGAAGTATTAACCTATAAAGCTGTACGATAAATGTAAAATGAATGTGAACGAACAATTATTCGCTTAAAGAGATGAGGTCCACTTTTGTGAATATAAGCTTTTAAAAATCATTCTAATTTAAAAGAAGATTTAATAGTGTTTTAATTAAGCCGGTATGTAATAAAGGGTTGGAATACTTAATTAACCTTTTTTTTAATTTCTTTTGTTGTAGATTGATGGTGATGCTGTATTAAAGTAGTCAACAAGGGTGAGTGATTTTTAATTTAAAGCGTACTTTTTGTAGAGCTGGTATTAAAAATACCACGTTTCAGTTTTGTTCATTGTATTATTTTGCGAATACATTATACATTATTTCCTTCCTTCGAATAAAAACTTTATCCGTATTACCTTACACATTCTTAAATTTGTACAAATCTCAAATACTCTCTTTAATTTTAGTTTTTTATGAGATTATTCGGAAAAAAGCACAAAACAGCTACTAAAGCAAGGTTTCCCAATAATGTATCGCTTATAAATAAATTTACTTTAAAACATTTCAGTAAAATAGAGGTACTCGAGTATTAGATTCATTAATAATACTTAAAGGTAGATAAACTCTAATTTATAATATTTTTTGCGTGCAAATTAATACTACCCAATAAAATCAAAAATAAGATTTAACTAAAAGAGTTAGTGAAAAGATCTTTCTACTTCGTTTACTAAAATGTTTAATTAGGTGTAGCTCTAGTACTAAACCAATTTTATCTTTACGCCGTTCAAGCGTTATAAAGCACGAGCATGTAATTCAATTAAGTTAAATAATTATTTAATAAAACCTACAATTTCACATCAGTGGTACAGTAAAAACAAGAATAAAACAATTTACAATCTCAAGGCTCGGCTGAATTCAAATTTGCGGGTGAGAAAGGTGTGAAAGAAAACTGTTCACTGTTTTAAAATACAAATCTTTACAAAAGATACAAATCTGCAGTGTTACTCTATTAAACTCTTTTACATTCTCCGATCGCCACCAATTTTTACCGTCGGATAAACAAGGTCAGAATGGTTCTATAAAATCTTGTCATTCCTGTTTACTTATAGCTTACAAACCCGCAATAATAGAATATATACAGAATTATGATTCTTCAGTTACAAGCTACACTTTGGAATGTAGAAAGAAAACTAACTAAAGGTGTGTGGGTCTCTATCGTAGGGCTGCGAACGTCTATTCAGCTTCGGCTAACTGAGAGAAAACTGAATAGTAATATAGATTATACAATCAATAATTTTTGAGAACTATTCCAATCAAAACACGTTAATGTATAAATGGATAAAATTTCCTAAATGCGGCTCTGATATCAAGTAGCAGATAAACGGGACCGTGGCAAGGGGTTTTTGTGCCTGGAAATATTTTAAAAGGTACTTTTGTTTCAATCAGCTTGTATACTTTTCCAAAGAAGCACTTTCTAGGTCAATATTAGTTAAATAACATCCATATTTTAGTTTTTTAAGTAAACGTTGTTTACTGGAAGCTTTATTAACTACTTTGTTAGATTTCCGTAAATTAGATTAGAACAATTACTCGAATAGCGATGACTTTAAAAAGTATGCTCTAATTAAATAAAGAATCACTAAAGGCTTACTTTAATTAAAATACGAAGAATTGTAAACTAACCCGGATGGCGATTGTAAAAGTTGTGTGGTATGGTTGGAGATAGTAGAGATGATGGTTACTATATCTTCGTAACGTTATCAAGCTTAAAGAGTGTATATTAGTCGACCGGCGGGATAGAAATACGGAAATCAATTCATTCGGGAATAATTAGCCAAAATGAAAATTACGTTGTTAGTATATCCTCTCGATCTAACCTGAAGCTATTGAGATATATTAACAACCTAATAATTTTTATAGACAAGAAGAAAATCTCCGTTTAAATAGGTTTTGGCATCTTATAATTAAAAAAAGGCATAATGATTCGTCTTGATTTTGATTTTAATTTTGACTTTTGGTATGTCGAGGATTTTTGCTGTGTTATTCCTAGACCTTGAAGCAAATGCTTTGCCAATTATATGTTAAATTAGTACAGCACTATAATTTAACATAAGTAGTTAAAATTAAGATTAATATTAAAAAATTACAAAAAAAGTTCTGCATTATGCTTTTTATTGTTAATAACACTTGCAATTATTGACAAAGATATCTCTTTGTTAGATTTAACTGGGCTATTTTATTTGATGTCATTCTGTCATTTTCAAATTGAAATTTTTCACAACTTTACACTTACATCATTACTTGAGTGAGTTTCATTGTTAGCCTTCGACCGTTATAGGGTGTTTTGTCATCTTTAACACAGTTTAACAAAATTTAATTTTTAATGACCTAGTTAGTCTCTACTAAAATTTAATTCTATAGTTGGCTTTATACGTTTCTCAAACTCTTATATTAATAGCACGCTGATGTTTATGTTTTAATTTTTCAACTTTGACAAAACTGTTTTCAACGTAGTTAACAATTTTAATAGATATTACTACTGACGAAGATAACCGTGTGTGTTATCGAAACGTTTGTATTGTATAATTTAAAATACACCATTAAAAAAACCAAAAAAGGTAAGTATTTTATTATGTGCAACAATGGTTTCACATATTAAAAATAAATCAATCTAAAAGCTTCATAAATGCACAGTAACCTAATATAAAATGCAAGCAATCGTACACGCGTAACATGTTCATACTCAAACTACTAAAAAGGGCATTCACTAAAATATAAGTATTGTATTGTTCACTAATTAATCTTTTTTTTATTGCCCATAACAGAAATATTAAACTATTAATTTTCTCCCCTCTATTGTCTATCGACCCCCCCCAAGGAAAGAAATCAACTAGGTTTACGTCACACCGGTACCCATGGACGCCTACCACTGAATGTATAGGAAACCGCGATTTTCCGTTGCGGATAGGGATTTTTTCTGCTTCATTATTTCGATTCTCTTTTAAGATTTTTCATCTACAGTTGTGTAATAAATTCATGTTATAAAAATAAATAACTTGCTTTATATAATTTCCTGCCCAACATAACATTTACCAACGGTGAATTTTCCTGTTATATAATTAATCCCGAAAAGAAAAACCACATTTCTTGAACTTATAACGTTCCACTGATAAGAAACACAGTGACAAAACCACTGCCGCTACCACCTAAAATCACCGGTGATAGTTTTTCCTGTATATCTATTTTATTAAGCTTATCTAATTAGAACATACTCTTGAAAGGTATATCGACTCATGAAAAGGTCCTAATCCCATTAAAATATGTTAATGACGCTCCCAGTAAACATCGTAAAATGAAAATATCAGTTTTATTTTAACTAACTTTGACCTAGAAAGAATTTCTATAGAAATGTATAACGTTTATATATAAGATCATAACATTGAAAGAAATATTCTTTGAAAAATATTTCGAAAGAGAGAATCTTAAAACTCCTTTATAACAGCTCCGTTTTGAATGCTACCTGACGTCAAAGCTATGTCTAGAATATTTTGAAAGTTTGGAAGTTAACTTATGTTGTCCGGATTTTTTCCAAATAATTCTTTGTTGCATTACTTGTGTTATTACAAAATTTTTGCTCAGCTAATAAAAACTGAATATCTGCCCGCCGCCGTCCAGAGAGAGTTTCAGACACAGCTATTTGTTTTTCTCTTTTACCAGGCGTATTTAATAGTAACTTATGCATTGTATTCCTGTAGATATTTTTAGTTTATACTTGAAATAATAATTTATTTGAAATTATAAATAAATGGGCAATTTAAGATCGTATAAGAACATCCTGATTTTTATTTATTCGACAGTGTAGCGACTTTTTATAAAGTAATTTCAGTTAGTGATTACTAGACATATCCTAAGTAACCTTCGAGCCCCCTGATTCCGACATTTGAACTAAGCCGCGGTAGAGTAAATAAGAGTTGTACCAAACTTGCATTGATTAATTAAAGTAGATAATAGTCCAAAGAGAAAGGGGGTTACAATATAACAATGAAGGGTAACTCGTTCAATGAACAATTTAATTCTTAACTTATGTGGCAGTTTCTCGGGATACAAAAATTTCAATTGTTACAAAACAAAATGTTTCTGGTCTAGTTTAAGTAACTTAATTGTTTCTGCCTAAACATTTGTTTCTGGCATTTATGTTGAAATTAAGTCTTTGTTATGGATTGAATATCTATAACCCGTTTTCATATCCTATACTTTTATTAGATGATGCCAAATGAGGATAGCTTGTTTCAATAAACACTCTAACACGAGACGATAAATCCCCATAAACATATCATTAACTTAGTATCTGCAAAAATGCATTTGTCTATTTCAAATTGATTGTAACTTAACTTGTCTTAAATATAACTACATTATCACTAAGCTCGTTAAATTCTTTACATTTTCATATAACATAAATAGATAATTGGACATTTAACAACCTTAGGTTTAATTACATGTTTACAGTAAATTAATTTTACTTAAATCAAAATTTACATACCACATTATGTACAAGTAACACCTATTTATACATTTACATTAATTTTTGCCATTTATACGCATGTTTTTCTACTTACTCTTAACCTAATTTTCTGCAGATTTGGTATGCATATTCACTCGTACACTATTTAATTCGACTCCTAGTTAATAATAAACTTTTTTTTTCCAGAATTACATGACACCACCTATAAAATTCTGCTTGTAGATAATTTTGATCTTGAAAGCCCTTATTTAAGAGCATGATCTTAAAACACTATTTTTCTTTCAATTTATGAGAATTTTTTATCACTTTTGCTGAATTGTAAATCCCAGATTAACCTGACAACACCTCAAAATGAGTTCCGACATACGCAGTTATACTTCAATTGCTCGACGAAGCGAGTTTTTCAAATATACTGTTTTTATTTGAATTCCCACTTTTAATACCTATAACTTCTCAGCAGTGCAACTTAGTATAGAGGTAAGTTACGTTAAATAATCATATTTTGCGTTATCCTACATATATATATATATATATATATATATATATATATATATATATATATATTTAAATCAGACATTTTTTCTTTCAAACTTGTGTGAATAAACGTACAAATTAATTCAACGTTTCGGGAACGTACTTTGTTCCTTTGTCAAATTTATTTTGACAATTACAGAAATTGACATAAGGTAACTATTTTTAAATATTTAAAATAGTTACCTTAGTCAATCTGTAATTGTCAAAATAAATTTGACAAAAACAAAAGTTCAACGTTGAATATTCAAAGTTTGAAAAAAAATGTCTGATTTAAATATTAATACTTGTGGAAATCTAAATAGAAATATATATATATATATATATATATATATATATATATATATATATGTGTGTGTGTGTGTGTGTGTGTGTGTGTGTGTGTGGTGTGTGTGTGTGTGTGTGTGTTGTGCTTGTGCTGTGTGCCTGTGTGCGTGTGTCGTGTGCGTGTGTGCGTGTGTGCGTGTGTGCGTGTGTGCGTGTGTGCGTGTGGCTGTGTGCGTGTGCGTGTGTGCGTGTGTGCGTGTGTGCGTGTGCGTGTGTGCTGTGCGTGTGCGTGTGCGTGTGTCGTGTGTGCGTGTGTGCGTGTCGTGTGTGCTGTGTGCGTGTGTGCGTGTGTGCGTGTGTGCGTGTGTCGTGTGTGCGTGTGTGCGTGTGTGCGTGTGTGCGTGTGCGTCGTTGCGTGTGTGCGTGTGTGCGTGTGTGCGTGTGTGCGTGTGTGCGTGTGTGCGTGTCGTGTCGTGTGTGCGTTGTGCGTGTGTGCGGTGCGCGTGCGCGTAGCGATGGCGTGCAGTGCTGTGCGTGCGTGACTGTGCTTGCGTGAGTGCGTGCGTGCGTGCGTGCGTGCGTGCGTGTGTGTGTGTGTGTGTGTGTGTGTGTGTGTGTGTATACCGGGTGGCCAGCTAAGGATGGACGCAGGCTATATCTCGGGAACTGTCAATCTGACAAAAAAATCAGGAAAGAAATGCTAATAAATAAATCGGGAAGAGAAATCGCTAGAAATTAGTTTCAACTTCCTGTGATGTGCGTTAGGGCGCACACACTGCACTAACACCAAATTAGAAAATTGACATTATCAAGATATTGTTTTATTATAAACCACGTAAGACTCGTTTAAGAGAGGCTTCTCGGGTGCTTCTAATAAAATATTAACATTGTCGCTTTAGTTTTTTTTTTCTAGTCGTAGATGACGTTTTGTGACAAAACAGTAAATTTTCTAATTTTCTCAAAAATTTTTAAAGTAAAGGTATAATTATTTTTAACTCGCGAAAAATAGTATTAAAAAATATACAAATTGGTGAAAACCGCAAGGCGATATCCTCTTTAGTTACACAAATATGAAAAAAATAAGTGTAAGAATGTATTTTACAAGTAACAGAAGTAGAGGTTTAACTGTCATTAGTTATTAAAATGTATTAATTATTAAACTATTAACACAAAGGAATAAAATTTAATACACTAATTGCTTCCTGGGGGGTTATCTTTAATTTAGAGAGGATAAAAAGGGACCGGTGTTATAGAATAATTGTTTGCAAAAGCCCTAATACTGAAGTGATGACGCCCCAAATGTTCAAATTGTCACCCGTACTGCTCAATAGTGGCAATCTCTAAGACGCCACCCGAGCAAAACAGTTTTTCTTCGAGTTATCCATCGTTTGCGAACAACTGAAAACGTGCATGTTCCCGTATCCCGTAGACAACACAAGGGACGCACTTAAAAAGACATTATTAATGTTTTAACTTATAATTAAAAGCTTTTTTTTACAAGACCTGTATCGTGGTTTTGTTAAAGAATCGTCGGAGACCGCTGGAGATCTGGTTAGGGCTCTCACCATTCATCTATAACACCGGACTTTTTTTATCCGCTATAAATTAAAGATACGCCCCCCAGGGGTCGTTTAGTATGTTAAATTTTATTCATTTGTTTTAATAGCTTAATAATTAATAAGTTTTAATAATTAATGACAGTTAAACCTGCTCTATAATTCTGTTACTTGTAAAATATATTTTTACGTTAGTTTTTTGCTATCTGAGTAACGAAAGAAGATGTGGACTTGCGGTTTTCACCAACCCCTATATTTTTTCAGGCTCTTTTTCGTGAGTTAAAAATATTAATACCCTTACGTTTAAAATGTTCCAGAAAATTGCAAAAATTTACGTCTTGGTCACAAAACGCCATCTACCGGCTACAAAAAAACTAAACCGATAATGTTAATATTTTATTGTATAAAAATCGGTTGAGTTAAAAGGAAGTTATGGCATTTTCTTCAAGAGAACACTTACCTCTCCCTCTCGCCCTTATTTAATAAAATACAGAAAACTGCTAAAAAAAGAAAATGTTTCTAAGCTTACGCAGTTTATCATATCTTGATAATTTAATTTAAAAGAAAAAACCGATTCTCTAGTTTGGAGTTGGTGTACGCCCCTTAGCGGCTATCGCAGGAACTTGAAAACAACTTCCTGCGATTTCTCTTGGCCGATGTACGTATTTTTTTTTCCAATGTTGTCAGATTGTCAGTTCCCGTGGTATAGCCGGCGTCCATTCTTTGATGGCCACCCGATACAATAATATAATTTTTTATCAGAAAAACTAAACATGTGAGTTCTCATTTTGACCTAGTTTATGTAACTAGATGAAAATTCAAGACCATCTAAATTTTTAGTTGACACTATGGCAATATGGTTGTCATTCGAATGTATTATTCCAGAATATTCCGATTATGTATTTTAGTGCCTTCCTCTACTCATGGCGGACCGTCACGCAATAGTTCAAAATAATAGAAATTAGACTCGGCACCCAAAAAACTACGTGACAGTTATCCACTACTTATGTGGTTAAAAGAATTTATTATTAGTTGCACTTTCAAACATTATGCAATAATAATAATAATAATAAACTTCCAATAGTTACATTTTCTCCAGTGGTGGTCCATTTTATCCAATTGTAACGTACTTTAACAAAAATATGTTACATACAATAGATTAATAATTTTAATATTGATTTCTAAATGAAAGTTATTTACCCAGTGTATTACATTATTACAGAAATGTGTGTATGTTAAGTAATAAACTCTAAATAAAAATATAGAGCAAAAATGGTTGGTCTGGCTTATGTAGATAAATGTCGGTCACAATTTCCAATTACATTTTACACTACTGGCATAACTATACATTCTTCTAAATTAAAACTGAAAGATATATCGCATGTCGTCTATGTATCATAGTAGTAATAAATTTATACAATTCCTGCGTACCACACGGGTCTCGCATGTTTAAAATGGTATTAAACTTTTTATATTAGATATAATGTTTTATTCCATTATTAAAAATAATTCTAATGCAACTTTATAATTCAGTGCAGTTGCATTTATAAGTAATAGAGTGTAAAGCTTTTTAATGCAGATTTCATAATTCGAAATTAAGTTTTATCCCAAATTATAAAGTCTGTAACTATGAGCACCTAATTAATTAAATCTTTTCGTTAATAAATTTCACTTATAATAGAAATGAGTTTGAAGTGACATAGATTTATTTTGCAATTAGAAACATTCACTTAGTAAAACTAGCGATAAAGGTCGGGTACTTCACACAAAAACACGAAACAATGTTCTAACTTTTTTATTTTTAATTTCAGTATATAACAAATAAAAATACTCATTTGTGTGTGGCAATGAATTATAGACCATTTATACGTTTCTATAACAATTATCAAATTTGAAAACGGTATGAATAACCCTACTATAACAATTGCATGTATTTAAAACCCAAATGTTTTATAGCCGTAACGATAAATAGTTAGATCTTTAATAAGTTAATTATTATTAAGTCGTCTTCAAAATGATATTTCCAAACACCCTCCAACATTGAAAAACGCCACAATAAAAAACAATAATAAACTTTAATTGCATTTTAATGTCACTGCAAAATTTTGAAAAACTTTTATCTAGAAACGCAAAAAGCATTCATAATTAAAGGCTTGCCATACCAATTAAAGATCTATTGAAATAATAAGAAATACACCAAGTAATTCATAATTTTCTATTATTACTTAAAGACTACAATTGTCGCGATACATTGGAAACATTTAAGTAGTTCTGCATTTTTTTAAGTGTACCAGTTCGCTTATGTATGGAATTGTTATAGGTAAGAATATAGAAAATGTGTTTGAATACCACGGTTTCTGTTTTTATCAGGGTAAATATCCATTACGCAACGTTAGTATGGACGATTTTTATGGGAGAGGGGAATTTTGCTTTCGGTTAGTTAGTTAAAGTTATGCTGTTGGGGGTAGAGGTTGAACGCTGAGCGTGTGAAGAAGCTTTTGTGGGGGGGAATTTTCCCGTTCACCTTTTTTGTGTTGTTTTTCGTTGGTCAGAAGTGACATTTTCGTGTCCACTGAAGGGAATTAATATTTCTTTTAGTACAATTTCTTCATGTTTTGTAATAAAATCGTGCTTACAGGATTCTAAAATGGCAGTTTAGTAAATTGAATTGTTCTGTATTATAAGTGTTTTGTAGCTGTGGTATTATCAGTTGAGTTGATCGACCTATTTCCATATTGCGCATGTTGCGCCGTAACTTATTGCGCAGGTGTATCTCGCTTGATCTCTTCGCGCATTATTGGTATTCAGATGGGTTTCATTTCCACGTTATCTTGGCTTATTGGATTTTCTGCTAGTGCGATTTATGTGGCTTCCTTGAGTTTTCGACGAGTTGTGTTCTCGTCGTTTGCCACTACCTGTATGTTATCCCATTGGATGCGGTGGTCTTCGCTCCAGAGGTGTTCGGCGATTCTAGATTTTTCTGTTACGCCTTACGGACGTTGTTCTTATGTTCCTGTGTTCTCACTTTTAGTGGTCTACTGCTAGCTCCTATGTATGTTCTGCCGCATTGGCATGGTGGGTTGTATACATAATTCTTGGAATTCTGACCTTCATTGTGTGGTTTGGTTTTGGTTAGTATTCCCCTGAGCATTCTGGTCGATTTGAAGGCAGTGCTTATCTCGTATTTGCTGTGTATCCTTCGTATTTTGTCTAAGGTACCTTGTATATATGGTATTATCGTTGTATATTTAGGTCCTTCCTTTTCAGTTACCCTTTTCCTGTTAAGGTTAGGTGTTAGATCGGTGTAGTCATTTTCTGTTTTACCGATATTTTCTTTTTCTTTCTTCCGATCCTCTTGTTCTGAGCATATTGTTGTCGCTCTATCGTACAAGCATTCTTCCACGCCTAACTTCACGTTCTTGTGGTGATTGGAGTTGTAGTGTAGGTACCTCCTCGTGTGGGTAGGTTTCCTGGGCACACTTGTCGTGAAAGTTGTCATTCCTCTGTACAAGTACATCCAGGATGACAGTTTTTGTTTCAACACCAATTCCATTGTGAATTTTATGGAGGGTGTGCGTCTATTTAGATGATCTAGGAATTCATCTAGCTTATCCTTGCCGTGTTACCAAACTACGAAAGTATCGTCCACGTATCTAAGCTGCATCCTTGGTTTCTCCGTGAATTCCGATACCTGGAAATATGTAGTGCTAATACACATTGTCAGAACTTCCATTATCGTGTTTACCGACAGTTGCATGCGTTTGTCTAACGTTTCATCCTTTGCCAGCTTGTCCCTTATGATAGTACCTTATCGGTGGGCACATTTTTGAATAGGCTCAGAATGTCGAAGCTTACCAGTACTTCCTCGTGGTTTTCGAACAACCTGAACAAAAAAACGTGGTTAGGCGTGGCAAAATGCTTGTACGGTAGAGTGAAAACAATACGCTTAGAACAAGAGGACCCGAGCAAAGAAAAAGGAAATATCGCTAAAACAAAAATGGCTACCCCAATCTAACACCTACCTAAACAGGGAGTGGGTGAGGTAGCTCAGACAAACTACGAAGGATAGGCATCAAATACAAGATACGCACTGCTTTCAAATCGACGAGAACGCTCAGGAGAATACTATCCAAAACCAAACCACACAATGAAGATCAGAATTCCAAGAATTGTGTATACAACCCACCATGCGAATGCGGCATAGTATACAGGAGGGAACAGTAGACTACTCAAATTGAGAACACAGGAACATAAGAACAACGTCCGCAAGGGCGAAACAGAAAAATCTAGAATCGCCGAACATGTCTGGAACGAAGACCACCGCATTCAATGGGATAACAGGCAGATAGTGGCAAAGGACGAGAACACAACTCGTCGAAAACTCAAAGAACAAGACTTTTATTGGCTAAATATGGCTATCAGAAGTAAATATTCGAAGACCAAGGCAATACATAAGGAAATTCAGTTGGACGAGAACGAGATGAAGGTTCTGGACAAAGGCTTGAAATGTGCAATAATACCGAGGTATATTCCGAAAGTAGATTTAATAACCGCTCTTGAAGAAACAGCTATGAAATTAGATCCTGAAGAAGCTGAAGAATATATAAGTAAGGTTGGATCAGTCTTAGATTCATCTAGGCGAACTAAACCTAACCTCTTTAACCTAGAAAGGAGAGCGGTCATTTTCCTTAAGAATGACCAAACGATCAAAATTCTTCCTGCAGACAAAGGAAACGCGACTGTGGTAATGGATGTGGATACTTACAACAGTAAGATCCAAGCACTACTGGACGGGGGCGAGTACAAACAAATATTGAAAGACCCCGTCAATCGCAAGAAGGATATACCTGACGCTGGCAAAACATAAGGGGGAGTTCCCCGATTACCAGAGAACTAGACTTACCCCACACTATAGCAAACCTACGCATCTGTCCGGCTTACCAAAGATTAATAAGCAAGGAATTCCTCTGAGACCAATTGTGATCTCGAGAAATTCACCTTGTCACCCATGAGCACACTATCTGCTAAGAACAATCACACACTTATCGGAAAAAACCGAGTCCATGATCAAGAATACGCAGCACTTTGTGGAAACCATCAGAAACTTCCAACCAATCCACGAAGAAAAACTGTTCGACTCTTCGACTTGGTGATCCTATTCATAAAAAATGTGCCCACCGTAAGGCACTATCATAAGGGACAAGCTCAAAAAGTATGAAACGTTAGACGAATGCACGAAACTCTCGGTCAACACAATAATGGAACTTCTGACAATATGCATTAGAACTACATATTTCCAGGTAGAAGACAAATTCTACCAACAAGAGTTTGCACGAAACTCTCGGTAAACACAATAATGGAACTTCTGACAATATGCATTAGAACTACATATTTCCAGGTAGAAGACAAATTCTACCAACAAGAGTTTGGTATGGCGATGGGTTCCCCACTATCACCGATAGTGGGCAAAATATGTATGGAAGACAGAAGACCACGCGATATCTGAATTCATGGAGAAACCAAGGATGTGGCTTAGATACGTGAACGATACTTTCGTAGTTTGTTAACACGGCAAGCATAAGCTAGATGAATTCCTAGATCATCTAAATAGCCGCGCAATCACCATAAAATTCACAATGGAATTAAAGTCGGAACAAAAAACTGCCATTCGTGAATATACTTGAACACAGGAATGACAACACTTTCACGACGGTTTCAAATCGACCAGAACGCTCAGGGGAATACTAACCAAAACCAAACCATACAATGAAGATCAGAATTCCAAGAATTGTGTATACAACCCACCATGCGAATGCGGCAGAGCATACAGAGAGTAGTAAACCACTCAAAGTGAGAACACAGGAACATAAGAACAACGTCCGCAAGGACGAAACAGAAAAATCTAGAATCGCCGAGCATGTCTGGAACCAAGACCACCGCATCCAATAGGATAACAGATAGTGTTCTAAATAATGTATATTGGATAACTCAGTAGCTCAGCGTAAAGGTGTCAGACTATTAAGTGAAAGGTACCAAGTTCGAATCTGAGAGTCAAGTGCTTGGGAAAATATCATAACATACGGATTCGACTCAAGTGCGAAAACAGTCCTTCTCAGGACTAAGCTTGATGACGGAAGCAGAGTCCGCTTCTGAAACGTCGCACTCAAAAAGCAAAAACTGTGGAAATAAGCCGATCAACTCAACTAATAAAAATTGAGTTGTGCAACGAGAAAGTATATCCGCGTCCACATCTGTTTAGACAAATAAAACATAATTCTTAGTAATAAATTTTGTGTATAAAGTGTGTACAAAGAACGTTTTGTAAAGAAATTAATGTTTGTGTATATATATTAAACCAGATGAACAAGTTATTAAATCACCTGGTTTTCGCCACTAAATTCATGTAAATATAATTTGAAGATCGTCCGATAGTTGATAACAGTGAAGTTGCCGCACTGGAAGCCGTGTGAAGGAGATTGAAGAGTTATTGGTATTCGTGGATCAATTATCAAAAGGGTCAATTGCACGAGTATTGCCTTTACCGCTGTGAAATGGAAAGGAGAATTTAGATTGATCATTTCGTGCGAATCAAGGTACTTTCCTTGTTTTTGGTGATGTTAATAGAGTTGTTTTTTTTTTTGTATTTGTTTAGGCGGATGGATACGGTTTCTTTTGTGCAGTTTTGTATAAAAGCCCGTCACGCCATTAAAATAATCTTACAACTGTGGATTCACCCGTATATCGTAGTATGACACATTGTGCGTTTTTTTTATTATTCTTAATCCAAATTACGAATATTTGTCAATCTTATATTTTCGACGTCATTATTATACGTTTAAGGTGCTAACTAAAATTAAGGTAATTAAGATAAATGATTTTGGGGATTTGAACCGTGCAAGGGTCATCCCGATTTAATAATTAGAATTTAGGTGAGAAAGATTGCGCTTTACTTCCTTGCGGAGGTAGGTTTATTTGTTTGTGACTTGCCAGCAGGTAGCCACCTTGTCATTTCGTCTATAGCACCATTGACAGGAGACGGTGATGCAGCATATTTGAACTCGTTGAACGGTGCTATTGACTTCACGGCTGCAGGTTGGCCGGTGGTAGAAATGCGAGTCTATCTGATGTGTTTGCATTCTCAGAAAGCTTCGGTGTGGCTGGAGATGCTGGAAGTACAGAATGTGGTGATTTGCGTAGCGGTGTTGTCGGGTTGTCAGGTTTGGATTACGGCGTTGCTACAACAAGTTTGCTGCTACGAAGCTTCAGGATCTGCAGCGGGTGGTTTAACGTGCTCGGTAGGTGGTAGGCGCTGTGGGTTTAATAGCCGCACCAGTAGTTTTTGGAGCGGCGTGGACTGGCTTAACGGCCAGCTCGTGAGGGAGAGCAGCGATTGGGAGGCAGGTTTAGCTGACGATTCTGCAGCTATCTGTTGCGCTATAGGCCCTTCCGGTGGTGGATTCCTGCCCCGGTAGATGTTTCTACCGAAACTGCAGATTTGACCGTGCGTGATGTGGTTGCGGTGGCCACAGCGGTTGACTGCGATTTTCGTAGGCAGCGATGGTGCTTCCTTAGCAATCTGGGTACAATGTGTCGGATGGGTGGTAGAGTCGTAGTAGGTTTAGATGTAAGCAGAACAACGGGTACGACGGGTGCTAGTGGAGTTGCGGGTTTGGCAGGAGGAGGTGGTTTGAGTATCTGCCGTTTGAAGAGAAAAACGAATACACTTTTGAATTCAAAGTACGTCGGCTCAAATGGTTTTCACTCGTGTCAATTCGGTCCGAAGTTGCCCCTTTACGACACACAAATGTTCCTCCGCAACGTTGTCTGTTTGAAAGTGTTCTAAGCGATCGAAGAAATCTTCCGCGTCTTCTTATCTTCCTGTAAACCTCGAGGGTCTTGTGATCGCTCTTTGCTCGTTCGGGAAACGATTTAGGTAAATTCTGGGATCGGTGGTTATTTCTAGGCTTGCTAGTCTGCGTTTTGTTGGACGCGACTGGGCTGACATTCGTAATAACGTCTCGGCTGCAGAGAGCTGGTAGTAGTGGATTTGTGAGCGCACTGTTTAGTATATTTCATTTATGT
This sequence comes from Vesta saturnalis, assembly GCA_036346205.1. Taxonomy (NCBI): domain Eukaryota; kingdom Metazoa; phylum Arthropoda; class Insecta; order Coleoptera; family Lampyridae; genus Vesta; species Vesta saturnalis. The sequence goes on from JARFJB010002516.1 coordinate 2,159,236, forward strand.
TGGGTGTGATTTGTTATACGGTCACGGTCATTGATGCACTAAAGTTTCATTTCGCAACTAATCTAATTACTAAAACTGTTCACTCGGTAAGGAAACTAACTCTATACTAATTAATGCAATTCAAATGGATATATGCATTTAAAGAAGAAAAAAAACTCTAGCAGCATATTAAAGAAGAAGCAAAATACACACATACTAATTTAAGCTAAATTATATTAAAAACGAGAAGACGTACATACAAATAACTAACCAAAACTGAATAGAAATAATGAAACACTAACCTATAATAATACGTAAACAATAACGACAATTAGTGAACATAAAGGAGACCTAGACTGAAAGAAGCCGATCTTTGCACCGCTTAAATACCCATCCACGGTGTCGGATTCCTAGATGACCAAGATCTAAGTTATACGCCCCATGAGCTTCTGTTATACACCAAAGCTACAAAGTGAATTCCCTGGATGACCAAGAGGTATGTTTCCCAAAAGTGTATTCATCAAATCTACATTTTATCATCAATTTCGTGGGGTTCAAGACAAAATGGATTGAGATAATCGACTAAGAACTGTAACTACCTAGTGTTAACTAATATTTGGGCCATTATTACCCAAAATCAATGTTTGTACTCCAATTATTTTGGGATTCCGGCAATATTAAGTTTCTTGATGACCAAGAAGGTTGAAATGTTTGGGTGACTAAATTCTGCAACTTAGAGTATTGGTCAATATTTGTGCGAATATTGCCGAAAATCAATATTCATATATGAATTTTTTTAGGTCATGTCAGAATTGACCGGATGACTAAAAGCAGATATGTAAACTAAAGATGTTGGTTAGCATTTTCGTCCAAATTCCATCTTGTTACATTTCGTTGAGGACACGGCAATATGGATTTTCATGTGACCAAACGCTATGTGATCTATGAGTACTTTTTGTCAGCGCGTGGCCCGAATTCTGTCCAACATCTATATTTATATACCGATTTCGTTGAGATTTTTGCAAAATGGATTGAATTGATGGGCAAGAGCTGAAGTCTGTGCCTTATAAGTGTCAACATTTGAACAGAAAGTTGCTAAAAGTTTATATTCATACATCAGTTTTGTTGGGGTTTCCAGAAAATGGGTTATTGTTAGAGTTTGCGTAGATTGAAGTGACTGTTAAAGTACGAGACTGTGAAGTTGATTTGTATGTACATATCCCTAGGCTCTTTTGCAAATAACTAACAATACACCACATTATTCTAAATGGGACTTATAATTAAAGTTATTCAAAGGTTTTATATTGCTTATTATTGCATTCAAAGTACCTCATTTAATTTATAGAACTGAAATTAATGAAATAAAGGTTACTTTAGCCGCAAATAAGTTAAATTTTTTATGACCTTACATCTTCTGGCATAGTGTTGTGATAAACCAGTTAAATAAGAAATGCGATACGTAATGGGTTCTGAGTCGCCAAAAATTTTCACATTTTTTAGATCACTATGATTAACCTGCCAACCGTGATTAATCAACCTTTCATAGGACCGGTTGTTTATCGGTTGTTAGAGTTATATTGTCAACAAGTGAAATTTAATCAGAAAATCCTTTTCTCGTCTCAGAAGAATGTCACGTCCGACTTACACTAATGTAGAGCAGATGACTACAAATGGGATTTTTCTCATATTAACCTAGCCGATAGCCACATGGAAAAAAGTTTTTCTAGTTAACGAGCGGCCTGAAACTAATACGTCAATTATCATTTCTTATGAATATGTGTAGAAAGGGTGCTAAGATCAGTCGCTATTCATTATTCATTATTCTCAATATTTTCATTATTTTTGTTTGATTATCCAGTAATCAGTGATATTATTTTTTGTCAGGTTGCGTTGACGCACCTTGTATGTAGGATGTTATAATGACGTGTATGACGTGTTTTGAGTGCGAGTGTATTGAGTTTGAACGAAAAAAAAATTTTTTTGTGTGTATGCATAATGTATGTGGGTGTATGATACGCCACTGGAAATTTGTGAGAAATATAATTCAGTATGTAGATACGTGTATTCGAATATTATAGAGACTTTAGTGTTGGAATAATTAGATTCTGATGAATGTAAATGTGAAGAGAAATTTGTCGATGGGACGATAATGTTTGCTACTGTATTGCTACTGTTTCGCTACCGTAAGAAATGGAATGTTTGAGGATAAATGAGTAATCTTTGCCAGAAGATGTGAGGGTATAAGTGTAGAATGTTTTAGAAAATATGTAGAGAAAGATTGGGTATGTTTAAGTGTTAATTTCAGAAGGTTTTCGTAATGTTGTGCAATTGTTTTGAGAATATATGTATGTATATGGGATTTGAGACCTTAGACGGTACTTATTTTTGCAAATGTTGCGGAAGGAGATCGAGCGCAGGTTGGAGATAAATGTTGAAAATTGCGTAATGGTCCAGAGTGGCTACTGAATGAATGTAATGACGAAAAATGATTTCTTCATGAAGTAATTGTAAAATTTGTAAGTAAGAACAAAAATGGCGATGTATTGTAGTTATGAGCGTGGTTGTACAGATGGTAGTAACAGTTGGAACTATGAAATTTTGAGTGAATACTATTGGAGAATATAACGCGGAAGAAAGACATGTTTAAAGATGGATGACTGAAGTTATAAATAGGAAAGTCAGGGATTGAGGGGAGCTTTTTCGTTTTTGGCTGTTGCTTGTGGTGAATGTTGGGGAGACGCGCGCGAGGTGTAGTGTAACTTAGAATGGGTTAAGTTGGAGTGATATTTGTGAATAATATTGAAGGCAGTCATTGTTTAAACAACTGCGTAACCCGAAAGGGGATGAATCGTATAAGACATTCATAAATAGAACTATTAATTAAATTGAGGTTGAAGATAAAATTAGTTTGTTTATTTTCAAGAAAGTAAAAAGTGCATAAGCAGATTTATAAAAGATAACAGTTATTACGTCAGAGTGTTAAGTGCGGCGCGTGTTCTTGTACCGATATTGAGTTAAAATTATTTATGGGACCACCTTTAAGTAAACGAAATTTCCGTAATAAATTAAGCCAATGTTAAGTTAATTTTATGTGACATTAAAAGTTTATTTGTGTAAGGAAGGACTAAACTTTCCTAAAGGTTGCTAGGAATTTTAAGAGGCAACCAAACGTGTGCAGATTATTACGTGTTATTGGACTACTTGTGAGTACAGAAAGGAATAAGTGTTTGTGAAATTGTGAAGCACTGGTTGTGTGCCTTCATGCAATTTAAGGATTACAAATGGACTACAAATAATTGATTTACGGGAAAAAAGAAGAAAGAAAAGCGTAGGATAAATGGACAATTTTAAGTAAGAATTATATTTAAGGACCTTGAAAATTCAGTTAAGCACGATTATCTCTTTGTTTAGTTCATTTGCGTAATGTTGAGTAAATATTAATTAGTTTAGAAGCGAAAAGATAATCGTTCTCGAGTTATGTGGTTTTGATTGGTTGTTTTAGTATTAAGAATTTTGCAGAAATTGGTAGTGACGTGTGGTTTTGATTTTCAAACACGTTGTTGTGGTATATGTAAATATATTTGTGTTTGTTTCTTTATCATTTGTTTAGTATTTTATGCAGGCATATATATATATATATATATATATATATATATATATATATATATATATATATATATATATATATATATATGTATATATATATTTTTTTATTCTGTATGAGACATATTTGTGCGATTACTTAATTGGTGACCTAGTAGATTTTGACAAGCTAAGTGTAGACTTTGCATATTTTGGATTTTTTAAGATTAATGAACAACCTGAAAGGTTATATTTGCCAGGTTGATTGCAAAAATTTTCATGTTAGTTTCATTAGCGCAACACACAATTAACGGATCAGCTGTTGTTTTAAAAATTTCATTAAGTATAACAAAAAGTTGGAGTTTTGAGAACTTATGCATATTTACGAATGTCAGTACGATTCAGAAATGTTATGGAAATTAAATTTAAAAGATATCGTTCATGTTAGGGATTTTAAAAAATTAATTACCGTTCCTTGAATGAATTTGAATGATCAATTTTATTTTGGAAGTTTTGGTATACGAGGTGTATTCAAAAAGTTTTTAATAACCTGGGTAGTACTAAATATATTTGAGCTTGAGTTGAATTTTTTGGGACGAGTGTTTGTTTTAGAACCCTCGTGTGAGAGTTTACTGAGTAAGCACAATCCTACTTTCCACAATCAAGTAGGGTTAATTAACATCCAGCTTAAGACAATTAATTTAGCAAAGTTTCGATTGTGGTGGCGCCTAGAGACATATTTTCCCGGACTGAGCTGTTTGAATGTAGGTGTAAGGTGTTTGAGCATATTAATCACTCATTTTACTTATTATTTCGACCACGCCCATCTCCCTGTTAGCTGGCTTGGCAACCCGCTTACATTAGTAAGCATACACGACGCCTAGTGCGGTTTGGACGTGTAACATTTTAACCAATCATAATTGGTAGTCATAGTATTAATATTATTAACCATCTATTAGCTAACATGAACTTGACTCTCTCTCTCGTTCTCCTTTTTTTTCTATTTAAAAATCTTAGTTGAAAGTCACATCTCTCTTGCTAGGCCAAATATCTGAGCTTCCCCAAAACAAGGCTCGGAATGAAACAATATTTATAACCCACAGTGTTAAAGCTGTCGGTGCATTAAGTGGTTGTCCCCACATTTCGGCGCAATATATTCCCAGTGTCAGTTTAATTCCAAATTGTTTAACCGATTACAATAACTTTCTCTTGAATGGATAAGTTAAAGATGTAGAGAGTACTTTCCATGCAGGGTCATAAAGTAGAAATTTATGAAACACTTTGAGTGTGGAAGTTTTTCATTTTCCAAGCAACGTTCAGTCAGTTAAATCGATTGTAAGATTTAGGTACTGAGAATATACTATTTATTTAGTTCCCTTGTGACGAAAAGTAGTTCAACTTTGAAGAGAAAATAATGAGAAAACGACAAAAGGAAAATTAAAGCCCATATTAACACTTTGACGACCAACGTCCAGTATACTGGACGTGAGGTTCTTTCCGTAGAGACCGCGTCCAGTTTACTGGACACATATAATAACGTATTTAAATGTGTTTAAAATTGCGCGCGGTTTCACCGATTTGACTTATTTATTTCGTTGGTTCCCAGGATAAGAAAAAATATAAAATTTGCTGGTTTTCAATCGCATGTTGTTGCCAATGATGCGTTTTCTGTAGGTGGGGGAAAAAACGTTTATACACTTACACGCTTTGTCTCTGTCCTCAGTTGTTTTGTATACGTGTTAGTGGTGGGAGAGCATAGATAGTACCTATTAACAAACAGGAAATAGTGAGATTCAAAATCAATATCGGTAGGACAGTGACGGCAAACCAATGGAGGGGTAAGAACAAAATTTGTTTATTGTTTTTGTGGATTAGTGTTTATTTTATTTTTTTTACAGAACAAGTACACCCAGTACTAGAAAACGAAAGTCACTATTTGATTTTAAGAAGCCACTTACACAAGCCGAGTTAGAGGCAGCACTTGATAGCTTTTCTGAGGGTAACGCTGAGCTATTTTCTAGTGATGATAGCTTGAGAGATAAAACATTTAACCCTAACAACAATAGTGATGGAGAATCTTCTGACAATTCCGTAGCAGTTGCGGATATCAACGTGGATGACCTGAATAACGTGACTGACGAAAATAACAACAATAGCGACTATTCCCCTGCAAGGTCTCGATCCCCAACAAGGTCTCCAGCCAGATCTCCAGATCCCAATGGCGATGATGAGTGGACTGACCTAGATGACAACCCGCCAGATATCCTTCTTTCAGGAAACCCAAAAATCAATATACAAGTAAGCGATATTGATAAACCATACGATTATTTTAAAAAGTTTTTACTGACGAAATAATTGAAGTTTTTGTTCGAGAAGCTAACAGACGCGGTCAAAATATGTCTGACAGTAACAAAACAAGAAGTAAAAAGGCAAAAAAGTGGGTAGATGTTACTGCTGCCGAATTCCGTTGGTACAGAAAAATTTTTTTCCACTTATTTGACGTATGCCTGTGGAATAGTTATTACGTGTATAAAAAGATAAAAAAACTGCGGAAGTTAAAATTGTTAAAATTTAGAGAAGAGGTAAATATCTCACGCCAGGACGACACAGATATTGGTCAAAATACGAAAAATAACATTTTTCATTACTTAGAGCCCGTTCCAGCTACCGAAAGGGAAAAGTCGGCTATGAAAAGGTGCCGCCAATGTACCAAAGAAAAAATTTCCCGCAAAACACGCTACTATTGTCCAATTTGCAAAGAAAAACCGGGGTTATGTGTTTATTCATGTTTCAAAATCTGGCATGAAACTCAAGATTTATGAATATAATATATTTTTCTTCTGTTTAACGTCAATATTTTCTTCTTTATTATTACTTTGAGTAGTTTGATTTGATTTTATTTCTATTCATAATGTTCAATAAAAAGTTTATAGCAAAATCTTGTTTTTTTTGTATAAAAAAATTAAAACTACAGCGTCCACTTAACTGGACGTTGGTGCCTGAGGCTGAAATCTCTTTCCATATACCGACGTCCAATTATCTGGACGGCATTTTGTAAAATTTTGAGTGCAAAAAGAATAATCTATAATAGCCACACAACCTATTAAAAATATTATTTTTTAGTTATTACCCACCAGTTCCGATGGTTTCTTAGGAAGTTGACTGTCAGTCGTCAATGTGTTAAAGACTAGGTTTGGGCATGGTTGACGCGTAAGCAAACCAACTTTTTTATTTCTTAAAATATTAGATAAAATGTTATCTACAGACAGTTCTATTACCTAGGATTACCTAAGAACTAACAATTAAAGCTCCCCACGAAGCACCATGTCTCTAATTTCTCTTCTTCTAGTTTTTCCGGTAGCTGCCAATGGAATGGAACTCACTATTTTAACACCTCCCCGCAGACGTTTTCTATCATCAACCCTCTCATTAACAAATTTTTCAATTTCTTCAGCAGTAATCTTCGAATCTTTGTTTTTCAAAACTATTAACGCCATTAAATGATTTTCATCAACTTCATGAGGAATTCCTATAATCAGAGAACTAGCAATTTCAGGATGAGATCCTAAAATATTTTCTATCCATGCAGGAGAAATGTGCCAAGATTGAAATTTCAAGAATTCTTTAATACGGTCGACAACATAAAAACATTTATCTTCATCGTAATACACCAAATCTCCTGTTTTGTACCAACCATCTTCATCCCACAAGTGAGAAGAATCCATATTATAGTAACCGCTTAAACAAAATTTGGTTTTCAATCGTAACTCGCCTGGCTGATTAGGACCAACCATTTTTTCAGTATCAATGTCAACGACCTAAATCAGAGCTAGTACGTTTGCCCGAAGAAAATTTTTTCTCACCTTGTACCAAACTCCCGGAATCCCGGTACCACACGAAGTAGGCTTTTTCTTCATTAGTTTGCAGTCATTTGGATCGCTTGCTTTAAATAAGGTTAAAGCAACGGACATTTCTGTTTGTCCATAACACGTGAACAAGTCAGCTGAAGGGAACATTTCCCTAATTATGTTTAATTGTGATTCAATAAGCGCTGCTCCACCCACTCCGATGTGCACTAAACTGCTCGTATCCACAGTTTTTGGTTTTTCATGATAAAGTTCCATGAAGTGAAATGGCACTGCCATCATAGCAGTAGGCTGCAGAGTTACAAAAACATGACAATTAAGCACACAATTACTTTATAATGCTTACCCTAAATTTTTCAATTGCGTTCCACACAACGCCCACATTAAATCGTGGTATAACTAATCGCGTATTTCCCTGTATTATAACACTGCAAACACAAAAAGGCACCGATACCCAATAAAAAGAAGAAAATACGAAATATATGTCTTCACAAAATCCGAAATTCCTAAAACACGCAGATTAGTATTGAGTACACTACAATAAAAAAACATCTTTACACACTGTTCATCAGCTGGGAAAGATAACCATAATGGTGTATACAAATTCCTTTTGGTAAACCAGTAGTTCCACTACTAAAAAATATAATGCAGGTTTCCTGTAAGCTCTCAACTTCATGCGGACAGAAGCCATCTTCTTCAGTACTCGGTTTTAAAAACTCATCAATAGATACGTACTTATCTGATGGGCCAAAAACGATAATTTTTATGTCCTTCTTAATTTTGTCTTTAACAGTTTCGATGAGATCAATAGCTTCAGGGCCAACAAATATTATTTTTGGAGTAACTTGATTCAAGAGATGAACGGTGTCATCAACGGATAAAGTAGGATCTAACCCACAAATTTTGGCCCCTATAAACAGAGTTGCAAGATACGGAACGCAGCTATTTAAATGATTAAATGTGCATATTGAAACAATATCTTTATGAGTAACACCCATTGATCTTAGCTTAATTGCAGTACGCGTGCATCTTTGGAGCAAGGACTTGTATGTATCTTTTTCGCCAGTTATACCATCAATCTATTAAAACAACACAATTCAAAATATTTTGATCGAATTAGTAACTCTTACCTGTGCAATATTATCCTTATACTTCTTCATTGAGGAGTAAAGTACATAACCCAACCCTCTCGGATCGGGGGTGTAATCCAAATCCGGCATTCGAATAACTTTATCATTTTTACTGTAATCTAATTTTCAGTTTATAATAGAGTTTATGCATCAAGGGAGAAAAATTCGGTGCAATTTGTACCTCGAGAGGTTCAAAACACAAGAATAAAGTCACATTTCGCTCCAGAAGTATATAAAATTTTTGCACTCGAGCAATCGTTTACCTAGCTTTTAACAGTGTATTCGTGAACTTAAAATAATCACATTACTATACTACATCCGCCCAACAAGAATAGTTAAGCCCCGCTTCACTAAATTGGACCAATGGACCAATGTATGCAGTGACCAGTGTCACACGTTGCAAATTAATAAATTGGGGGAAATTCAAAAAATCATGTAATTTATTTGGAGGATTGAAGACGTAAAATGTGGGGCAAAATAAATATACGAGATTTAAATTGATTTATTTATAACAAAAGACGAATATGTAGTGGTTGTAATCAAATTATGTGTAATCCAGCGACAGCAAAGTTAAACTATTGAGTGAAATATTACTGATCACGCAAAATCGTGTAGGGGAGACTGGGTACGAGCGTGCAAGTGTTAAAACTGACCCCAGGGTAGGGTCGGTTGTAACAGTGATGGCGGGCAGTTGTAACACTCCAAAATAATACGGTGCTTACATTTCAATCAATTTCATTAGTCATAAGTCACAGGAGAGTACTTTTAAATTATTTAAAGCAAATATGGCACAATTTTAGGAACTTCTAAACAATATTTTTATACAGTTTATAACCTTTGAATCTTTAAATTAACATTAGTAATTCTTTTTATCCTAAAGTAGCTAAAATTAGCACTAAATCGAATATAATAACTTCTTGGTCATAATTAAGAATACAATGAACAAAAAAAGGAAAGTTTAAACTCAAACATTCAACATTCTGAAATTTTCATTTGCTCACAATGTAACTTGTTTTAAAAGATTGTGTACACAATACTATATGGCTGTGTACAACCTATCAACTGAATTATACGTTAGAAAGGACTAGAAATTTATATGGTATCGTAGATGTTAGTCTAAATCTGATTCAGATGAGGACGAATCATTATCGGCGTTAATTATTAGCGACTCTTCGGTAATGTCAATTGTAATACAAACCTGCCACATTCTTTTTTCTTCATCTTGAGCATGGCGAATGGCATTCTTCCAATTTTCGACAGAAACATTACCGACGACTTGGTGAAATAATTGGTGAAGATCTTTCATTTTAAATGTAGTATTCTTCCTTGCTACTTCTCCTTTTATTTGAGCCCATATTAATTCAAAGGGATTTAACTCACAATGATATGGAGGTAATCGCAAAACCGCACGATTCTGTTTTTTGCCATTTCGTCCACTACATATTTCTGCGTAATGAAAGCCTGTCTGACGAGATCCACAAGTTTAGCTTTGACCATTTCAGGTTGGTAAATAATGGACCTATTTTCCAACCAGGCTTGTGGCAGAACTCGGAATTTTCTTCATTTTTCTGCTGTGGTAGGAAGCATTATCCATCACAATTACAGAATTTTCGGCCAGGCATCTCAGAATGTGTGAAAACCAGGTTTCAAAAATTTCACCAGTCATTTTTTCATGGTAGTCTTCAGTTTTCTTTGATTCAAAAGATAGCAAACCATTCTCAACAAAACCGTCTTCAGATCCTATGCGAAGTACTATAAGGCGGCTTCCCTTACCTGATGGATCTTTTAACCCCGTCGTTAATCCTTCTATAAAAGCTTTCCTTGGGCTGAGGATTGTCCTTCCATACTTTACCAACAGTATGACCGGCGTTCACCCAAGTCTCATCTAAGAAGTACAATTTCTTGCCCTCTTCCCGGTACTTTCGCATCTCTCGCAGGAAACGTCGCCTCCAGACGATGATCTCGTTCTTTTCTTTAAGGACACTATTACGTGGTCTTTTTGAGAACCTGTAATGCCAAAACACAATCACATCAGAACATCTAGAAATAAAAAAGTGACTTACTCACTGAAAGCCTATTTCTATGAACAAAGTGCTCAGAGTAGTCTGTTTATGTTGAGGTAGATGTTCCATTTCACGTAATGCCGCTAACATTTTATCCAGGGTTGGTGGTTCATTTTTTTGAAAAAAAAATCTATCAAACGTCGAAGAGCAGTTTTAGTTTCATCATCGATGTTGTCCAACTTTTGGTGTCTGCTGTCGTGTGTTTCCTGACATTCACGAAGAATTTTGAAGACACTTGAGACACTTACACCTAAAATAATACATACACCGTGTAAATCTGTTTAGGAGACATAGGGATTTAACATGTAAAAATGAAGATCAGAAAATATTGGCTCTCCTGTTTAAATTTGATAAAATTGTTTAATAAATAATTGTTTTAGAAAATAATTTTGAATTTAATGCAATTATGACTTTTTCAAAAAGTTTAAAATATATCAAAATTTCTCGAAAACGTTTAAAGTTATTGTAAAGATAATCACTGCATTAAATGCATTTTTTTTCTAGACAACTCATTTATTTAACATTTTTGTCGAAACTAATTAGGAGAGCCAATATTTGATGATTTTAATTACATGCATGTTAAATCCCTATGTCTCCAAAACAGATTTACACGGTGTATAAGTGATATAGATGATAATAATAATAAACTAATACATTAGCAGTTAAACCAAAAATATCTCAACAGAGAAGTACTTTGACGTACTATGAGCATTACAATACAAAAACAAAAATTACTTGCTGACTTTGCAGTATACTTGATAGCTTGTGTTTTACCGTTAGCAGGGTTTTCTTCAGCAGAAACCTTAAATATGTTCAAACTACGTTCTTTGTCCTCGGCCGAAAAATGCAGGGCGGTTCGTTTTCTCGATGGATGACCGAACTGGTAGCGTAGTGGTGACACGACCTGCTTAGCATTCGGGAGGTAATGGGTTCGATTCCCGTTACCGTCTACCTTGTATGAGGTTTTTTCAGGGTTTTTTTCTCATATACATGTAGCGGCATGGTCACTGAGTATATGCACACCATGTTAGGCTACTTAGGCGAATGCTGGGGTAGTATTTTCCCCCTCAGAACCCTAACTCCATGATTGTGACTGAAGGAGCTTGGAAAGTTCGACCAGTCCGCCCTCCCCCCTTGGGGAGGGAATGAAATACGTGGCCTTTTCATTTTCCTTTTTTCTCGGTGGAGAAAGGACCGCAACTTGGTCCATAATGATGATAATAATAGTTATTATGAATCCAATGAATTTATAACCTGAAAAGTTGTTTTGACATTTCATCAATAATTTAATCAATAATTAATCGTTTTAATCACGTACCTAAATATACAAAAATGTACACCAAAGTATTTAAAAATACTGTTTTTAGCTGAATAGAAATAACGGTGGATAACCCAAATAACCCAAACAACTTCACTGCAATCTTCGCAAAACCAAAACGTAATGGCCGGTAATGCAGAGATTAAATCTGTCTCCCTTCGTGCTTGCTTGTATTGTAGGTTTTAAAATTTAAGCCAACAGAAAAAATTCTATTTAAATTTAGCGTACATTTGTGGGAGTGGCTTAACTATTTCTGTTGGGCGGATAGAGTATAGATATGGAAATGTGTATCATGGCAATGAGTTTAATTTTTTTATTTCCTGGGAAACAATACGCAATTTTAAACTCCGTTTTGTGGTTAAAGAAACGGACTTTTACTCTCGCGAATGCAAAAATTTATTATATTTATATTTTGTCATAAAGAGCGTCTCACCTGTAGATGCCATGTTGGTACTTCACACTTAAACTTATTATTCTCAGTACGCAATGATAGTTCAGGATAAATTGACAAAAAAATTATCACTTATGCGATGATAACGATTAAAAATAGTAATCAACAACATTCCGATTAGAATTATCTTTATCAAACTTTTGTGAACGATTTAAAAGATTGATATTATAGTATTAAAGTTTAAAGTTTTAACATCTGACCGATTCATGCTTACAACAGAAAATGATCGATCTTTTTTCGCGGAAGCGGGACAACATTAAATTTCGTTGACATTAAATTTTTAACTAGATCATTATTTCCTCATTCAAGGATGAATGAGTATTGATTGAAACGACTATTTCACTTTTAATACCTTGAATTGAGATAGAAGGTGGATCAGTATTATGAGTAAACTAGGATGAACTACGATGAAGAAGACTATCGTCAGCAAAACAATGGATCAGGTTAGTTATTAAACAGTAAGAACATTTATGAATAGCAGAAAACGTGTAGGAGCTATCGATGATCCATGTGGCACGTTTATGACAACTTTTTATAGTTGTCAATTACCACAAGCATTCGTCTTTTATCAAGAATCTTGAAAATTCAAATGATGAGTGGGTCCCCAAACCAAATTAGCTTGGCAAGTAAACACTTACGCCTAATTCGGTCAACTTCTTTTGAAATAACAGGAAGCGACTACAGATGTTTACCGGATCTTTCTGATGTAATGCTCCAAACTTGGTTTACATATTATGTAAACCATCTTGGTAGCCACTGAGAAGGAAATGACTGCATTTTTCTTGATATTATACAAAATGGAAGTGATGGCAATCGGTTGATGGTTAGAGGCGTTGCTCGTATCGAATTTTGTGGGAATAGGTTTAACATTTGCTAACTTACATGATAATGGAAATTTAACGCAATATTATGTAAGGGGTTGAATCGAAAATGAATTGCTTTTATAGTGCATGAATAAGGTTAGACCAATGGCTCATTTTTTTCTGAATCATTAAGACACAAGTTTGATGCAAAAAACTATAAATTTTTTGGATTTGGTTACTAAGTCAGCCACAAGAGATCCGTCAAAAGACCTTATAGAGGGAAATGAAGTTTCTATTGATGGCCTTAGCTAAAGACTAAATTTACGACTACCAAAAGGACATGTATCATGCACCAACCTTTTAGATTTAGTGGTGCTACTGATTCTAGCCCCAATGTAGTCTGTAGCTGCTCTGGACCGTTTAGTATCAGATTTCTTTCTCATAGATATTGCATCAGCACTAGCCCAAGTATTTATATATGTGTGAGAGTGGGTGTGGATATGAGTATACGTGTGTTTGTGTGTGTGTGTGTGTGTGTGTGTGTGTGTGTGTGTGTGTGTGTGTGTGTGTGTGTGTGTGTGTGTGTGTGTGTGTGTGTGTGTGTGTGTGTGTGTGTGTGTGTGTGTGTGTGTGTGTGTGTGTGTGTGTGTGTGTGTGTGTGTGTGTGTGTGTGTGTGTGTGTGTGTGCGTGTGTGTGCGTACGTGCATTGGTGCGTGCGTAAGTGCGAGTTCGTGAGTGCGAGTTCGTAAGTGCGTACATCCGTGCGTGCATGCGTGCGTGCGTGCATGCGTATATGTGGCTATGTGTGTGTTTGAGAGTTTGTGGGAGTGAGAATGTCTCGGTGTGTGGGAATGTGAATGTGTCAGAGTGCGTGTGTATGGGTGGATGGGTGGATGTACGCGTGCGTGCGTGCGAGTATGTTTATATGTGTGTGTGGGTGCGAAACGATAAACATACGTAGTTGAAATTTCGTATTTAGGCTTGGTTTCGTTTCTCCAGGAGTTGTTCGTTTTCATCAAATATTTCTGAAACAGTTGCATATTTTAAAGCTGTAAAAATACCAGCATATAGTTCTGTATTATAAGTTGTTTGACTTCGGGGCCGTACCGAGTTACTAATTCTGTATTATAAGTGTTTGACTTCGGGGCCGTACCGAGTTACTAATTCTGTATTATAAGTGGAAATAGGCCGATCAACTCCACTAATAGGAAACCACAGTCATGTGGAAATAGGCCGATCAACTCCACTAATAGGAAACCACAGTTATGTGGAAATAGGCCGATCAACTCCACTAATAGGAAACCACAGTTATGTGGAAATAGGCCGATCAACTCCACTACCAGCATATAGGTTTTACAATTATAAATTAATTGTATTTTATGCAGCTATTTGATAGGACGCGTAATATGGCAACAAAGAATACTAAAGTGGAATTTAGGTCTTCGCTCAAGTTTGTTCAATATCTGAATAACGATCAACTTTAAGAAATTTTGTAAACATAAGTTTTAAAGATAATTTAATTTTGCGTAACTTCTCTATATAATATTTTTTAACATTGAACCAAATACGCTTTAAAAATTACTTAAATAAAATTTAAAATGCTCAAACAGTATTTCCAATATTTTTATAAACGCGGGCGGCTTTGGAATTTGTTTTCTTTTTAAAGTTGACATCTAAATCTAAATGTATATTAACCTCTACATTATAACCTCCCAACTTCGGTAGTGCAGGATGTTATACAATAATTAATAAAAGTAAGGTTAGAACTTACATAATGTATTACAAAACAACTACAACAGGTAAACAGGTAAACTACAAAAGAAACTAAATGTTAATTCATTAAACAAAGAAAAAAAAGTATTTCACAAAATTAAGTTGCTATTGGGACCCCTGATCCGTAGGCAACTTTCTTCTCACCAGTGTACTTCCGTGATCGAAGGATCTGCAAATAAATAATTAATCCCCCACCAAAAATCTTTCTGTAAAATTTGGCCAATTTGGTCCTTTGTAAATTAGCAAGTTTATGTCGTCCTATAACTCGGAAAAGGAAAATCTACGAGTTCGTTTCTACGAAAATTTTTGTTTGTATCGGTATATAATTTGCATATGAATCAGTACTGGTGGTGTAATTGAATTGCGAACTCTGGTGTTTTTAGTTATAGCAGAAGAACGATTAGGCATGGATCGAAAGGAATCCTTTGGTGAATCGGGAAGGAGCCTGTCTGGTTTATTTTTGCTCGTGCATATGTTGATAATTACTTATATTTAGCTTATTCTAGTGCTTTGTTATGGATTGTTCGGGAATCCTCATCCTTCTGGCCGATATCCTCTTGTTGGTGTTGAGATGATTTTGTGTTATTGTATAGATCACAATCACGAGTTGCGTCTTTTTGGTGTTTATAAAAAAAGTAAAGTGTTTTGATGTTATTTAGATTATCGTATATTATTGAGGTTAAATGTGTACGTATTGTATGGCTAGGGATAACCGTATCCTTACAGTGCAAGTGGGGAAAGCAAAGATAGTGCGAAGGATTGGGGCTAAATCAAAACCTTCCGGCAGGCAAGCCTGCAGTGGGTTGGAATAGATCGGAAAAGGTGTTGTTTGATTCGTACTAACGAATTGGTCAGGTACTAGGGTAGAAATTTGGAGAAGTGATCAGGGATATCTAAGTTGCGGAACTTGTCGAAGAAACCTGCGTACCATATCCTATCAAATTCTTACTTAATAATATCCAAAAACACAGCCAAATTTAATTTCTCATAATTAAATGCTCTGGTGGTCTCTATATGTAACTTCAATAAGGGAAATAGGCTGTTAGGAAGGAATTCGTTGTATACTAGGTGGTCGCTAAGTCGTCTGGTTAGAATCTGCTCAAAACATTTTCCGAGGCAACTTGAGAGAAATATGGGTTTATAGCAGCAGGATATGGTAGGAACAGAGTACGTCACAGTGGAAGCGGATTTCCAGTCCATCGCGAAGTAGATGTTGGTGGGTGATCTGAGGTCTCAGTCGGGCAGGTATTTTGTGGTTAAAGCCATTTTGACCTGGGACAATTGTGCGGATTAATGGGATATAATTAAAGAAAGTTAATTAGGATTTTTGTGCTAAGCATTTGGATCATTACAATACGGCCTGGAGCTTTAAACCTTTATCTGACATAAATTATTGTTTTATTTTTACAGCGTTGGTATTATCATTGTGAACATACTACAAAGGCAGTTGCAGAACTATCCTAAAAAGAGTAATTATTTCACGCCAGATATTTTGAATGCAAGAATTTGGAACACTGGAACTGTAGCAGAACCTATCACAAACAAAATATACCCACGTATTTAGAAAACACCGAAAGCGTTTCAATAGATAAGCTATCATCATGAGCCGCCGACTGGTTTGAACCAAAATAATGTCTTATATGTATATATATATATATATATATATATATATATATATATATATATATATATATATATATATATATATATATATATATATATATATATATATATATATATATATATATATATATATATAGGGAATGCCATATGGGAAAAATTTTATTATTGAAATTTCTGAAAAACTCTATTGGCGGTTCCCTTCTGCATGACTGACCACCAAAAAATCGACTGTGACATTTGTCACGTGACCATAGATTTGGCGAGAATTTTGAAAAATGTTAACTGTGATGCCGAAAAGTGGGTCAATTTGACAAGATATCGAAAAATTGTATTAAGAAAATGTATTTAGAATGCAACAAAGACCCCATATACCCCATTTTCGACCAAATCAGAAAAAAAAATAAAAATATTATTAAATCGATGTTCCGGGTACTGGTTTGCGTTGGTGTTGATGAGAATTCCTGGAAAATATACGGAAGTAAAGGGAATAAAACGTGCACGTAGCACCCTTGAATTGGTTTTATTGTTTTACACTAAAAGTTGAAGATTTAAACAAGACGGCAATAAAATATTTATTTTTTTCCTTTCTAGCTTTTTATTTGAATCGTGTATGTTGTCGTAAAATTGTTTACCGTCTGACACATTCTATTAAAATTTGGTCTTGAGATTTAATAGTTATTTATTCTATTTGTGGTCTTTGTAGTGCGACGAGTAACAAACTAAAGTGGCGCAAGGTAATATGTTGTACAAACTGCAAGTTCCACATATGTAGAGACTTCTCCGCAGCCCTCTTATGGTTTAGAGTGTGTAGGAAAATCATGAAGATGCAACTTGCATTCTCTTATTAATGTTTGTTGTGATTAATGTCTTTTTCGGTATCCAGCGACTAGTTGTCAGCGTCTGTACACCTAGTTGGTGCAGCTGTGAAATATGACTTGATCTTAACAATCAATTCCACAATCGCCATGACCGTTCTTAAAAATCGCCACCACTACCTTCAACTTGAAATAATCGTGATGGATCCAAAAGAAAGAAGTTCGCTACCCCCGGCCCCAGTCAACATGCTAGACTTTATTGGTCATCGGATCTGGGGGACCAGGGGCATCATGAGGAGAAGAGTGGAAGTTTCTCAAAATCTCTACAGAAACATTACATTGTCGCTCTCAATGTTAATGCTCTCTTGAAACTTGGAAAACTAAAACAACTCATAGACATGTTAGAAAAATTTTAAATCAAAGTTCTTGCTATTCAGGAGACGCGTTTTCAAGATGAAAACTATTTCAACACAGAAAATTATGGGATTTCTAAAGGTAAACCTGCTGTCAGAAAAGATACACCATTGTTATTTGGAACAGGATCTGCAGTACAAAAATCAGTTATGGATAACGTCATTGACTTCATTTCCATATCAATAGGGATCTCCACAATCTCCTTCAAATCAGGTAATACAGGTTACACGATTATCAGTGCACATTCCCCCACAAATTATTATAATAGGAAGAGATTACATGGTTTTTGGGAAGACATTGACCAACAACAACACACCAGAAACACAAGTGAAAATTTTGGAAGAATATAATGTGCAATTAGGTAGGGAGATATGATACAGACAAATTACAAGATCACATTCAGCACACTATCGCACAAACAAAAATGGGGAACATCTCATAAAATATTATCAAAGTTTTAACCTAGTTATGTCGACACAATTTCTAAAGCCAAGACAAAAACTTACAACAGGCAAAGCACCCAACACCGTAGGGGAGAATTCCAGATTGGTCATAATGCCATTTCTAACAAAAATACTCAGGAAATTTTAAATGTCAGAACGCGTAAAGGGGTCTTTGAGTATGACCATTATTTACTAGTCAAGATTAGACCAATCCCAAAACGGAAAAAGACAACAGAAAGCAAAATAGTCAAACCTGATCCAGAACAATAAATAGGAAAAAATCATCGAAGATATTAATAGGCATCCAACAGTCACTTGGACAGCTCTTACGACAATAATTCAAAAGGCAATGATTTTGGCACAACCTCCAAGAAAACGAAAACATAACCTGTGATCATTGAGAAAAAAAAATTGAGAACATCAGAAATATGGAAAGAATTTCATGAAATTCAAAGACAATCATCAGAGGAAATCAGAAGAAAAAACTGTATGACAACAACAGGCTAAAAGAAATTGATGATTTTAAGAGGAATTATACAATAAATGTTTATAGAACATTTATAGAAAATATTAGTGGTTATCAGCCTTCTAATTTCTGCTTTCGAAGAACAGATGGGTCCCTAGAAACGAACACGAAAGGAATCTGTACAATCCTCAAACAATATTTTAATAATCTTCTCAACTGCGAAGAACCCAAGAAAAAATTGACCTTCCAAAAAACCATATCCAATCAAGATTCTGCTCACCTACAATATATGAGATAGAGGAGATCATACCACAAATGAAAAATATCAGAGCACCAGAAGAAATGGCATTATTGCTGACGTATGGAAACCAAGATAAAACCGTCACAAAAAAATTTACAGAGAAAACGCCAGAGGAATGGAAATGTTCATTGATCCACCCATTACATGAAAAGGGTGATAAGTCAGATCAAAATAATTACAGACGTATTTCACTAGTACCAGTCACATACAAAATATTCTCTAAAGTGTTATTGAACAGACCAGAACCACAATGAGATTCACAAACAGGAGAATACCAGGCAGGTTGCAGAAGTGGAAAATCATGTATTGAACAGATCTGGAATTTGAGAGCACACGTTATTGAAAGTCAGACAGACAAAAAACACTGTAATTACATTTGTAGATTTCAAAAAAGTTAAGTTCATGGGTGGAAGTTCATAACTCTTTCAGATACGCACAGGTGTTAGACAAAGAGATGTCCTCTAACCAATCTTGTTTAACATGGTCCTAGACAAAATTGTTAAACAGTGGGAGGAACAAGTTAAAGGAATACAACTAGGAAGAACATGCGAAGCAAGAACAATTATAAAATGTCTGCCATTTGTAGATGGCGTAGCCATACTCTTTAATAACACACACGAAGCAAAAAAAGCACTGGAACGCTTACATGAAATAGCTGCTTTCATGATAAGACGACATGCTAACAATATACAAACCATGCATACGATATATGGATCCATACAAAGAGTTGCAAAATTTAAATAGGGGAATATGTACAAATAGGAGGACCAAACAAGATGTTTAACATAGAACGAACAGAAAAGCCCCAAAAAACGTACAAACTGACATGGTCACATTATAATAAGAAAAGCATATCAAGACAGGCCATACTTAGAGAAAACTAAACAGTTGTACTAGCAGAAGCATTGTGTGTGTCAGAAACGGTTACAATTGGAGCATCTGGCTCATAGAAACAGAAAAAATTTAACGCAAATTTCTCATAAAAGTATTTGGAGCAATATACACACGCAAACTCACAGATGTCATTAGAAGACGCAGACTAACTTTCTACAGACACATACAGAGAATAAACAATACACTTACTGAGAAAATCTTTAATGTAGCAAACATTTGAAGTAGGAAAACAAATTCGGATCATGAAATAGAGACCGACTTAAAGCAATTTGGGATCAACCAATAAATGATAGAATAGGAAAATTAAGAAACAAAACTAAGAATGCTAAATTTTTAGTAAGGGAAAGGAAGAAGATAGGAACATTGTGGACAGAACAAAGGAAACAAGAACACAGTCAACAGATAAAGAAATTTTGAGAAAAGGAGAAGAAAGGAAAGAAGTGAAAATTGTGTCATGAGATATGCAAGTTCAAACACTGTCCATAAGGACAAAAAAAATAATATTATATATATATATATATATATATATATATATATATATATATATATATGCGATGCTTATTTGGTGAAAGTGAAAGTTATGAAGATTTAATTAGTTCTTAGTAGCCTAAAGGTCCTTGATCGTTATTATTCATAAGAATTTGTTTGTTTTTGAATATCTCTAAACCTTCATAGAAATCAAGTTTCTACTTATTACCAACATGTTTGATTAAAGATAGATGATTTTTTATCAAGCATATGTAGGGCTACTGCAAACTTTCCACACCGTTTATATTTGATATGAGCTGAGCGTTCTTTAAAACTAATTTTGATAGGTCGTTTAGTTTGCTCTACATGATGTGTTCACAATTTTTACAATTAATTTTGTAAATTCCCAACCTATTCTGCTTATCCACTTGATCTTTTAGATTGCCTAAAAGAATTTGCAAACTATTATCTGGTGATATGTGGGTGCATTTCGTTTAGCAGATATTTTGAGAATGTATTACTCCATGCCTTTGAGAATGATTTCAGATACTAATAGTGAAATGTCCTGGATGAAGGGGCTTACACACATCCCCCTGCATAGATTCAAACCTCATAAAAAGGTATCATTCCTGAATAATCACAAGTATAATACCCACACGTGTACAATATTCTAAACATGACTAATTATTACACTGTTTGGATTTTAATTTTGACAACTATCTTTTACTATATATTTCTTTTCTTTATCTCTTATGTATTTATGTAGGACCTAAACTTCGCCAACTAATCCCTCCAATTTCAATGAGAAACTGTTCAGATGTTAACGTCAAACTGTGATAGAACCATTTTTAAGAAAATATTGGATTAAACGTATAAAGTTTGTCTGTTAATACCTTGTCATATGAGACAAATACTTTAAGGATAATTAATGTAGGTTGATGTTTGTAAACTTACGAAATACAGTCTGTAAACCACAACAAAGTTTAATAAGAGAATGCAAGTTGCATCTTGGTGATTTTCCTGCACTACATACTCTAAACCATAAGAGGGCTGCAGAGAAGTTTCAATACATGTGGAACTTGCAATTTGTACACCATATTGTCTTGCTCCACTTTAGTTTGTCACTCGTTTCACCACAAAGATCACAAATAGAATAAATAACTATTAAATCTCAAGACCAAATTTTAACAGAATGTGTCAGACGGTAAACAATTTTACGACAACGTACACGATTCAAATAAAAAACGAGAAAGGAAAAAATAAATATTTTATTGCAATCCGTCTTTTCTAAATCTTCAACTTTTAGTGTAAAACAATAAAACTAATTCAAGAATGCTACGTGCGTGTTTTATTCCTTTCCTTCCGTATATTTTCCAGGACTTCTCAAATAGTGAAAAGCAGGTACTTATGAGAGTTGACCTGATTACGTTTTGGTGTTTTCACTGAAAACTTCTTTGTTTTGTAACCGTATATACATTTGTAGCAGTGTAAGTCGGTCGTGTTGGCGGCGTCCTGACGCAGTATGCGGCGCCATCAAAGACGCCACAGAATCTAGGCATCGGTATTAATCAAAGGACATCGCCCTCTTGCTACATACACACAACAATTCCCTCCCTGTCAATTTTGCGCCACAAAATCATTTTGTGAACGTCCAGACAGTGTGGTCCCTTAACGTGAATAAAGATATACAACCTCCTTATACGGATTTACATGAGAAGACATTGTTAGGGAAATTAGATTTTTCTCGATACGGCCGTAACAACTCAATTACCACAGCCACATGGAGAAAATCCTTGATAGGGATAATGGGATAACGGCCTAAAACGCAATTTAAATAAAAATATGTAAGATGCGTCCTTATTGCTATAACCGTAACTAACAGTTAAAATTACCAAAATTCTGAACGTTATCAGGCGAAAAGGTTAAAATTGGATAAAATACGTGTTTATAACCTTACGTACGTTTGATATTGATCTGTTTGGGATTTGCGGTGGTAAAATTGTAATTAAAAGTTGGTTAATTAGGCGTGAGTATAATGGAAAAGCATATCCTGCCTGGCCTTTGTTACGGTTTCCATTCAATTGGATACTTGGAACTCATTTAAAATTTGTTTTTCCGATCTTTTTATAACTGCTGAAGCTGAAATAGATCATCCACTTGTTAACTTCATGGTTGTTCTTTGATTTCACCTTATTTGAGTTTTTGGTGCTCAATGTGGCCTCTATTTCGTTTGATGTTTTAACAAGCTACTCTATTTTTCAAACTCTACAGTTTGTGTATTAGTGGTCTGGCCTGAAATGTGGGTTATTATAAAGTTTTATTAGCGAATTCGATATCATTATCTAATTATAAAATACAATTTTATATTATTCCCATGTTCATTATTTCTGCAAATATACAAAACAAAAGCTTCTGTATGAAAATACTTGTATATTCACATACAATAGATTTATTAAAATTCGCAACAAAGCAAAATAAACAATACAGAATTATATTACATCAATAATCCTGTTTATATATTTGTAATTATTTTAAATTTAGAATTCAGAATATATATATATATATATATATATATATATATATATATATATATATATATATATATATATATATAGTCACGGCAAAATCTTTTCCGTTGTGGGGTGAAATTGTTAGAGAGACAAACTTAACATACCAACTTCCATAATAACGCTGATAATTACAAATGATATATCTATGTTAGTGAAATACACGTTTTTGGGTTATTAGAACTGCCGAACAAATTACAATGTTGTCAGCTCTTCTGTTTACACATAACTTCTAATTTTGACGTTTTCCACATTATAATAAGAAAAGCGTATCAAGACAGGCCATACTTAGAGAAAACAAAACAGTTGTACTAGCAGAAGCATTGTGTGTGTCAGAAACGGTTACAATTGGAGCATCTGGCTCATAGAAACAGAAAAAATTTAACGCAAATTTTTTCATAAAAGTATTTGGAGCAATGTACACACGCAAACTCACAGATGTCATTAGAAGACGCAGACTAACTTTCTACAGACACATACAGAGAATAAACAATACACTTACTGAGAAAATCTTTAATGTAGCAAACATTTGAAGTAGGAAAACAAATTCGGATCATGAAATAGAGACCGACTTAAAGCAATTTGGGATCAACCAATAAATGATAGAACAGGAAAATTAAGAAACAAAACTAAGAATGCTAAATTTTTAGTAAGGGAAAGGAAGAAGATAGGAACATTGTGGACAGAACAAAGGAAACAAGAACACAGTCAACAGATAAAGAAATTTTGGGAAAAGGAGAAGAAAGGAAAGAAGTGAAAATTGTGTCATGAGATATGCAAGTTCAAACACTGTCCATAAGGACAAAAAAAATATGTATATATATATATATATATATATATATATATATATATATATATATATATATATTCGATGCTTATTTGGTGAAAGTGAAAGTTATGAAGATTTAATTAGTTCTTAGTAGTCTAAAGGTCCTTGATCGTTATTATTCATAAGAATTTGTTTGTTTTGAATATCTCTAAACCTTCATAGAAATCAAGTTTCTACTTATTACCAACATGTTTGATTACAGATAGATGATTTTTTATCAAGCATATGTCGGGCTACTGCAAACTTTCCACACCGTTTATATTTGATATGCGCTGAGCGTTCTTTCAAACTAATTTTGATAGGTCGTTTAGTTTGCTCTACATGATGTGTTCACAATTTTTACAATTAATTTTGTAAATTCCCAACCTATTCTGCTTATCCACTTGATCTTTTAGATTGCCTAAAAGAATTTGCAAATTATTATCTGGTGATATGTGGGTGCATTTCGTTTAGCAGATATTTTGAGAATGTATTACTCCATGCCTTTGAGAATGATTTCAGATACTGAAAGTGAAATGTCCTGGATGAAGGGGCTTACACACATCCCCCTGCATAGATTCAAACCTCATAAAAAGGTATCATTCCTGAATAATCACAAGTATAATACCCACACGTGTATAATATTCTAAACATGACTAATTATTACACTGTTTGGATTTTAATTTTGACAACTATCTTTTACTATATATTTCTTTTCTTTATCTCTTATGTATTTATGTAGGACCTAAACTTCGCCAACTAATCCCTCCAATTTCAATGAGAAACTGTTCAGATGTTAACGTCAAACTGTGATAGAACCATTTTTAAGAAAATATTGGATTAAACGTATAAAGTTTGTCTGTTAATACCTTGTCATATGAGACAAATACTTTAAGGATAATTAATGTAGGTTGATGTTTGTAAACTTACGAAATACAGTCTGTAAACCACAACAAAGTTTAATAAGAGAATGCAAGTTGCATCTTGGTGATTTTCCTGCACTACATACTCTAAACCATAAGAGGGCTGCAGAGAAGTTTCAATACATGTGGAACTTGCAATTTGTACACCATATTATCTTGCCCCACTTTAGTTTGTCACTCGTTCCACCACAAAGATCACAAATAGAATAAATAACTATTAAATCTCAAGACCAAATTTTAACAGAATGTGTCAGACGGTAAACAATTTTACGACAACGTACACGATTCAAATAAAAAACGAGAAAGGAAAAAATAAATATTTTATTGCAATCCGTCTTTTCTAAATCTTCAACTTTTAGTGTAAAACAATAAAACTAATTCAAGAATGCTACGTGCGTGTTTTATTCCCTTTCCTTCCGTATATTTTCCAGGACTTCTCAAATAGTGAAAAGCAGGTACTTATGAGAGTTGACCTGATTACGTTTTGGTGTTTTCACTGAAAACTTCTTTGTTTTGTAACCGTATATACATTTGTAGCAGTGTAAGTCAGTCGTGTTGGCGGCGTCCTGACGCAGTATGCGGCGCCATCAAAGACGCCACAGAATCTAGGCATCGGTATTAATCAAAGGACATCGCCCTCTTGCTACATACACACAACAATTCCCTCCCTGTCAATTTTGCGCCACAAAATCATTTTGTGAACGTCCAGACAGTGTGGTTCCTTAACGTGAATAAAGATAAATACAACCTCCTTATACGGATTTACATGAGAAGACATTGTTAGGGAAATTAGATTTTTCTCGATACGGCCGTAACAACTCAATTACCACAGCCACATGGAGAAAATCCTTGATAGGGATAATGGGATAACGGCCTAACGCGCAATTTAAATAAAAATATGTAAGATGCGTCCTTATTGCTATAACCGTAACTAACAGTTAAAATTACCAAAATTCTCAGGCGAAAAGGTTAAAATTGGATAAAATACGTGTTTATAACCTTACGTACGTTTGATATTGATCTGTTTGGGATTTGCGGTGGTAAAATTGTAATTAAAAGTTGGTTAATTAGGCGTGAGTATAATGGAAAAGCATATCCTGCCTGGCCTTTGTTACGGTTTCCATTCAATTGGATACTTGGAACTCATTTAAAATTTGTTTTTCCGATCTTTTTATAACTGCTGAAGCTGAAATAGATCATCCACTTGTTAACTTCATGGTTGTTCTTTGATTTCACCTTATTTGAGTTTTTTGGTGCTCAATGTGGCCTCTATTTCGTTTGATGTTTTTAACAAGCTACTCTATTTTTCAAACTCTACAGTTTGTGTATTAGTGGTCTGGCCTGAAATGTGGGTTATTATAAAGTTTTATTAGCGAATTCGATATCATTATCTAATTATAAAATACAATTTTATATTATTCCCATGTTCATTATTTCTGCAAATATACAAAACAAAAGCTTCTGTATGAAAATACTTGTATATTCACATACAATAGATTTATTAAAATTCGCAACAAAGCAAAATAAACAATACAGAATTATATTACATCAATAATCCTGTTTATATATTTGTAATTATTTTAAATTTAGAATTCAGAATATATATATATATATATATATATATATATATATATATATATATATATATATATATATATATATATATATATTAATATCTTTTCCGTTGTGGGGTGAAATTGTTAGAGAGACAAACTTAACATACCAACTTCCATAATTTTTAACGCTGATAATTACAAATGACTATGATCTCTTAGTAGAAATACACGTTTTGGGTTATTAGAACTGCGCGAACAAATTACCAATGTTGTCAGCTCTTCTGGTGTTACACATGAACTTCTAAGTTTTGACGATTTTCCACATTTTGTAGATTCTCGATTCGTGTGGCTTGCATTGTTCAAAATGTTAAAATTGCTTAATCATCGTGTCAAAATGATCTAAGAACTGTTAAATTATGTATTGGTTACTTAGTTGAGAAGGCGAAAGATATCTCTCCATCAATAACTAGGATTTTCAAAATAAATGTAAATTCCAATATAACCTAAGTATTATATCTGACGTCTGAATTTCATAGCCGTTTGGCAACAATGTCAAGCGCTGACATTTATCCCCACATTGGAAAAGTTTGCGACTAATATATCATATATATATATATATATATATATATATATATATATATATATATATATATACAGTGGTGTCCAGTTTTGGGAAAGATGAAATGCATGTCGATATCTGGAATACCGTTATGAGATGCGAAGATGGGGTAACTATAGGAGATAAAGTTGCGTCAATTATATCGCCAAAAGTAATCCAATGTTGTTACCTACATAAATTGAAATAAGTCAACTTCCATTTACTTAGACATAGGTGTGATTTTAACTGAAAATATGCGTTTTCTAAAATCGCATATAATCTTGTTTTCTTGCAATGAGAAATCGACATCCAACGATTCTTTGCAGTGATGGGGTAAAGTAGCGAGTGACCTTGACAATAAATGTATTAATTTGAAAGTGAAAGACTCTAATGGCTACTAAATTTTGAGACTAATGCACGCAATCTTTCTGTATTTAAATCGTTATGTGACGAAAACCCATAATTGGATTTATGCATATTTGAAGGTTCTTCATAAAATGCTTTTCAACCATATATCATATGTTTATAATCTGCCAATGAGAAAGTGTCAAATTACACAATTAAATTTATATCAAAGCAACCTTGACATATTATGTATTTTAATTAAATGAAAATTAATCTACAAATTAAACTAACTATTGAGAACAATATTATTGATTATTAACATAAATCATAATAATAAAAGTGACAAAAACAACAAAAATAAAATTTAATATTAAACTGAATTTTACTATTAATTAATCAAATGCTCGAATAAACCTCCATTCTCTTGCAATAATTGAATAGATGGTTGATTGGCAAAGGCCTAGTTTGATATAAATTTAATTGTGTAATTTGACACTTTCTCATTGGCAGATTATAAACATCTGATATATGGTTGAAAAGCATTTTTATGAAGAATTCAAAATGCGAGATGATAAGGAACTCTTGTGATGCAGTGCTAACTCGATGCAGATGGTGTTTGCAGGAGAATGAAGGTTTATTCGAGCATTTGATTAATTAATAGTAAAATTCAGTATAATATTAAATTTTATTTTTTGTTGTTTTTTGTCACTTTTATTATTATGATTTATGTTAATAATCAATAATATTGTTCTCAATAGTTAGTTTAATTTGTAGATTAATTTTCATTTAATTAAAATACATAATATGTCAAGGTTGCTTTGATATAAATTTAATTGTGTAATTTGACACTTTCTCATTGGCAGATTATAAACATATGATATATGGTTGAAAAGCATTTTTTATGTAGAATTCAAAAATGTAAAAATCCAATATGGCGTCCATAAGAAAATCGAAAGTTGCGTGCATTATCTCAAAATCTAGTAGGCCTAGAAATCCTCGCTACCTGTTACCCCCATCCTGCAAAAATCGTGGATGTATCTCTTGCAAGAAACAAGATATAGCGATTTTTAGAAAACACATATTTTCAGTTATCACCCTGTGTCTAGTAAATGGTAGGGATTTTTTGACATGTAACCATGGTTACTTCTTGGGCATATAATGACGCAACTTTTTCTCCATTTAACCATCTTCGTATCTCTAACGGTTTCCAATATCCCCATGCATTTCATCTTAAACTGGACACCCTGTATATATATATATATATGGCTAATTTTATCATTTACTAACTATACCGTATTGTTAAGTAACTAAACTTATGCTACCCTTAAAGTTTGTTTTGAAACTGCACTAAGATTCTACTAAGATACCTTTTTGGCATCTCCTGAAGCGTAGGCAAACGCGCACACTGAGATCTGGTACTCTCCTTAAACGTGAGGGCACCGGCGTGGGAAAACAGTCGATCATCCGCAACGTAAGCGGTTGCTTATAGGAGATAGGTATACACAGTGGGAGAATCGTTACCTGAAGGTTATGAAGAATTGCTAGCACAGCTTCTTGTTTGATTTAATCGAGATTGATTGATTTGTCTAATTTGGTTAATCGCTTCAATTAATTGATCTGGTTGTTTGATTTGATCTAGAGTGATTTGTTTGATATACTTCGGCTGATTTTATTGGGCTATTAATTGATCTGCTTGTTGACAAGGGGTCGAAAGACCGAGAACCCACGTCCTGCACCT
The DNA here is from genome assembly GCA_036346205.1 of Vesta saturnalis. Classification (NCBI taxonomy): domain Eukaryota; kingdom Metazoa; phylum Arthropoda; class Insecta; order Coleoptera; family Lampyridae; genus Vesta; species Vesta saturnalis. The sequence goes on from JARFJB010002516.1 coordinate 2,188,161, forward strand.
GCCTTGCAAGTTAGCGTTAGGGCCTCTTATTATAATACAATTTTAAATTTCCCGCCAAGCGTCAATGACCGTAGAACAAGTTCAGTAATCCTGCAAGTGTCTTATGAGTTAGTATGAGGGTCCGTTTTGTTAGAATACAATTTCCATTTTACCGCCAAAACGGAAAATGGCTTCGAAGGTGTCCGTCAAAGCAAGTTAGCCTACAAAAGTAACTGTTAATAATTAATTATAACATAATTAAAAGCAAGTTGACTGTGGAATTTTGGGGGCAAAGACTTGAAAGCAAGTTCCGGTGTCCTATACCTGCCTTATGAGATAACATGAGGGTCTACTTCTTAGAATACAATTTCAAATTTTCCGCCAAAACAAAACGACCAAGAGCTTTGATTATGACTCATAACATCAAAGTTTGAAATGAAGGTCAACTTGTTTACCTTTACGTAATTAGTGGATTTTCCACTGACACTATAGGTGTAACTGAATAGTGGAAGTTTGTTATTTTTTCATCAAAATCGTGATTAGTGGGTTTTCCCTGACACTATAAATGTAATTGAATATTGAAAGGTGAAATGGCCTATAAAATGGCGACCTTGTTTACATGCCTTGCTTTTCCTGTTTTAAACCGGTTTTGCGGAAAAACCCCACGAAATTTTCTTATGCCTAATGATTACAGGGTTCTTCATGCACTTACCGCTAGGTAGGAAGTTGTTCCCTTTCAGTTTTTAATTTAATGTTAATAAAAGTTGATGACTTTTCTGGGAAACTAGGGAATTTTAAGCACTTTGTCAGTGAGAACACCTGCAGAAACAAATGACTAACTCTTGCAGAGAAAGAACGAACACACACGGTTTGAGAACCTAAATTTAGGCATGCAGGAATACAATTGCGGGGATTGACAGAAATAATTGAGCAAAGTGAATTAGGATGTTTGGGACAAGGATCTGTATCATTCCAGTGCAGCTGGTTGCTGACAGCATGGCGTCGTAACCTCAGGTAAACTAATGCTAGTGTTTCGTTCAATCGTGTGGAGTTTTTGCAAGTTATGTTGTGTATGTGATGATACTTGCTCATTTCCAAATGAATGTTGTACAGGCACTGATACAGCATATGACACAACCTTTAAGGATGATGCCATGAAATCATATTGGTGTATCGCTGATCGCTCTCTAAGGATGAAATCTGTACAAAAAAATACTATAAACTTGTGCTTGCAAATATTGCTTACGGTTACAACCGTTATCTGTGAGCAATGCTTTTACTTATAATGTAAAATTGATTTTCAATCTGTATGCTGCGATCTAAATCTTTGTCCACATTGCTTAAAATTCCATCCACCCTAGATCTTTTTGATCAGTCTGTTGGTGCAGGAGTCGTGGCATCCCTACTAGAATTTGAGATACTACTATTTTTTTGGCGAGGCAGCGTTAGGGGAGGACTTGTAGTGTCAGAACGCTCTTTATACAATATTTAGGCAGAAAGTGGTGCGATTTAATGGAATCATGAGGTGTTAAAGCTTTAGCTAGATTTCATACTTTGATTTCAAATTGTTTTTGGTTCGATAGAGATTTCGATTTTCGTATGGGTATGCACAGGCGTATATGTGAGTCAATTTTAGCAGTAAGGTAAAATGTGAAAATTTAAAGGTAAAATGCTCTAATTTAATAATTTTTTTAGTTTCCCAAATGGCGGAATGACGAAAACAATATTCAAGGATTTTTAAGATCAATGAAACTTTCCCAACAGTTTAGGTGCCGTCGACGGGAAGCAAATTCGGATACCTTCACCACGTAACAGTGGGTCCTACTTCTGTAAATGTAAGGGAAGCACAGTCTAGTACTGTTCGCAATTATCAATGGCAATCATAAATTTAGTATGTCATTTTAGCACAAATAGTAGAGTGTCCAATAGAGGAGTTCCCGAAGATACAGCTTTTTTGACACACCCTTAAAGCCTAACCTAAAGGTACGTGCACCATCTAAATGCAAAATACCTGCTTGTCCACGTATTTATTCGTGATGAATCATTTATGTTTAGAAAGAATTTTTTAAAGCCCTTCGCTCAAAACATCTTAATAGCGTCCGGAGAACCTTCAACTATCGTTTCGTATCGTGGAAAATTTATTTGGAATATTGGACGCCCGATATAGGATTTTTCATACAGCAGTAAACACGAAGTTGAAAAATGTAGGGATAATTGTGTTTGTTTGTCGCGAGTTGCATATTTTTTACGACGAAATATTGGCCCGTCTGACCATCTTGACAGCGAAGATTTAGAACTGGTCAAATTTTACTGGGTTTAAGGGCTGATCCAAACGTTTTCGTCGCGATTACAGCAAGACTAGAATAGAAATGCTACAACAATTTCCAAGGAAATGCGCAAACACTTTATGAAGTAATTTTATAATGAAAGATAGGGTACATTGACTCAACTCAGTTCAATTCGAATCACGAGAAGCAGAAGTAAAGTGACTTGAGAATCGTAGATGCGATTCTACCGAAACGTCGTCATTTCATCAAAATGGAGTATGGAGGGGAAAACGCGAGGCAACACCCCCAACGAGTTTATATATATATATATATATATATATATATATATATATATATATATATATATATATATATATACACACACACACACATAAACTTGCGTGCATAGAAATTGGCCCACAGTAGACTTTATATCCTAGACATCCTATTAGATCAAATCATACCACACCTATCATCTACAAAAAACAGACTTTAGACATAACTAATTCATATAACCCTCATATTCAATGTACTATAGAAGATAACAAACTACAGCATACCCTTCGTTGATGTGTTAAGAATGCGATTCCAAAACAATACTATTATCACTAATTGGTATATTAAACCCACATTATCAGAGAAATATATTAATTACCACACGTAGCACGACATAAAAATGAAGCTTAACGTAATTAAAGCATTAAAAAATTGTGTAGTAACACTTTCTCGTCCCGCATTTAATCACAAGAATCTTAATAATTTTAAAGAAATATTAATAAAATATTCCTATCAGTAGATATACTAGGGTGGTTCTGATCCACCTTGTCACTTACGTTAGGATATCTAAATTTGCCCTTCATCAAGTCTTATAAAAATTATTAAATCAGAAGGTAAAGGTCATCACGTACACGTTAGTATAGCTATGGGTGCCATGGAAATGTTCAAGGTCATCAAGAAATTTATAGAACTTGGTCAAGTCAAGGCCGTGTGTTAAATCAGGATTTTAAAGGCCCTTGCACGGGCATCGCATTACAGACAGATTGTTGTCTGTGCTAAAAGGTTTAAATGGTTCTTGTATGGGCTAAATGTTCTTCAAGGTCAAATTCTTGGTAATAGTAGCATTCCTAACCAATGGATTTGTGCATGCGCGAGTCACCTGCAGGGGCAATTCTTGGAATCAAAGTTCAATGACCTTTTCCAAGACATCGGAAAATTTCAATGTTACGCCCCCAGCAGTTCAAGGAGTCAAAGTTTACTGACCTTTTCAAGGTCGTCGGGAGATTTCAAGGTCACGCCCCACCAATTCTTGGAATCAAAGTTCATTGACCTCTGTCTCAAGGTCACCAGATAATTCTTAGAATGTGGCCGAGGTAGTGTGTTAATTAAGTTATTACAATACTCAAGGTCACTTGCATGGGGTATTCTTAGAAATTTAAGGTCAAGGTATGGGGGATTCTACCTTTCAGGGTCACCCAAGCAATCCTTGGCTGAGTCAAGACGTTAATTCTTAGAAATTAATTCTCAAGGTCGGGGGTATCATACAGATTGTCGTTGTCTATGCTAATATGCGATTCAAAGTTCTTGTATTGACTAAATTGGAATAAAAGGATTATGCTTACGTGGACATATACTACTGTCTTAAACCACCGGATCCAGTTCCCAAAGACGGATAACCGTTGCCCAAAACAGGGGAGCCGTCACCCAACACAGGTAACCGTTTCCCCCCATTTCAAGGTCACACCTCTGAGAAAAGAACAAAGGAGATCCATTGTCCTGGCCGAGTTAGGGTCATAATTTCTAAAAATAGATTATTATCTAGATACCCTCACCATTTCAGGTTCAATTCTGATAAATCAATTTTCAAGAACAAAGGCGATCCATTGCTCAGCCGACGCGTCAAGGTCAAAGTTGTTTTGTTCAAGGCCATCATACACATTACCTACGTATATTTCTCAAGGTCACCAAGAAATTATTAGCTAAGGTGTTAATTCTTATCAATCAATTCTCAGGGGTATTAAATAGACGTTTCAAGGCGTGGGGGATTCTACCTTTCAGGTTCACCCAAGCAATTTTTGGCTGAGTCAAGACGTTAATTCTCAAGGTCGGGGGTATCATAGAGGTTATCGTTGTCTATGCTAAAATGTGAGTCAAAGTTATTGTATTGGCTAAATTGTAATAAAAGCTTATAGTGCCTAAACCATCAGGATAAGGTAGTTTTCCTAAGAACCGGATCCGATTCCCAAAGACAAATAGTCGTTCCCCAAAACAGAGTAACCGTTTTCCACAACAGAGATCTGTTACCCAACAAAACTAACCGTTTCCCCCACATTTCACGGCCATATCTCTGACAAAGGCGATCCATTGTTCTTGGCTGTCAGGATCATCATTCCTAGAAATCACCTGCAGGGGTATCCCAATAGATGGCCCGTGAAGGTGTATAGTAGGATGCTCTTCAAGGTCACGTGTACTATAGGATCCACTTTCTCGTTTTCAAGGCCATTGCGTACACACATTGCCTGCATATATTCTTCAAGGCCACGTATAGTGATCTGCTTATTAATTTATTAAGGAAAACTCGCAAGTGCATTAGGTGACGTGCACTTTCTCTGCAAGTTCACATCTCTGAGAAATCAATTTTCAAGAACAAAGGCGATGTTCAATCAATTCTGGTCGGGTCAGGCTCATAATTCCTAGAAATAACCTGGACGGGGTATTCAAATAAGGTGCGGAGGATTCTATTTTTCAGGGTTAGGTCACCAAACTGGTTGAGGCATATGTCGGGAAATCAGATTTAGAAGCATTCCTGATCAGTGACGTGACGTGGCTTTCAAGCAAGCAATTCTTGACTGAGTCAAGGTTAACCTGCAGGGGTATCCCGATTTAAAATTTTATTCTGGCCGAGTCGGGGTCATAATTCCTAAAAATCTAAAAAATAGATTGTTATCTAGGTCAACAGCCAAAACGTATTGGTATCAATTTTCGCCTACGTGTATTTCTCAAGGTCATACTACAGATTGTTCACGTCCAAGTACATGGTTTTTCGAGGTGAAGGTCATTGTACACATTACCTATATCAAAGTATATGGTTTTTCAAGGTCATCGTATTACCTGCGGCCTAGTACATGGTTTTCAAGGTCCTCTCGTGCATCGTGTAAAGTATATTCTTCAAGGTCACCAAGCAATTCTTGGTCAAGTCAAGGTGCTAATTCTTGGAATTCTCAAGGTCAGAGGTATTAAATAGACTGCCAAGTTGTAGGTGTAGGCATTCATTTTCAGGTAGAGGTCTTGTGTCGGAAAATGTTCAAGGTCACCTTCAGGGGCAGCAAGGTCACATGGCTTTCAAACGGGCTATTCTTAGTTGAGTCTAGGTGTTAATTCAGTTATTACAATTCTCGAGGTAGTCTGCAGGGTATTCCTAGAAATCAATTCCTAATCAATAACCAATCGGTGACTTTTGTATAAGTCTTAGAAGTTGTTACAACTCCTAGAAATCTATTTTCATGGTCAATTGTGTAATTTCCAGGTACCCGACCATTTCAAGCTCAATCCTGAGAAATCCATTTTCAAGGTCAAGGGTATTACAGTTGAGACATATTGCCGTCTATGCTAAAAGGTAGGTTAAATGGTTCTTGTATTGCCCAAATTGAGCTATTCAAGTTTACAATTTATTGGTATCTTATTACAATCAGTTCGCGGGCAGATGTTTATGCTAATAAGTGTAGGTCAAGGTTAAACGATTCTTTTATTGGCGTTTTTGACGTTCCTTTGAGGTTTTTTTGACCTTTTTGACGTTTCCTTGACCTTTCTTTACGTTTGCCTGACGTTTCTTAATGTTTTTTGACGTTTCTTTGGCGTTATGTGTGGGTGTGTGCGAGAATTTGTCATGGTCAAGGTCACACCCCATTCAAAAATTTCGGGATTAGCATTTTGCAATTCCACCCGTAGGCATATGAAGGACATGTTGTTTATGCTAATAAGTAAGTCAAGGTTAAATAGTTGTGTGGTTGGGAAGTTTCAAGATCTCCAAGCAATTTGATTGTCAAGACTATGTGTGTTAACATACAGGCTATGCCGATCTTACCCGACCTTATCCGATCGAAATTTTCAAGGTCACCAAGCAATTTAGTCGAGTCAAGGTGTTAAATCAGTTATTAAATGAACCTGCAGGACCAATTCTAAACGGTTCATGGAAACAGATTGTTGTCGTTGAAGAATGATGTTGTCCATGCTAAAAGGTAGGTTAAGAATATGTGAATTCATAATACTAGTGTCCCAACCAGGAGCTGGCCCGTTCCCCCAAGAACTGTATCCGTTTCCCAAATACAGATAGAAGTTTCCTGACGTTTTCGGTCTTCTGATTGGACGATGGATTCTACATGTAGGTGATTAAGTTTAGGATATAGGATCGATCCTGACCCACAGTATACGAATTGAAGGTTAGTTAATCCGCCGTACACGTACGCGCTCCCCGTTTCAAGGTCAAAATTTCGAGTCGTCGATTCTTAGAAGTTATTACAATTATTGGAAATCAAGCCGGCATGCAAGGGTATTCTTAGAGATCCTAAGGTTAAACGATGCCTTTATTGGTTCTGTGTGTATTTACATATCCATGCATCTATGTTTGGGTGTTTACGACGTTTTGCGTTTTTTTTAATGTTTTTTCGGCGTTTCTTGACGTTATTTCAAGGTTTCCGATGTGTTTTAATGTTTCCAGCCATGTTGTGCGTGCGGGGTAGCATTAGAAATCTAAAGATAGAAGCAGTTTGTGGAAACATGAAGGTTGTTTTGGGAATAGCAAATAAGTGTTCCTATTGCTCAATTCTAACAATAGAATCAGTTCGAGGAGGGTTGTCGTGTACGTGTACGTACACGTACACGTACACGTACACGCACACGCACACGCACACGTACACGTACACGTACACGTACACGTACACGTACACGCACACGCACACGTACACGTACACGTACACGTACACGTACACGTACACGTACACGTACACGTACACGTACACGTACACGTACACGTACACGTACACGTACACGCACACGCACACGCACACGCACACGCACACGCACACGCACACGCACACGCACACGCACACGCACACGCACACGCACACGCACACGCACACGCACGCGCACGCGCACGCGCACGCGCACGCGCACGCGCACGCGCACGCGCACGCGCACGCGCACGCACACGCACACACACACACAAACGCATACGCATACGCATACGCATACGCATACGCATACGCATACGCATACGCATACGCATACGCATACGCATACGCATACGCATACTCATACGCATACGCATACGCATACGCATACGCATACGCATACGCATACGCATACGCATACGCATACGCATACGCATACGCATACGCATACGCATACGCATACACATACACATACACATACACATACACATACACATACACATACACATACACATACACATACACATACACATACACATACACATACACATACACATACACATACATATACACATAACCATACACATACCCTCCCACACTTATACCCGCACATCCACTTTCACTCCCATCCACACGTCTACACACACGCCATCACACACGACTACAAACGCGCCTACACACACTGTTATAATCAATTTATGTATGAAACTAGTAGGTTGGAGTAAATCAAATAGTTTTTATAGTTTTTGTATGTTGGATTACTGCCACCGCACACAGGTACCCACACAGACGCGCTCACACTCACGCACACACACATACACACGCGATAGCCTTGTAGGCGCAGACCATGCAGTGTCCCTCGCACAGTTTTTGATATTATCGGTTTTTGTTTTATCGTCGACTATTTGACGATTCACTAATCCCCGTAGGCGTTATGATATTCACAGGATTGTCCATCCTTTGCTCAAAATATTGTTTATAAATCGTACTTTGTCATTACAGAGGGGCACAATAATAATATTTGCTTTTTATTAAAACAGCAGTTTTATGAATCCAGAACCGTGGAGTATATACTTTAAGTTTTCTATTCGATAATTGGCTAAGACTTTAAAAGTTGTCTTTCTAATTAAATTTACTGACACAGAAATCCCTGAACCCTATGATTTGCTCATCCCCAGTACAAGAATGACATTAATTATTTCCACTGAAAATGAACTACAAAAGAATGTTACATTGTAATTTACGTAAAAGCAAAGTTTGTTTCAGGTGCAAGATGAAACTAAGTTATAAATGTACTACTGAATTTCTAAAGCAACTAATAGCAACGCTCATGTTTTAATTGACAAGGATATAATTGGATTAAGGAGATAACGAAAAGTGCAATATACGCTACATTTCAAATTGAAAATGGGATTCAACTTGTAAATATATACATCATTCCTTTTCCAATATAAACATCTAAAATATACACTTGTAAAGGAATCGTTTAGGCAGGTATGGGTTATTGAAAAATATTCAGATTTTCTTTTATCGTTCTGAAATTGATTGTTACTGATGTCAGATGTTCCTTTTCTTTTTGGTTTCCCTTTTCGAGATGTTTGTTTTATCGGTTTGTTTATTTTGTAGGTTCATGTTCTATAATTTTTAAACATACAAACATATACTTTCTTATGTACAAATTTCAAAGTTAATTCTGTGACTTTTATTAAATAAAAATAAAATCAATGAAGATTTATAGCAGCATCAAAGTTTAAAATGTGTTTTTAGGTAACAATTATTGTAACTTGTACAATTCGATGTAGGATTTTTGCTTCGCTTTTTTTTATATCATTAACCGGTCTTACGACGTTCCTATCAGTTTCGTATATATGTATCGTCAACATAAACGCAAATTAACGAGTTATAAATGTATATGGGATGGGAGACACAGCTAGCATGTTAGTTAGTAATTCAGACGTGTAGGTACCAGTTAGGAACTAATGTATATTTATCAAGAATAAATTGTTAATCATATTGTTCTCATGGATCGTCCCACTCTAGAACAAACCCCAAATAGAACTTGGTGTCAGGTGTGAAGGATTTATTTGCTCTTAAAAACTTAAGCGACTGTTAAAAAGAAAAAAGAACGAGTACGGTTAAAAACGTGGTGTAGGTGGTGTATAGAAATCAAGAAAGCAAATGTGTGTAACACATTCGACAAAACAAATCTAACAACACTGGAAAGCGTTCGTAATGAATTTGAAAGATATTGTTCCAGGCCCGCGCTGTCTATATGGGCAACTCGTGCGTTGCACGAGGGCGCCGTGGATGCAAAGGCGGCTTTCGATGCCTCTCAATTTATAAATTTTCAACAATACAAAAAAATAAAATTGTGTTCCTGCCATTTGAAAACGAAAATAGTAGTAATTAATTGTTTTATTTTGTTAAAAAAAATAATAATAAACATAGATAAATCATTCTTTATTCATAATAAAGGCTTAGTCATTTGTCGTGTTGAGTTTCATCTTGTATTTTAACGAGTATAGAATTAATGATGTTGTAACTTGTATTTCAACCCTCTACATAAAAATAATTTACTTGAAAGATTTGTTTCATATTTATTATATTATCATATTGTGTCGTTTGATAAATAGTTAAGAAAAAATAATTTTAATAGAGATATTTAGTTACCTAGTAAATTTTGTGTGCGTTTAATCGTTTATTACTTAGTTATTAGTTCGAAATTTATTACTTAAAAGCATTCTATCTATGGTAAGTTAAATAAATTTTGTAATCAATTTGGTCGAAATGTAACTGTTTATAATTTTGTTTTTCAAGTTTATGCACTAAATATTTATAATTGTTACCCATCTTGTTTTGAAGAAACTACTTTAAAATTTTGCTGCAACCTCAGGAATATTTAAAAATTTAAACTGTTTTCTTTTTTATTAATTTTCACGTATTATTTTTGCAATTAATAAAATATGAAGCGGATTTATACAGGGTGAGTCACCAGGAACTGTACATACTTCTACCATAAGTAGAGGCACCTTAGGGGATTATCAAATGACCATTAAAAAATGTCTTCTTGTTTTGTTTATTAATATACAGGGTAAATTATGGATCTTCACCAAAACAACGTTTCGTCATATCTTTTCAATGATTAAGTCGATTTGTCTCATTTTTTGGTGAAAGTGTGTATTCGTGTCTAGCAACTAACTGACATATTCAGAATTAAAAAAATCCAGGACCGTCTTCGTGATAATTTGTGGGACTGCATATCCAGTACTTCACCCTGTATATGATTTCTCTAAAATCTGATATAATTTTTTCAGAGTGCATTAATAAACAGTTAAACCTGGGTATTTGAATTTTTTGTTACACTTACCTCACATTTTCAATTAAAGATGCATTTTAGAGTCAAATTGAAAATTGGCAATAATGAAATATCTTACTGTATAATAATGTTCAGTTATTAAAAAGAAATCTTTAAAATAAACAGTAACGGCACACACTGTGCTCCAGTATAGTAAATACCATAATTTGAATTGATTTACAGGGCCGGGTTTAGAAATCTGGCGTATCTGGTTCATCTCAAAAATTCACTCTGTATGTAACTTTTTCCACCCGTAATAGACAGAAAATAGATCAAAAATGTTTGTAATAACCTGGTTTTCTTATTTGTTTGAGAAAAAATCGTGTAATTATTTTAATCGGAATGAAATGAACAAGCCCAAGAAATGTTTATTCATAAATTAAGAAAGTCCATTACACATTTAAACATTCGACAAGAAAAGTGTATTGAGGCAGAATTTCTTGGGCTTGTTCATTTCATTCCGATTAAAATAATTAGTCTAGGGAGGGGGAATGGCGTTCACTTAAGGAAAACATGGTGTATTTTTTCGCAAATAATACATTTGTTATAATTTTCATCATCCACATTCATTTCGTCATCACTGTCATCGTCGCAAAGATGCTCTTCATCTTCACTCTCTGATGAACTTTCTTGAAAAATTTTTCTTTTGTAAGATTTTTGTTGCATATGTTTGTTCTTCTTTTCTTTTACAGCTTTTTTTGGTCTTGATTTATCATCTTTTCGAGTTTTATTGAGTTTCGCTATTTTTTTCTTTTCTTTATCCTCTAAAATGTTTCATAGGAGTTGCAGTTAATATGGTAGCATGTTTTCTTCGCTTTCTTTGACTTTGCTTAGAAGATGGTGCAATAGTTGGTGTCGTTGCTATAGCAGCCAAGGATACCGGACTTCTTTGCTCATCAACAAGTTCTTGGTTACAAACAACTGCCAAAACAGATTCAGAGCATTGATCCTTATTTAATGGACCTGATATGGAGATGTATGTCCTGAAATTATACCCATATCATCAGACTGCGCATCTTCAGAATTCTGGACGTTTGGGTCTTGGTTTTCAGCGATTTGTTCCGATACTTGTGCCATCAGCGACGCTGCCAGAAAATCTTGATCATTGAAAACATTTCGGATTAATGGGTAAATTCTCGTGGCTCGAAATCCTGATTCTGCTTTACTTATATTCGCAACTTGTACGTATGCTTTATTGAAAAGACCTGCAACATCGTTTGGAGTTATTTCAGACATTAAATATGTCTTCATGTGCCTGTTGCATTCATGCCTTTAAGCAGCTTTCAGCGGTCCATAAAAAGATACATCCAGCGGCTGTGTTCTGTGAGAACTGTGTGGTGGGATGGAAAGCATTGTGATGTGGTTTTCCTTGGAAAAATTAAAAGCTTGAAGGGAAATGTGACTGCTATGATTGTCCAAAATTAACAACACAGGATATTCTTTGGTAGGCTTAGCAAATGCTGCGAAATGTTTGAGCCAAGTGACAAATAGGTCTTCGTTTATCCAGCCATTTTTAGAGTTGGTGTATAATGCACCAGCTAGTCCATCTTTTTCTAATAAAGGCGTCATTCTCTGTCTGGCAAAAATAAACATGGGCGGTATAAAGTTTCGGGCTGCACTCATCGCACATATAACTGTTATGTTGCTTCCTCGTTCGCCGCTTGTAACAGATCCGACTCTTCTTTGTCCTTTTTCGGCGAGCACTTTTCCTGGGTCTGTCACCGTGGTGATAGCAGTTTCGTCCGCATTGTAAATGTTGTTGGGAATAAACTTATGTTTTTTCATTAAGTCATTAAGTTTATCTTAGAAATGTGTTATTTCTTCTTTGTTCTATTTATGCTTGTCGCTTCAGCTTTGGGTATAGAAACTGAAGGATTCCGTCTCATAAAGGCGTGCACCCAATCCAATCCAGCTGTTTTGCTGCTTTGGTCAAAATTGTTTTTGATATTGTTTACGCAAATCTGCGACATTGAGTCCATAGTATGGCGAACCCAGCAACTTAACTTGTTCAGCAATTTCAGTTTCTTGCTGTTGGGTGAAAACGGGCTTGCGACCTAGTCTTGGGTTGCTCATGTTTTTATTTTTTAGTCGATCTCTCAAAGTAGTAAATGGTATGTTATATTGTTTTGCAGCTTTTCTTTTGGACAAACCTCCTTCAATCGCAGTTTTAGCAGATTGAAGGTCTTCTTCGGTCCAAGCCGCTTTAGCGGTGGTCCTTTGACGATTTCTTGGCATATCTATAACAATAAAAAATACGTCACTAAGGGGGTAATGGCGCTCAGATGGGCGGTATAACCACAAACGTTCGTTTTCTAATTAATTTGAAATTTAAAAAAGATCATACATAATTGTTGAAACTTGATTGCATTATCACAAAATAGAATAGTTTTATTGTCAGAAAAGAAAATTAATAATTAAATAAGCATTAAAGTTTTGGACTTACCGGCAAAAAACACCTAACCAAAAATTAGATAAGCGCTGCTGCAAACGAAGAAACGCACTTCACGGTCCAATGAGGCGAGCTGATTGTCCGTTTGCGTCGCTGTCTGTTAGAGTCCACCTTCCCTCGTACTTCATGTGACGTGGCGTGTTGCTACGTTCTATTTTGACAGAGTTACAGAGGTGAGCGCCATTACCCAGTGAGGGCTATTCCCCCTCCCTACCCTACACATGATTTTTTCTCAAACAAATAAGAAAACTAGGTTATTACAAACATTTTTTTTCTGTTTCCTGTCTATTACGGGTGGAAAAAGTTACATACAGGGTGAATTTTTGAGATTAACCAGATATGCCAGATTTCTAAATCCGGCCCTGTAAATCAATTCAAATTATGGTATTTACCATACTGGAGCACAGTGTGTGTCGTTACTGTTTATTTTAAAGATTTCTTTTTAATAACTAAGCATTATTATACAGTGAGATGTTTCATTATTGCCAATTTTCAATTTGACTCTAAAATGAATCTTTAATTGAAAATGTGAGGTAAGTGTAACAAAAAATTCAAATACCCAGGTTTAACTGTCTATTAATGCGCTCTGAAAAAATTATATCAGATTTTAGAGAAATCATATACAGGGTAAAGTATTGGATATGAAGCAGTCCCACAAAGTTTCACGAAGATGGTCATGGATTTTTTTAATTCTGTATATGTCAGTTAGTTGCTAGACACGAATACACACTTTCACCAAAAAATGAGACAAATCGACTTAATCGTTGAAAAGATATGACGAAACATTGTTTTGGTGAAGATCCATAATTCATCCTGTATATTAATAAACAAAACAAGAAGACATTTTTTAATGGTCATTTGAAAAAAAAGAAAAAGAAACTTTCCGGATATGAAAACTTATTAAACAAACGAAAACGAGAAGAAAACTTAGAAAAAACTAATACGTTTTTTCAAAAACCAATCATTTCTCAGGAAAACCAAGATTTTCTAGCTACATCAACGGCAGAATTAGAAACTGAACCAAACAGCAGCCAAATGGTGTTCGATTTGTTCATTCCTACAGTATGCTCAACTATTGGAGAAGGAACTTGAAGGCAGTGTCAATATTCAGCTAGAATCTACTTCTAGCAAAGATTTTAAACTTGATGACGGTGAAGAGAAATTTTTGCCACCTTTTGAGGATCCAGAGTTATGATCAAAAGTTTTATTTCCCCATCATGTTCAATTATTAGTTGATAATGGACCAGATCATTATCAGACTAAAAATCAGATTTACCCTAAAGACAAATCAGGACGTAAGTTTTCTGACACGTGTTTACTAGAATTTTACATAATAATGAAAAAGTTGAACGAGAATGGTTTTTATATTCTAAAGTAAAGAATTCTGTATATTGTTTTTATTGCAAAATCTTTACGAGGGATACTATTTATGTATTGAGAATTGGCAACACTGGTATTGCCAGGTGAAATTTGTCACTGTCATCTTAAAGTTTGTCATTTTTGGGGTTATACGTACTCAGAACATTGCGTCGTGCGAGCACTATTTGTATTGTTTACAGTAAGTTGAAAATTTCATCTCAGCAAAATATGGAATTAACTCGTGAAAATTTTCGAGCTATGATTTATTATGACTTTCGAAGTGGTCTAACTCAAGAACAATGCATCAATTAACTTTTGGCGATGAAGCGCCATCCACAGCCACTGTATATCGCAGGTACACTGAATTCAAACGTGGACGTAGTTCGCTCACGGATGAAGTTAAAGAAGGTCGTCCAAAATCAGTCGCTGTGCCGGAAAATATCGATGCTGTGCGAAAACTAATTGAAGAAGATCGTCATGTGACACCACGAAATCGAGAGATGTTTAAGCATTAGTATGACCAGCATACTTAGGATTTTGCACGAACATTTGTGTGTTCGGAAGCTGTGTGCACGCTGGATTCCACATTTGTTGACAGACGCTCAAAAAAATGCTCGTGTCGATAGGTGCAGTAAAATGATTTCAAAATTCAACTGTGGTGCATCCAAAGCGGTATACAACATCGTCATAGGTGACGAGTCGTGGATTTATGCGTATGAGCCAGAAAGAAAAGGCCAGTCCACAGTTTGGGTGTTTCAATGTGAAGCAAAGCCAACAAAAGTTGTTCGTTCTCGAAGCGTTAAGAAACAAATGGTGGCATTTTTCTTCACGAAAACCGGTCCTCTGGTAACTGTGGTTCTCGAGAATAAAAATACCGTTAATTCAGCGTGGTATACGACCATTTGTTTGGCTGAAATTTTCGGTAAATTGAGAGAAACCAACCCAAAACGACAAATCATTTTGCATCGCGACAATGCCAGCTGACACACATCACATATAACAAACGAGTATTTGGACATACAAAAGATGGAATTGATGGGTCATCCGCCTTACAGCCCCGACTTGGCACCCAATGACTTCTTCTTGTTCCCACTAATTAAAGATAAACTGCGTGGACAACGATTTTCATCGTCCGAAGAAGGAGTTGAGGCCTTCAAAACGCATATTTTAGAGATACCATCTTCTGACTGGACAATGTGCTTTGAAGGGTGGTTCAATCGCATGCAAAAGTGTATAGATCTTAAAGGCGATTATTTTGAAAAGCAATAAAAATATTTTTCATCAAATTCATTGGTTTATTCTTTCTATTCTCAATACATAAATAGCAACCCATGTAATGTTGCAAATTCTGGGAAAACTATAAAATTAAGTAACGATAATGGGTTTGATGATTTAAGGGAACATTTAAGTTACCATGAAAAAAGTAAGTTACATTTCCAGAATTTGAAGCAATGGACAGATCTTTTAAATCGAATGAAAAAGAATGAAAAAGATTCTGAAACATAAAAGATATTCAATAAAGAAACAAAATATTGGTATGCCGTTATTGAGCGTATTTTTTGTATGGTTCAATTTTTGGCTGAACAGAACTTAGTGCTAATAGGTTATATGAAAAAATTATGGCCACTTTTTAAAATTTATCAAAATGATTGCAAAATTCGATCCTATTATGTCAGAACCGGTCTCAAATGAAAGCGCACAAAAAATTGCCTCATAATCTTCGGGACAAAATCCAAAATTAGTATTGAAGAACACTTCCTAACTTTTTGTTCTGTTTCTGATGTTGCCGGTGAAGTTTTAACAAATTTTTTGTTATCGACGTTAGAAAATTATGGATTAGATATTTTTAATTTACGCTGTCAAAACTACAACGGGGCAAACATGAAGGATAAGCACAACGGTTTACAAAAAACGATTTAAATATCCATCCAAGAGCATTCTTAGTACCCTATTGTAACCATAGTTTGAACCTTGCCGTTAACGGTGGCGCAAAGTCAAATATATTATTTGTAAATTTTTTTCTATAGTTCGAGTACTTTTTCTCTGCTTCACACCATCGATGGGCGATTTAAAAAAAAACGTATATCAAATTTTCCTTTATAGCCGTTGTCAGATACTTTAAGGTATCAACTATGCGAAACATACGATACCCTTTTTGAAATTACTTCTACGCAAAATTTTGATAACGCTGTAAAGAATGTAGCTATGATATTTGCTAAAAAATTTAAAAAAAAATGGAATTTGTATGCATGATGATTTTATAGTTTAATATTTTAAGCAAAGTTGACACAGTGTCCAAAATTGTACAAACTCAAAGTTTTAAATTTGTGCAAGCGTGTGCTGGTTTAAGTAATTTAATTGATTTTTTAAAAAATTGTCGTTCAAATAACAGTTTTAATGATTTATTAGGTGAAGCTAGGAAAATTGCGATTTTATAATTTATCGATCCAAAGTTTAAAGATGAAGGCGTTTTAAGACCTCGAAGAGTTACAAAACAATTTTGTTACAAAGGTAACGATGAACCAATACAAAATGAAGAATTAAAATTAAAGTTCATTGTTTTTTTTAATTCGATAGATATTACTACAATTTTCTAACGATAGATTCGAACTGTTGTCTGCCCATGCGGCAATTCTCAAATTTTTATGGAATATTTCGGAATTTAACAGTCACACTGAATCGGAACAGCTAAAATTTTGTACAAAACTTGAGGGTATATTAAGTGATAAAAATCGAAATGAATTTGATATAAATGGGATAGAACTCATACAAGAATTACAGTTTTTGAATAATTTTGGGAAAAGTGTCACTTATTTGCCCTAAATTACATTGTAACCAATAATTTACATGATTCTTGCCCAAACATATTTGTGGCATTATCAATTTTATTTACAATGCCAGTTTCCATAGCCACAGCGGAAAGATCATTTTCTAAATTAAACATCATTCAATTATTATAAGTTTTTGTTATGAACGAATAACTTTAAAGGTAAATATGTAATTAAAAATTATTATTAATTTTATTAAATACATAAATAAAGTTTATGAGGATTTGAACTACGACCTGTATTCGCCAGAGTACCGATAACCAATTATACGCTATCGATTAAGTTTCAATCGATGTAAATTTTGTCTTTATGTGTGTAGAACTAATGTAAATTCTAAATATAATGCGATTGCAATCAAATTACATCAGTTCTACATACATAAAGACAAAATTTACATCGACTGGGGCTTCAATCTCGATAGCGCAGTTGGTTAGCGCGATACTCTAACAAAGTACAGGTCGTAGGTTCAAATCCTACTCGAAGTAAACTTTTTATTTATGTATGAAAATGTAAACTTTCACCATTATCACACAAAATCAAACTTTTTTGGGTTTTCTAATAGTGTATTTTAAATTATACAATCTAAACGTTTCGATAATGCTTATAGTTATCTTCGTCAGTAGTAATATCCATTAAAATTGTTAAAGATGTTGTAAACAAGTTTGTCCAAGTTGAAAAATTAAAACATAAACATCAGCCGCTATTAATATTACAGTTTGAAAAACGTATAAAGCCAACTATAGAATTAAATTTTAGTAAAGGATAACTAGGTCATAAAAAATTAAATATTGTTAAACTGTCTTGATGTTTTTATTTATGTATTTATTACAATTAATAATAATTTCTTTCTATAGCAACTGTTAAACTGTGCTTTGAACAACCCAAATCAATAAATCAAGTTGCAATTTAACCGTAGATAAAGTAAAACAGCAAGGGTAAATAAAGTATTTTAAGTTTTTTAATTTTTATTTATATAAATATATAACTTATTTTTCATTTCTATTTGCATTAATAATAACTTCAATATTGCAATTTACATTTCCAGAAATATCAAATTTTGGAACAGAATATGTTTCATGTGAAAAACGTACAGACGACATAGAGTTAGATGAACTTTCTATTCTACAGAGTATTTTCTTTGACACATCAATTTTTTTCGCTACTGAGTCTACTATATAAGTTTCAGCGACGGAAGATAACTTCCATCCCCTATACGTTTCAGTGCCATCAGATCAGCACCAGAATTTGCCAGCATTGTATTATACAACGTATTTATCCCCACAGGTTGAACTGTACAGGGTGGCCAACTAAGAATGCGAGGTACTGTATCTGGGAAACTATACATCGTAGAGGCTTGCGGAAAAAAGTTATTACTAAAACGGCCAATGCAAAAACCTGAAAAATATTTTCAAGTTTCTGAAATGGTCGCTAGGGGGCGTAACTGCAATCTTGAATCTAAAAAAGTGATGTTTCTGTAAATTCTGCTATATTAACCTAATAAAAAATAACTGATCTTTACAGTCGAGGATAATCTGAACTTTTTTTCTTTGGTACTTTTTGACGTATGTCTAAAAATAAAGTGGTGGGGGGTATTCAAAGGTTTCCTTAAATAACCCCCTGTATCTTCGAAACGGCTAAGCCAATTTTAACAATCTCAGGCGCGTTGAAAAGAGCTATTCTTGGGCTACAAATGTTATAATATTTGAAGTTTTGTTAGTTTCACATGTCGTTGCTAGAGGGCTTTGTTCAACATTCCGACGGAAACGGTTAATCTTCGCAAAACAATTAAATGCATTGGTATGACTTTTTTTTCATGAACAAGTAGCTAAATGATGCCTAAACAAGCTCCCGAAAACCGCATCTCGATATCTTGTGTCCAACCTAAAATATCGGCCAAAGAAACCTTTATACGAAAATCCCTTAAATTTTTATTTTTTTTTAACTATATTTTTCTGGAATTGTTTCTATATGTAAGTTGTGGCCCTAAAAAGGATCGATTTAAAGGAGGAAGGTTTTTAATACCCCCGTAAATGCTCGAAATGCTGACCATCATTCTGTGCATTGCTGAGGCCTCTTATGGGTAAACAAAACTGCAGCTTCAATTTCGGCTCTGAATGGGTTACCTAGAAATTGCGATTTTAAATGTTTGTAAATTTATTCACCAGAATAAAATCACCCTTTTGAAATTGCTAGAAATTGCGATTTTAAATGTTTGTAAATTTATTCACCAGAATAAAATCACCCTTTTTGAAATTGCTAGAAATTGCGATTTTAAATGTTTGTAAATTTGTACACTAGAATAAAGTCGCCCTTTTTGAAATTACTACGGGCAAGTAAGCAATGCTAAAAGTTATACGAAATGCCTATTTTCTGTTTGTTTAAATGCATATTCACTATGGATATATATAAAAAATACAACTCATAGAAGTAGGCAATGGATACAGATACCTAAACAAAACATAATCCTAAATTGTCAATAGTTGTCAATACTTTCGCGTTACTTTGAGCAATTTTTGTGCTTTCAAAATGCGTTTTACGAATAATGAAGCTGTTGATATGCTTGCGGTTTATTTTGAATGTCTTCAGAAAGCCGCAGTAGCAAAAAGAGTTTACGCGGCTCGATATCCAAATCGGCGTCCTTGCGATGTAAGTGTTTTCCCCGATTAGTGGCGAGCTTACGAGCCATTGGTAGTTTTCGGCCTACGTTGCAACGGCAAAGAATTGGAAGAACACAAAAAAATATTAACCGTGTACTGGGCTATATTGAAAGAAATCCTCATGTTACCACAAGAGCATTATCCACTGAGTTGGGCATATCACGGACAACGTTCAAAATATCTTGAAGGGCCATAGGTAAGTTCTAATGGCCATCAAAATATATAGGTATTCGTTTAAACTTTTTTTAATTACTTTAAGAATGCACCCGTATCATGTCGTTTTGCATCAGGCCTTGAAAGAGGAAGATTTTGATCGAAGGTTAAACTATTGCCATTGGATGTTAAGCATGAATTTTTATTTCAAATTCTTTGGACCGATGAAACCTCTTTCAGTAGTGACGGGAGAGTCAATCTGCACAATATGCATTATTGGTCTGTAGAAAATCTCCATTAGTTGCGTGAAGTTCAGCGCCAAGGACGTTGGAGTTTAAATGAATGATGTGGCATACTGGGAGGCAGAATTATTGGGGCACATTTTTTGCAGCTACCCCTAAATGGCAATGTATTTCTCAACCTTTGGCCAATCAGTTACCGTCGTTGTTGGAAGATGTGCCTCTGAAAACAAGGCAAAAATTGTTCTTGCAGTTGGATGGTTGCCCAGCACATTTTGCTATTAATGTGCAAGAGCATATTAATGCAGTATCTCAACAGCGGTGGATTGGAAGAGGAAGTCTGTTTCCATGGCCTCCGCGATCGCCAGACTTAGCTTACCTCGCTTTTTATTTATGGGGGCCCTTAAAGCACATCGTGTTTCAGACTCAACCTACTACTAGAGAATATATGAAAAACCGGATTCGTACCGCGAGCCGAAATTGAAGCTGCAAAGGTTTCCTTAAATAACCCCCTGTATCTTCAAAACGGCTAAGCCGATTTTAACAAACTTGGGCGCATTGAAATGAACTATTCTTGGGCTACAAATGTTATAATATTTGAAGTTTTGTTAGTTTTACATGTCGTCGTTAGAGGGCTTTGTTCGATATTCCGACAGAAACGATGAATTTTCACAAAAAAATTAAATGCTTTGATATGACATTTTTTCATGAACAAGTAGCTGAATGATCCCTAAACGAGCTCGCGAAAACCGCATCTCGATATCTTGTTCCTAACCTAAAATTTCGCCCAAAGAAAACCTTATACAAAAATCCCTTAAATTTTATATTTTTTAACTATATTTTTCTGGAATTGTTTCTATTATGTAAGTTGTGGCCCTAAAAAGAGCCGATTTAAAGGAGGAAGGTTTTTAATGCCCCCGTAAATGCTCGAAATGCTGACCATCGCGCTCTATGCATTGCTGAAGCATCTCATGACTAGATGAAACTGCAGCTTCAATTTCGGCTCTCGATATGTTACGTATTGCGTTACTTATCCGGTTTTCCATATCTTCTCTAGTAGTAGTTTGAGTCCGAAACACGATGTCCTTTAAGCGTCCTCATAAATAAAAATCGAGGCAAGTTAAGTCTGGCGATCGCGGAGGCCATGGAAACAGACTTCCTCTTCCAATCCACCGCTGTTGAAATACTTCATTAATATGCTCTCGCACATTATTAGCAAAATGTGCTGGGCAACCATCCAACTGCAAAAACAATTTTTGCCTTGTTTCCAGAGGCACATCTTCCAACAACGACGGTAACTGATTGGCCAAAAAGTCGAGAAATACATTACCATTTAGGGGTAGCTCCAAAAAATATTGCCCAATAATTCTGCCTCCCAGTATGCCACATCCTTCATTTAAACTCCAACGTCATTGGCGCTGAACTTCACGCAACCATATATCAACACGCAAGCATATCAACAGCTTCATTATTCGTAAAACGCATTTTGAAAGCACAAAAATTGCTCAAAGTAACGCGAAAGTATTGACAACTATTGACAATTTGAGGATTATGCATGTTTTGTTTAGGTATCTGTTTCCATTGCCTGCTTCTATTAATTGTATTTTTCGTGTATATCCATAATGAATATACATTTAAACAAACAAAAAATAGGCCTTTCGTATAACTTTTAACATTGCTTACTTGTCCGTAGTAATTTCAAAAAGGGTGATTTTATTCTGGTGTATAAATTTACAAACATTTAAAATCGCAATTTCTAGGTAACCTATTCAGAGCCGAAATTGAAGCTGCAGTTTTGTCTACCCATAAGAGGCCTCAGCAATGCACAGAGTGATGGTCAGCATTTCGAACATTTACGGGAGCATTGAAAACCTTCCTCCTTTAAAAAGGTCCTTTTTAGGGCCACAACTTACATAATAGAAACAATTCCAGAAAAATATAGTTACAAAAAAATATAAATTTAAGGGATTTTCGTATAAAGTTTTCTTTGGCCGATATTTTAGGTTAGGAACAAGATATCGAGATGCGGTTTTCGCGAGCTTGTTTAAGCATCATTTATCTACTTGTTTATGAAAAAATGTCATACCAATGCATTTAATTTTTTTGCGAAAATTCACCGTTTCTGTCGGAATATCGAACAAAGCCATCTAGCGAAGACATGTAAAACTAACAAAACTTCAAATATTATTAACATTTGTAGCCCAAGAAAAGCTCTTTTCAACGCGCCCAAGTTTGTTAAAATCGGATTAGTCGTTTCGAAGATACGGGGGGTGATTTAAGGAAACCTTTGAATACCCCCACCATTTTATTTTTATGGATACGTCAAAAAGTGTCTAACAAAAAAGTTCAGAGTATCCTCGACTTCAAAGATCAGTTATTTTTTTATTAGGTTAATATAGCAGAATTCACAGAAGCATCACTTTTTTAGACTCAAAATTGTAGTTACGCCCCCTAGCGGCCATTTCAGCAACATGAAAATATATTCCAGGTTTTTGTATTGGCCGTTTTAGTATAACTTTTTTTTCCGCAGGCCTCTACGATGTATAGTTTCCCAGATACAGCACGTCGCATTCTTAGTTGGCCACCCTGTACAAGAACGATTGGAAAATCTTGCCATTATTGCTATCGAATCTACTTTAATTCAACAGTTAGACATTGAAACGTTAATACAATTTTCAAAAAACAAAGCGTCAAGTCCGGTTCTGTTAATATATGTTCAATGTTCCAATAATTTTCTTTAAAATTTTTGCATTTATGAATAACATTTTTCAAATTTAAAACTACTGTACAATGTTATTTTATCCATTATCTAACATCCCATGTTAATTCATTTCTGTTAACAGTTCTGATCATTTCGGTAAGTATTCGTATGATTTTAACTTGAAAAATTTTAACCTGAATGTGTGCAAGATAGAAGGCAAAACAAAAAAAAAACTCTACTATTTTATAACAAGGTTTATTAATTTTTTTTATAACAATGTATAGAGGCGCAGTTTTTCTTTTTGCACTACGTGGCTCTGCAAAGTTGGCGCGCCACTGCATTGTTCGTCTAAGAAAAATGAAGTCATGGAGACTTTCAAGTTCAACAGTATGAACCAGGTAGCAAATCAAAACGTTGACGCTCATTTAACAAAACTAAAAACTCAAGCTGCGCTGTGTGTGTGTGTTCAAGTGAGAGTGTGGCAAAATTTATGAAGGACGCATGTTCAGAGACAAAATTGTATTAGGACTATTTGACAAATCAGTGCAAGAGCGTTTATTAAGATCAACGAATCTTTCAATAAATAAAGTTATTGAATATTGCAAATCAATTGAATTGACTAAGCAACATATTACAGTATTAAATGCTACAGTTGAAGTAAATCATGTTATCAAAGAGAACATGGTAGAGGGACGTAGTAATTGGCAGATTGTATGCATGAAGTGTGGGTATACTCATATTCAGTATGTCGGGCAGCAAACAAAACATGTGCAACATGTCAACGCAGAAATCATTTTGCGAAGGTGTGCAGAACTCTAATTGCAAACAATTATAAAGCGGAAGAAAGAAGCGGGCATAGGCATGAGGAATCGATTAAATCATCTCGTAACGTATCGAAAGTTAAAGTTGAGGAAAGCTCAATCCAGATCCAAATATAATAATTGGTATGAAACGATTAAGGTAGAAAATCATGATATATATTTTAAATTATACACACAGCTGCCGAAATAAGTATCCTTCCGTATCAAAAATTTCTTTCTTTACATTGTGGTAAAACCATTAATAAGTCACTTGTATGGCTAACATATGGCAACTTTAAAATTAAACCAGTAGGTGAAGTAATGTAAGAATGTAAATTGAATAGTAGTGTTAAGAATGTAAAATTTTTAGTAGTGGATGGAAGTGACGAATGCATTTTCGGATTGCATGATAGTATTTTGTTTAATCTAATTGCAAGAGTTCAACAGGCCGAATCTTGTTTGCCAAAAATCAAAGATGAATTATACGCTTTGTATAAGGGGGTGGGTAATAAACGAGATAAAAGGTTGTATCTCAGAACCTGTCAATCTGACAACAATGGAAAAAAAATTATTTGAATGTGGCCATGAGAGAATGCTAGAAATTACTTTGAAGTTCCGTATTTTACCGCTACGGGCGCAGTTAAAAATTAAATAATAAAATTCTAAATTTCTGTCAAAACTCCTATATAAAGATACACCTTTGCTTACATCGTTAAAAAGTCTAGACAGTTCTACATAATTTTGGTTTCAGGTTTATTGAAGTACTGACCATAATAAGAGTGGGGGAAGCTATTGAAAGCGTAATCATTAATATTGATATAAATTCTAAACCACTTATTCAATTTTACTAAAATAAAGCTTGTTTGGAAGACAAATGTAGGTATTTTAAGTGGCCATTTCCCATTGTTACACAATAGTTCCTATTAAAAGTTCTAAATGGCGCAATTTGCTATAATATCAGTTTCTTTCACTTTACTTCGAAAATTTAAATCACACGGTATACTTTTGACATCGTATTCGAAAAGTGGATTAGGTTTTCAAGAAAAATGTAAAAATGCAAGTTGATATTTTTGCTCGTTATCGCGAAACGAGGATTGTTTTAACACTTTAATTGACGAAGTTTTGATTAATCTAATTAAGGACTAACAGTAGTTTTTAGGGTTATAGCGAAATTAAAGTTTAATTGTAACGTGGCTCACCCTGTAAAGTTCAAATAAAATCAAAATTCCGATTTTAAACCCAAAAAAATTAGATATTTAACGTCTCGATAAATGTTCAAACTGCCTTCCGTTACATTCGAAACAGCCCTCCAATCTTGTTCAGGGTATAAAAGTGCTGCTTCGATCTCCGCAGCTGGTAGTTGACGAATTGCATCTCGGATTCTGTTTTCCATGTCAAATCTTGTTGTCAGTGGAGTTTGGAATGATTGAATAATAACTGACACAGTGATTATTAACGCTTAATGCTATGATAAGTTTTCGCCGGCAACTCTTTATATACATTTCGCCAAATTAGTGCAGGAGAATTAAAAATTTCCAAAATCAATTGCGAAAGTGGAAGTTAATCTTATTTTTAATTAGTTACTTAACGGTGCCCAAATTAAATCTGATATTAGGGATACTAAAAAATAGCTTATCCGCGGTGACTTAATTAACTAACTACTTATTGGTTTGAGTGAATTAAATTTTTTGCACACGTAGAATGAATCCCATAGGCCGCGAAGGTACGTGAAGGTTTTCTTTAACGCATATTAAGTATTCATAAGACTGTTATCACTGTAACCAAGAAGTCTTGGCTGGAACATACAAATGAATTTATTGAAAACAGAAATTCTAATTGTCTGTAAAATTCTTTACGAGCAAACAAATAGATTTTTATTTATCTTATCGTGACAGTATTTACAATTACCTTTAATATTTTATAACTCAATGAAATTTTAAATATTAATCTTAAAGCTTGCGTGAATATAAAAGAATATTAAAATGAAAATATCCCGTCGTGAATAACGACGGAGATTTCCGATCGGAAATCTCCCGTCGTCAATAGCAACGGATAATCTTGGGATATTTTCTTACTGAATCCCCCACGTGCTTGAATTAATTATCGGAAATAATCCAATCACTAGGAAGATTACAAGTGATAATACATCAATCTGTTTGTTTTAATTTTATTACACAATGATTCAGATTTAAGTTGATTAATATAAATTATGCGCAGGTCACAAAGGTAATCACTGTATTAAAAATTATTATTCATTTTTATTTATGTATTTAATAAAATTAATAATAATTTTTAATTACATATTTTTGAACTTATTTGTTCATAATAATTTAATATTAGTCAAGTTACTTTGGTATATGTGAATCCTTCCGATATTGCAGGCTCACATTCCATTAATATAAGGAATTTGATTGTAATTTCCTTATATTTAGAATTTACATCAGTTCTACATACATAAAGACAAAATTTACATAGATTGGGGCTGAATCTCGATAGCACAGTTGGTTAGCGCGGTACTCTAGGAAAGTACAGGTCGTAGGTTCAAATCCTAGTCGAGGTAAACTTTTTATTTATGTATTTAATAAAATTAACAATAATTTTTAATTACATATTTTTGAACTTATTCGTTCATAACAAAACTTATAATAATTTAATATTAGTCAAGTTGCTTTGGTATGTGTGAATCTTTGCGATATTGCAAGCTCACACTCCATTAACAGAGTAATTTGATTGTAATCTCATTATATTTTGAATTTACATCAGTTCGACATACATAAAGACAAAATTTACATCGATTTGGGCTTGAATCTCGATAGCGCAGTTGGTTAGCGCGGTACTCTAGCAAAGTACATGTCGTAGGTTCAAATCCTACTCGAGGTCAACTTTTTATTTAGGTATTTAATAAAATTAATAATAATTTTTAATTACATATTTTTGAACTTATTTGTTCATTACAAAACGTACAATAATGATCACTATATGTGTAAATTATTAGTTATAACGTGCCCTGGTTTAAATTAGATACTATACCATACTGTAAAGTACTGTAGTAAAGGAGATAAGTTGTCTACAATCTATTTAATTTTGTCCAAACTTCTCCAATAATTTTTATAAAAATTTCGTGTAAAGTGTTTTTGACCGTTTGGTGTAGTACACCACTTGTTCATCACGGGGTTTATGTTATGTTAAAGGCTACAAAACGTTGTTTTGAAAAGTTTAAGTTAGAGGATAATGACAGGAGTGCAAGACTTTATTGCTTTGTTATTTTGTTGACGTAGATCACAAATTTCAGTTATTATATTGAACCTATTCAATTTAGATCTCAACTTCCAGTTTGAAATAATTCCAGGTAAAGATAGATTATAGTTGATGGATAGTTGTTATGTATCGATTAGTTTAAGTTTAGTTATATCGACTCATTTTGGTATAAGATTGAAAGTGGCGCAAAAAATTTGGATGTTTCAATATTAATAAACCTCAGTTCTCACCCATAGATTGCTATTAATCATAATATTGACAAAGTATTTGTTGTCTCACAAAGGTATGTAACATTCCAAATATTAGCAGTAAGCCGCTTTAAATTTATAACGAAGAAATAATTTCAAAATTGTTGCTTAAGAGCTCTCTAGCGCCCAAACTAAAAAACATTGTACTGGGTAAGTTTAGACAAATCAGGTTGTTTTAGCACAAGGAATATGTGGTAGGACTTTGTAAAGACTTTTAAACAGAGAACTGTGGCTAAATTTGTTAGCTACTTCCTGTGACTCCACTTCAGTAATCTTGAATG
The DNA here is from genome assembly GCA_036346205.1 of Vesta saturnalis. Taxonomy (NCBI): domain Eukaryota; kingdom Metazoa; phylum Arthropoda; class Insecta; order Coleoptera; family Lampyridae; genus Vesta; species Vesta saturnalis. The sequence continues at coordinate 2,215,681 of JARFJB010002516.1, forward strand.
TAAATTCTATTTTTTGGCTGTGTAGGTATTTATCTTTAATTTAGGAATGAGACTGTGCCACAAGCATTTACTAACTCTATAGTTATGCTATACCTATACCTGTAAACTCAACGGTGCACGTCTTTTAGTTTTACTTACAATTATTGCGTTTACGATTAAATTACAACGTGGGAGGCATGTGCCCCATGCCAGACGGGTAGGTGCCACCACGCACACCATGTGCTCCTTAATATTGGGTCAATTTTCTGAGCTCGGTAAGGGATACCGGTCACCTTCTTCCGTATCTTTAATCTACTCATTCTTATTCTTCCTTCTCGCCTTCACTGTCTTCCTAAGGTATTGAAAGGCCAAAATTAAAAATTAAAAAAAGATGGTTGTGTTTGCTAGGGTAACACCTTGCCTCGTTCGGATGTCTGGCAGGGCAGAGTCCCAGCGATCTCAGTCATCCAAAGTACTCACTTTACGATCCACTATTACAACATCCGCAGTATCAGATCTAATCTTAAGGCTGTGCACCAACATCTTGAACAATTACAACCTGACATTTTGTTTCTATATCAGACACAAGTCTCCTCTGAAAGCTCTGACTTACCCGACTTGTAGTTTCCCCAATACAAACTTCACTATAACTTTCGATACATAGTATCTCAAGGACAACATCGCTTGTAAGAGGATTTCTTCTTGCTGACTTTGTTTAAACATTCTAGTCCTAAATTAGTCAAATTCTACTGTTGCATTTATGGGTCTCATAATGACAGTAACGTTCAAGACTTCTTCGATAACCTTAGTTTGAAAGTTCGCTGTCTCAGTTTCCATCTTACGATATCTTAATTCTGTGAGATTTCAATGTTCGTAGCTCTGATTGGCTTTAATTTTCATCTATTACTCATCCTGCTAGTCATAGTGAAGAAACATTTTCTGCTTCGTGTGATCTCACATCAATGATTCCTGAACCCACAAGAAACCCTGATAACCCTAACCGTACCCCACATTTTCTAGATCTTTTTCTTACATCAAACCACCTTGTTTATAAAATTACTGCATAGTTTTTCACAAATCGTCCTAAAAAACGTTTCACTTTCGAACTGAAGTTGGTTGGGGAACTCGCTAATTGCAATTACCTTGTTCGTACCCGGACTAATCTCATTTGCTGCTAACCTAAATCTTAAATACTTAAACACTTCTGGCTCCAAACCGGCATTTGCTAAGTTATATGATTGGCTTGGCCTCACAGAAGGCTGTTGCAACCTTGCATGATTGCAATCTTATTTTTTAACGGACCCAATTCTCTAGCTATTAACGGTGAAAAATTTGCAGCGGAATTTCCAAAGAATATTCTTTCAAATTGGCCGGTGTCATCAAGAGTAATAAATTAGTTTTAGATTTAGCATTTTCTATAAGTGATAACTGAAAAAAAAGCAAATATCTTACAACCTCATAAATTTTAGAATGGACCACCCTTGTTTGGTAATGGAAAACGCTCCTTCACAGTTCGTTGATTTAATTTGGTAAGATTGACTACTAATCTAGGTTCGCCGCTTTTCTTGGTTACCAATAAGGCAGGTGATGCATAAGGAGACGTGTACGATGCTATTCCATAACGTTTCCATTCTTGCACTGTGTCTGATATTTTTTACGTTCTGCAGCAGTCACTCGATACTGTTTTGATTTCACAGGAATGTCATTATCTACAATATTTATTTTTATTAAATTTGCACAACCTAATTCGCCTAAATTCTTAGCAACGCAGTCACGAAATTCATTCAAAATGCACAGTATTTCTTTTGCATTTGCTTCCATCAAACATGGATCAACCGTTAATTGCTCTCTCGTGATTGCTTCCCGATCGTTCATATAAAGTGCTTATATTAGGCTAATGCTTAAGTAATTGCGTTTTTTTTTGTAATTTATAAGTTGGCTCTGAAATAACAAAATTTTTATTACTCAATATTCAGCTTGTCAGATAATTAGTAGTTCTGTAATATGGTGTGTTTGCTTTTGTATTTCGTTCTTAATTGTTAAAGTTTAACCTTATTGTAATGGAATGTTAAATAGACAAAAACTAGCATTACCGACATTATCTTCTTTTTGAGTTTAATCCACGTGCCAAAGCCCGTGAAACTGCTCGTGGGATTTGCGATGTTTACGATGAAGATGCAATGCCTGTTAGGACGGTTCAAAACTTAATGATATGGATCGTTCAGGACGTCCTGTAGGTTCGATGAAGGGCGATTGAATCAACTTTTTCATGAAAATTCACGCCAATCAACTAGGGAGTTGCCCCAGGATATGGAATGTGACCAATTAACGCTATGCCGACATCTGAAATCCTTACGAAACATTCAGAAACTTGGCTTTTGGGTTCCTCATGTTTTGGCCGAGAACAACAAAAGTGAACGTTCCACAATTTCCGCTGAATTGCTCGCACGGAATCGTGCTACTTATGGTCACAATCAGTGGTTCCTCTACCGAATCGTTACCGGCGACGAGAAATGGTGTTTGTATGTAAATATGAAGTAGAGAAAACAGTGGCCAAGTCCCAATGAAGAAGCGACACCTAGAGCGAAACAAGATCTTCACCCTCGAAAGACGATGTTATGCGTTTGGTGGGACTGGGAAGGTATAATTCATTATGAATTGCTCGGGCGTAACCAAACCGCCAATGTAGCTATATGTAGAACAAATGCATCGCCTCTACGAAGCTATTCGGGAAAAACGGCCCCATCGGCAGCATGACCTTTTCCTTCATCACGACAACGCTCGTCGTCACATTGCCAATATAACAAAGAGGGCAATTCAAACGCTTGGTTGGAAAGTATTTACGCACCTCCATATTCTCCTGATTTGCCTCCGTCAGATTTTCACCTATTTCGATCACTTTCGAACAGTTCGAAACGGGGTGTTTCGTTCAATAATGGTGTGGAATTACGGACTTGGTTGGATCATTTTTTTGAGTCACTGCCGAAGGATTTTTACGGTAGAGGTCGCGAGAAACTTGTTGAACGCTGGGAGGAAGTCGTTACTAATAAAGAATAATATATAATTGATTAATATGTTTTTCGTAGTAAAGTATATATTTTTTTGAAAATAAAAAGCGCCATCACTTATGTATCAACCTGATACTACCTACTACGGTTTTAGGTTCCAAAAGTTAGCTTATTTTAACATTTCAATATTTCATTTTGTCTACATTATCACCTTTTTATACATAAACAACTTCGTCGTCTTCATTTACAATTGGCATAAGAAAACTATAAATTTTCATTTTCACTTGAATTAAATTTATACTTCGTCGTTCGCCTTCGCTGACAATTTGATATGTATGAGCGTTTAACAGTATGTTCAAATTGTTGAAGAGTTCGTTCGTTGTCTCAGGTTGTTCGGTAAAATTCTGTACTAATAATACAGGGCGTGCCTGCACTTCTGCGTCACTACCAACAATGTCACCTCACGTAAATGTATTTTATGTAATGATATTTTTACACAAACACTGCCTATTGTAAACACAGTCTTTCCTCCATAACCCGTTAAAATTTCCTCACCTGCTTTCATTTCGATAAAACTTGCTCATGCTATTGTACTGATGGTCGCTTCAATATCAACAAAATATTTATACGGTCCTGCATCATTTACAAAAAAATCTCTAATAAACTTAGTGGTTGGTTCATTTACGTTTACATTACTCGCATTTAGTTTCTTAACTTCTAAACTCTGTTTTTTCTTCCTATTTCTCTTGTTAGATTTTCTTTCGGGACTATCCTTGCTGATGTGTGACGGTTTGTTTGCAATTGTAACATATTAACCCTCTAGGTTTATTACATTTCCAGCTCATGTGAGTGCCTTTACCGCAATTATATCAATTTATTTTTACCTACTTGTTTGTTATTGTTTAAAACTGATTTAGGTTATATAGTTTTCTCGCGCCACTTGCTATCATTTACAGTTTGAAATTCTTGATGGTCATTTAACAACTCTGTCACATTTACTTGTGATTTAGGGATCATAGTGTAAAGCATCCGACCCCATAATCCTATCAAAACCTTCCCTTTTGTCTCTATGAACCCCAATCCTACTTGTACACACAATTTTACCTTTTCGTGAAAATATAAATTTAAAGATTCATCCATTTCTTTGCACTCGTGTCACCATCTCATTTCATCGCTCTGTCATATCCGTCCCTCACACAAAGACCTCTGTCAATGCTTCAGTGAATATTTTAAAGGTTGTCAATTCATCACGATACGTTGTACGATCTTGCTGTCTCAAGCGCGAATGCCTCTGGCCACCATTGTAATCTTTGCATGCTTTTTATGTTTTTAATCCACTCACGTCCTTGTGTCTTTGACTCGCCATTGTAATCGCAAATATTTTTCGTTAAATGTGGCATTGTGTGATATGGAACCATACGTTCTTCTGTAACATTTGACAATTGACTACTCCTATTTTCTTAAACTGTATTTGTATTTATTCCTGCCAATTGGGTGACCATATTCACAAACATCTCATCTCGTCTTTTATTTTCGGACTCATAACTTCTAGCATACGAGTATCTTTAATATTTATATTCTGTTTAAGTGTCACATTTCTTAGTTTACGGTGCTACTACCGCTCTCCACTTTCGATTCGCGGCAACTTGCGTCTTCTGCAGATTCCGGTAATTTGCATTGAAAGTTATCAAATTCGTCTCATCACGATTTATCTTGTATTTCCCTACCTATAAAAAGGTACTACATTCATTGTTTATTGAGCTAGTTGCTTTCCCCGGCATTGCTTCGGTCGGAGATGGGGAATCTCTCAGAAATTATGACAACCTCAAGATGGTAGCAAATACACTATTTTATTTCCTGTAACTTTTACAATTCTAAATGTTTACTTAACCTGTTTATATTTCATTTAATCTAAAACAAAATAACTCAAACGGAACTTGAATGTATATCTAAACTGCGGGATCTCCAGGTGGCCCTTAAAGAAATCGTTAAGGTTGTAGATGGCTGAGAACTCCTGGTATATGAGATATCTGAGACTCGGGTAATTAATAATGCAGGTTGAGAAGGTGCTCTACAGTAATAATTTCCCTTTTTTACTTTATATAATTTTGAGTAACTAAGGGATATACGCAAACCAATTAAATATTTTACTCGGAAGAGCGATTATGTATCGATTAAGTCTCTGCAGGTTTTACTGGGTTTCCAGTTCGCTCGTGTATGTTTTTGGATACTTTTGTGTTAGGAAAGGATTAATTAACCAAGCGAGAGTACTCTCCATTGGTTAATTAAAAACACGCTAGACTGAACAGGCGTACGCCTTTCATACAAGCAAAGGTAAGGAAATACCTACACAGGCATACACCTTGGGGGTAATTTCTCGAGAAAATCTCAGTACTTTTCAGACATATGCCTAAAAGCAAAGAGGAGTATTTTGTGTAATACGATATGTTTGTTTACGCTGGGCATACGCCCGAGTAAGAATTGCGGTGTTTTGCAGATTAATAATCTGCCAAGGCAGAAAATAAATCTTTGTAGCGGAAGACTGGTTTGGTAAACATGATAGAAAATATATGACACCCCATAATGGGTTGACAAGTAGTAATAACGGCTTCTGATTTCCACTAGGGCGGAATAGAAATCAGGAACGAAAGCAGGAGGACTTCGGCGAAGAAGTAAGCAAGATGCAAGGGCGGAGGGAATTAGGTTGCCCTGTGGTTTGGTTAGGTGTGATTTAGGGTTTACTTTCCTTCTGGTCAGTCTATCGAACTGTCGCCAGAAGAGTTTTTTGTTTCTATAGTCTAGCTGGGAGATGGCCTTGGTCCAGGAATCTTCGGCTTGTTTGTTTGCTTCTCGCCTGATTAAGGCGTTAAGGTGATTTTATTCGGTTTTGAGAACCCGGTCCCTGGATCGCAGGAATTGACGATAAATTCGTCTTTTCTCTTAGCTCCAGTTTACGATGTGCCGTGGGAGCAGTTTGCGCGAAATATCGATTTTTTCAAAGGAAGTGAGATATCGACCGCTTCCGTAAATACGGAAGTTAGGTCTCTAATGGCTCTCTCGAGACCTTGGGCCGTTGGAAGATTGGGTGTTGGAAGGTTGTTGGAGATGTGTTCAGAAAACACATTCCAGTCTGCTTTCGAAAAATCTTTAATAACTGCATATTGAGGAGGTGCTGGGGGAGCTGGACAAAATGAAGCTTTGACCAGTACTGGTAGATGATCTGAAGTGATTGTGGTGCCTAAAAATCACTCACGATCAAAACAGTGTGCTCTGGGTTCTGACACAATATGGACTACTACTGAGGCACCTAGATGCTCGCAATATGTTGGCTGTGTGTTCGTGACTCACAAAAGCGGCAACTGTAACGAAGCTGATGATAGCCTGATCCCGTTCCTATTACATCTGGAGTCACCGAATTGTGTGTGACGGCCATTCAAGTCACCTAGGATGCATTAGGGAGGTTAGAGGCGTAAATTAAAAGGTCATCGGATAGAGTGTTGTGGCCGGGTGATTGTAGTATAAGAAGAAAACGATCGGAGTGGGAAAGTGTACCGTCACAACAACGCATTTGAGATGCTGTAGGTGCGCAAGAAGTCGAAATGGAGTGGATGGGAGGAAATTTTTAATTACGCGGGCGGTTCCGTGGGAGCTGTTGATTTTGAAGGTGTGATATGTGTTAAAGGTAAGTGTGCATCTATTCATGAGTTTCGTTTACGTAATCGAAAGAATGTATGTTTTGTTCGTGTAAGAGATTTTTAAGTAGGGAGCGTTTCTGACGAACGCCCCTGGCATTAACGGTCCCTGCTAGGATATCCATCATCTTGGAGGGATTTAAGAGTTGGATACGCGGAGACCGTCGTCCGCATGTCGGATATGCAGACGCTGGTACTCCGTTGGAAATAGGATCGGGATAGCGAGTCTAGGACACAAATGACCCTATTTCGCCGATCAGGGAACATACTGGGGGTGTGGGTGAGAACTTTTTGTTTTTCGATGGAAAGGGGCTCTCTGTCAGGACTGGGTTTAAGGTGTGCGATCTCTTCCGAGTCAGACTCCTTGGAAGACAGGATGGGTTCAAGGTTTGCCATCTTCGACGGGGAAATTGGAGGTTCACGTCGGTTCCACACTTTCGGCACTTAAAGGTGTAGGAGGGTGTGCTTCCCCGCAGTTGTTACACTTTGGGTTAACGGAGGTTTTGCAGGAGTGGACCTGTGACTTTTGCCACAGTTGGGATGGAGCGAGTAGGACACTCATCAACGGTATGCCCTACCTGCGTGCAATACTTGGCGAGATGCTGTGGGATAAGGGAGGGTTTACAATGGTAGTGTGGCACAAACATGACGACAACGCCTGCGAGAAGGAAATTGAAGATGGTTTTAGAAGGGGTGATGACGCGGATTAGGGATGTGGGTGTGTTCGTGGCCTTAGAGTTGATGCGAACGACCTTGCTGACGTGTGAAAGATCGAATGCGCCCCGGATCTCTTCGGCTAGGATGTCCTTATCTACATGACGGATCAAGCAGGAAAATGAAGAATGTGTAGGATTGTAGTTGGAGAAACAGAGACCGAGATGGGATAGGGTCATGTTGGGATCGCCGAGTGATGTTGCAGCCTAAGCTACGTACCATCCAGCATGGGAGATGACGTCTCTAGGAGACAGGTGTGGTTATGGTTGAATGTTAAGCTCAACCAGGGAAGGTTAAGGGAATTTAAGGAGTTGTACAGATTTTTTTGGGTGGTGATGGTTTTGGGGATATTGTTAATTCAATATCTTGAGGATTGAGAGCGGGTAGGATTAGAATTAGGGGGAGCGGGTGTGAGAATCAAAGCAGGTACCTATACCTGCCGTGGTTCCCACACCCGCGTGAGTAGTTAGCAGGGCGGGTTTGTGTGTGTGTGTGTGTGTGTGTGTGTGTGTGTGTGTGTGTGTGTGTGTGTGTGTACGTGTGTGTGTGTGTGTGTGTGTAATGGTTTAGAGGGTTTGTGTGTAAGTTTTGTAGAGGCGGTGGAACGTGTAGAAATTTAGGAGTGCGTGGATAAGGTTGAAATGGATGAGGCGTTTGAGTGGAAACGGGAGCGTGGAGCGTGTTCTTGAGGCTGGTGGTATCGAGGCAAGGGTGTGTGTGTGTTGGTGCAGGTGAACGGACGGCGTCAGGGTTGGGGATACAACCGTGAGTTTTGCGCGGTGGCGACCGTGCTTCACCATCACAACTGTTCTTATTACTAATAATTCTTTATTAACTCTTACTTCAGTCCGGTGTCGATCCGAGTGTTGCCGTAGTCCTGGATTCTTCTTTATTCTTGTGTCCTTCGTGTGTTATTCCTGCCGTATGTCCTGCGGCTCCTGCTTGCTGCTAGGTCGTGGCTCTTCTGCTGATGACCGCTCCTTTGTATTATCTGTATGCAAGCAGTGACAGATCTCCGAATCGGCGAAGATCACGATGCGCTAAGGTCTTTTTGGATTGCTTTAGATTGTGCAATAAAAATCGTAAGAGCTCTTAAGCGTGGTAAGGACCTATGTTGGACCGAAGTTCAAACTGCCCTGATTAATATCGCGTCGCGATTCCGCCTATATAATCCGCAGTCTAACGTGATTGGGGGAGAGAATGGAGGTCGCGCTTAAGTGGGGTTCTTGCGTCGAAATCTAAAACGGTTTCTTAACTAAAGAAGAAGGGGAAATGAAATTCACCGGAAAAATTTTCGCTTCAACATAAACGGATAAATTAATAATTAACTTGTCTGGATCTTTACGGTGTTATATCCCACTTCTGATTCGTTAAAGGATTGTTGTCAAATAACGCAAACACTCCGTATTAACCATTTATTTCTCCCATCAAATTTACATATCCACCTTTCTCTGCTAACAAAACTATACTGGCTCACTTCCGCCCTCCTCCCACTCATTCCCACCTATGCAGAGTCAGTATATTGCACTAAATTTAATTGATAATTTTTTTGCTAATTTTGTTGCCAATATTTACCTCATTTAAATTCAAGCAATATACTGTATACCACCGAAATCAGTAAGTACTTTAAGTTACGGTACATCATCATTTTCCCAAAGAATTAGATGTATACGGTCATGATTTTTCATCCCTACAAATTACTCTAAACATTGTAGACTAATTTACGCATAAATTAATATTCACTTTATATCTTTCTTATTAAAACAGATTGTTTAGGTAGATGTGGCTAATATACAATATTAATTTAAAAAGTGCCGTCATAAAAAAAACTACAGTTCGTTGAGGGATTTAATTCGTTTGATATGTGCTGTGCTAAAGAAAATTTAAATCACATTTCCCGTTTGTTATTTTATTGCGTATGATCAAGTAGCTTGCGAAAACCATTAGGAAATGGTGAAGGGCCAATATTTTCAATAAACGACAGGTCTTTGCTATATATCGGTTCTTCTGCATTACCGCGTTTGATCTTTGATTATGCTAAAAACTAATCCGCAAGGGCGATTTAGATACCGTCGAACAGGGTGAGATTGGATATTTTGAACTTACCGCGTTTTTAACTTTAGTAATATTTGAGTTATTTATATTGGTGAAACCTTTTTTGCTGTATTGTATTCTACAGATGTGCAAGGTTGAATATACATATTTGCTGGATTAAGTAAGCACCATTTTAATAGTATATTATGAAATTAGTTTATAATGCAAGAGATTATGGCTGGAGTTTCCATTATTGCTTGAGTTGAGTGAAAGCAATAATGGAAACGAATGCCATAATCCCGCATTATAAACGAATTTCATATGCTATTTTGTCGTCGAACTAGCCACTTTGAGTCATAATTTAAATGATATAATAATTTCAGATCGTTACAAAAAAAATATCATTTCACAGGAGTTCATGAACGGTCTGCCATAGTTCAGCACTATAAGTGTCATTTATTTTTTGTAAATAAACAAATTTTGCAAAAATGGATTCAAACGTGGATGAAGATACCCTTAAAAAGCAGAAGCTGAGTTGGGTCTTATACCTAAAAGGCCCGCAATCATTTATAGGAAAGAGTTCAACAGATTTATTGAGTAGATGCGCAAGCATAATACGGAAACTGTTACAGAGAAGGTTTTTCTTGCGCATTTTCTTGATCAGGTAAGTTCATTACATTATTTATTAAAGGTAATCATTCTTTGTATTTATTTTATTAGTCAAAAAACTACAAATTGTCTTCATTATGGCGCATATACTCTAAATTAAAATGTATGTCACGTTTCAAAAAGGATGTGGACATCAGCAAGTTTTCAAAACTTTTAGCATTCTTGAAGACCTGTTCTATTGGGTACATACCAGAGAAGTCATTAATGTTTTCAAAAGAGCACTTACTTAATTTCTTTCTTGAAGCACCCAACGACAAATACTTACTTATGGAGGTAAATTTTTACTTTTAAGATTATTCTTAATAAATATGATTACATTTTAGGTAGTTGCAATATTTGTTGTGTTTGGAGGTTGCAAACGCATAGAATTGTACAATCTGTGTGTTGAAGATATTAAAGAAGAAGGTTCTGTCTTTGTGAAGATACCAAAGAGATACCAAAACACATAGACCCAGGGTTTTTACATTTTAAACGATGTCAGTGGAGTAAACTGCATTGCATGGGTTTAAGACCGAAGCATGTGAAGATTGGAAAGTTTTTTTATTCTACAATGGGTGTAAATGTACCTGTAATCCTATCAATACACAGGACATTCATTTCTGCCACAATCTTGGCAGACAGTGGAGCTGACATTAGAACTTTAAAACGACATGGGGATTGGAAAAACGATGCTGTTGCTGAAGGGTACGTGTCAAACTCCATCGAAAACAAGAATAAAATTGCCAAAACCTTAGGATCTAGTAGCGTACAACGAATGAGTAACCGAGAAATATCTATATCAACATCTTCAAGCAGTTCAAGTGAATTCCAATTGCACTATTAATATTAACATCAGTAAACAATAATTTCTTTAATATTGCATTAATTACAGATCATATTATAATTGTAGTATTAATATAAATAAATAATTTGTACAATTTCTTTGTTTGTATTTCGTCGTTAAGACGACTTGATGGCATAACATTACAGCACGCATGCCATAAAGTGACAAATTATTAACGATTTTGACATTAATAACCAAGGCATTCTAATGCTAGTCGACGACAAATGTATATTATGTAATGAAGGAATGCAATTGACTAGGTACTCATTGTTGAACATTGCTAAACTATCTATTAAAATATAAAAAATTAAAACCTCTTATAAAAAGGAAAAATCCCTTCATCAACTAAAAAGGAGGTGATGATTTGCAAACGATTGAACATACTTTTTTGAATCATAACTAAAAACAGTCTCAATCAACTAACTCACTCACCTTTCAAACAAAAAAAAACTAAATGAAAATCGGATCCTGCGTTTGGAAGCTACGATGCCACAGACAGATACACACGTTAAACCTAAACACGCTCTTTTGTTGTCGGGGGTTAATTAATACATAAAATAACATTTTACCTACGAATGAAAAACGAAAATATACTTTGTTCCATCTTGTTTTGCATTAGAGCCGGCCATGGAAAGAACAAAACGTTACTCCCGTAGCTTTTTTTTTAAATTATAGGTTATATTATTAAAGTCAAGCTAATGCAGCGTGGCACCTACATAAAATTGTACATTGTCTACATTGGTCATAAATGACAGCATCGTACCTTATTTATTACAATTAGATGTTTTATTAACCAAATCTACGTAAAAACTAAGAATGTTTTCTCCTTTTTTCACTCTTCCAAAACAAAAAAACGGGCTGATAAGCAGTAAATCCAGACCGCAATTTCATAAGTGATAAAATTCACATTTTTCTCTTTCTTTTCTTGACTATTAACCATGATATAGATATACGTTTATATGCAAACTTAGTTCTTCGGTCGCAAAGTCAATGGTAACCGGGACATCAAATGTATCCAATTAAGTTAATTTATCCAGGAAATCCACAGCGCTCTTACGTAAGTAATTCAATGTTAAGCTTTGCTTGAGTGATGAAATTTGTTGACTGTTACGTGCACTTGAAAGTAAACAACCAGAAATCTATTTATCTAAGTGGTAGCTAAATTGAATTGACCACAAGATTGCTGTTTTTGGTATCCACGGACAAGACCTGACGAGAACCAAACATATAAATATGTATTTTCTCTAAAAAAATTTCCAACTGCATTATATCACCAGAACAATCTTGTAACAACCTTTTTTTTGTGTTGAATTAAATAATACATTTATTTAAGATCGTTCATTTATTTGGCGTAAAATTAGAAATGTTTTTAATTATTAAAATGTAGAATTGAGAAAGGCAATTTAATTTGCATTTCCTAGAACATATCTTTTTAGGTGTAATATTTCATAAAGAGTTATAGTTCCCTTTCTTAAAAAAAATTGGATTCTGATCGTTGTATCCACGCAATGCGTGACAACTTTGGGGGAAACAATTACAGGAGCTATTCTGAAAGCCTTTATTTAATTCACTTCCTGCAGAATGTTGTAGCGGGATGCATTGTTTTGGGTTATCCCTAAATTTTTTGTAATAGTGCCATCAGTTTTGGTGGTAAGTTACCTTTTTAATTCATTATATTTAAAATTAAAACATTTGCTTTTTTTAGATGGCACTTTTTGCACACTTTTATAATGCACACTTTTATAATGCACACTTTTATAATGCATTTTTATATGGCATTTTTTATGATGTTTACTTAAGTCACTTCAGTTTACTTCGTTTTTTTTTCATTTTTTTTTCTTTTATAATGGTACTTTAATTACATTTTAAGTACGCAAGTAACTTCAATTAGTGCATACATCCTATTGTATGTTGGCAATTTTTGCATACAAAATTTTAAAATAATGAAATATTTTAAGAAGAAATTATAATAATACTTCGAGTTATTGGGTGTGACGCTTAAATGGTTACAATAATTTACGCAGGTTGATACAATAATGACATCACTGACTTGACCATTTCCAATTCATGCGAACGAGGTATTTATATAATGATTGTTTCTTTTTATTTACTATAAGCATAGTTTTAAGACTAATTTTATCTAATCATCATTATGGTAATAAAGATAATTGCACGTTGTTATTTTTTTTGATATTAATAGAAAGCTTTTATTGTTCTTTAACTAGGTTTTGTTGTTCCTGTAACTAAAGACAACATGGCGCTCGAGATTTCATTTAATTATATTTTTATAATTTTTTATATGGCATTTTTTATTAATTAGTGAAGAGAAAATAATTAAGCAGATTGGAATCAAGCAGCATTTTAGGTATATGTGCAAATCAGTTTATTAGAACCCATCCTACCTTAATCTAGGGATAAGAGTCAAAGGCACAAATTAGTGATGAAAGGTAAGTATCTCAATTAGTTATATAATTTGTGTTTAGGGAGAATTTTGCCTAATTTCATTATTACTTTATTAGAATATTCAAATTACATCATAACAATTGAGTAGTTACATCACCACGTTTTGTTATTGCAACTTGGCGTTATTTATTGTTGTTACATATTGACGCCTTTTAATGTTATAAGTTGGCGCCGTTAAATTTTGTTGCTCCAATCTGAATTCATATTTTCAATTGAAAAATTTCCATATGTTTCTCCCAAACACTTGAACTAATTTTCTCCTTGTGCAAATAGCAATTTTACCATTTTGTTTGAGAACGTTTGGATAAGGTCTCAAGCCATAATTTCTGAACCCTACCTTCGGACAGAGGTTCAGAACATATTTGTTTATTGTAATAATTTTTACAAAAATCCCATGCCCTTTCAATAGGGTTATATTGATAACGGTAAGGAGGTAATCGTAAAACTTCATACCCACTCTTAGTTAAAATATTATCAACTTCATCATTTTTCGCTCTAGACCTAAAAAGTTAAATTTTGTTCCGCAGTTTCTTTTTGCAATTTTGTCCTCAATTTCGGCCCCGTGCGTAACCAATCACTTCTGCAGCTGATTTTTCCTACCAGAATATAAGGGTGGCTTGTCTTACTGCACCGAACGATGTGTGTGTTATCCATAACCGTCACACAATTTTCGGGTAGTTCGGACAGCGCAGAAATAAGCTGTTTTGTCACACAATTTCGAATGCTTGCGTGCGTGCTTGGGCGTGCGCGTATTCGTATACGTTTGCGTGTTCATGTGGGTGTGTGTGTGCGTGTGCGTGTGCGTGTGCGTGTGCGTGTGCGTGTGCGTGTGCGTGTGCGTGTGCGTGTGCGTGTGCGTGTGCGTGTGCGTGTGCGTGTGCGTGTGCGTGTGCGTGTGCGTGTGCATGTTCGTGTGCGTGTGCGTGTGCGTGTTCGTGTACGTGTACTTGTGCGTGTGCGTGTGCGTATACGTGTGCATCTATTGGCCCTCCTGATCCTAGATTAGCGACTTAAGAGGCTGGAGAGACTTGAACCTTACCTGTCACATATATGACTTCAAAAGATCCGATTTTTAGCCTTTCATCTGCTGCACTAAGTCTCGAATCAGCTAGTAAACAGAGTATAGAAGAAACCGTAGCCGTTAGAGTACCACCAGCTTGTGTACCATTTGATCAAGTATCAGTCAGCAAAGAAACCAAAGAGGCTGTGAGTAAATCGTCATTTCTCACAAGTAATACTTTAAAGATGATTAACTTTTCAATCTGCAACAGCCACGTCACTGCTTCTGAATCAGATAATGCGTTATCAACCATATAAGAGACTAGCAAAGGGTCCGTGGGTGCATTCAGTTCAGTAACACTCTCTACATCTTCACAGGCTTCTACACAAACTGTGGCTCCCCCCTCAACGCGAAGCAGTAATAGGAAGAGATAGAATGTCTTAAAAACCTTACAAGAGAAGATTAAACGTTGTGAAAGATAACAAAAAACATTTGAATTTAAGGATAAGGTGTTCCACTGGCCAATAGATTGTACCTATTAAAACCATTGATGTGCCTCACTCCAATTACCTAGCTGATGCGTTTATTGTATCTTTACAGACGATCGTTTAAAATAATTGTTGAGGAAACTAGCAAATATTCTCTTCAAAAAAACAGGCCAATTGGTGAAGTTCACTCAAGAAATTCTTAAGAAATTTTTAAGTATTGAGGTTGTCATGGGCGTTGTGAAATTTCCTTCCTGTACTGACAATTGAAGCCAGGAGATGCGTTATAACAATATCGTTAGCGTGATCTCGCTTAAAAATATCAAAAACCCTACATCTCTCTACGTTGCTGACAGTACCCAAACTAACTACGACCAATATTTTAAGGTAAGTCCTGTAATGAACTTCCTCTGTGAAAAAAAATCGAAAATGAATGCCAACAGTCAATTGACAAAATTATGATAGCATTTAAAGGAACAAGAACTGGCACGCGTAAGCAGTACATACCATCTAAACCAAAGAAATGGAGGCATCGAGTTCTTCGGAAGAGCTGAAGTGTCCAGTATTGTCTATGACTTTTTTGTGTATAATGGTTCAGCTAGGTTTCAATATCACAATTTTCCAGCTACCGAACAAGATATGAGATTCAGAGCAAAGGTTGTTTTGGTCCTATTCCAAACCATCCCAAATCCAGTAATAACCGTTGTCTGTTTTGACAATTATTTTATATCACTGGAACTAATGCACAAATTGCGCCACAAATACGGTATACTTTGGTCACTATTAGGTGCAACCAAATAAAAAGTGACACTGCAAGAGCAACAAGTAAAACAGGAATAAAGAGAACTGACCAAAAAACTGACAACAAAAAGAAACTGATGTTTGTTAAATTGGTTGGCAATAAATACGTGCCAGTAATTATGTCGAAAATGAAGGGAATCGATTTTGTCTGCCTAAGAGTATTGAAGGATTACAATGCACATATGGGGGAGTAGATGCAGCCGATACTATAGTGGCATTTTACCGAACTTCCTAGAAATCCAACACCTGGTACAATAAAGTATTCGCTCAACGACGAGACATTTCTCTTTTGGGCGAATGGCTCTTGCGGAAGAAAGAAAGAAAATTATTCAGGGATTGTCCTAAACTAGCCGTTAAAGTGCTTAAGTTAACTGTCGTCCAGGCCTTACTTCACACCAACAAAGTACGTTCTTTTTCTCTAATGCGCCATAGTGATCACGGACGAGTTCAGATCGTGTTTGGAAGGACTCTGAAACTGTTTCTATACTTACCACTGCCACGAATAAGGCTTGTTTTTGTTTGTATAATTTTCTTTAATTTTTTTTCATTTTTTGTACTTTTTTCAGTAATAAATTTTACTCTTTGTACAATGAAGACCAGAATTCCAAGAATTGTGTATACAACCTCTCATGCAGAGCATACATTGGAGAGAGCAGTAGACCACTCAAAGTGAGGACTCAGAAACATAAGAACAACATCCACAAGGGCGAAACAGAAACATCAAATTCATTTAACAGATCTAAGTATGAATAATTACGAGTTGGGAATTGTTTCACAAAGTACACGTTTTTTCGATACTGCTGATTTGGTGCATATGGAATGCAGACCAGATCAGGCTAGCATAGTCAAAATTAGGACGGATTAAATTATAATATAATGCAAATAAACATTCAATATTAGTAAAATGTTTGGTATTGCGAATAATAAGGCCAATAAGTTTCAAACTCTTGTTAATTATAGAATTTATGTTCACATTAAAACTTAAATTATTGTCGAAGATGACCCCGAGCTCTTTAAAGGACGTGCTAAACCTAATCAAATCGTTATGTATAATTGTACTACAGATGTGTTGTCTTATTAGTAAATGACACTATTTTACATTTTTTGTATTAATGGTCAGTTTATTTTGGTCACACCACTCAAAGTGTTATCGAGATCACTCTGTAAGTTACTAGCACCATTTGTGTTAGATATTTCACTGAAAATTTTTATATCATCGGCGAAACGTAATTTATAATTAGTGATAACTGACGTGATATCATTAATAAACAGCGTAAACAATAAAGGCCCAAGTACGAATGCTTGAGGCACGCCACTATTCTGAAGGAACATGTCTGGCTGAAATCCATTATATTAAACAAATTGAAACCGATTATCTATATGAGAGTAGTTGCAGATACAGAATAGTTAAATTGATGAAGTTATTTTTATTAAAATGTCATGTGTTATGGTGTCAAATGCTTTGCTCAGAAGTTATGTGAACATTATTGATGTATAATTATTTCGTTGAAATGTAGCTAGTTTAAGGTTAAGTTAGTTTTTCGTGAATTGCCCAAAACGTAATTTAAGATGTACATTAGTTACATTTACCATTATTAGCGCTGACTCTTTATAATATAGGGTTATTCACTTGACTCTCCTTCAAGTGTGTCTTAGTGAATACGATTTTATTTAACGGACTTGCTTGTTGTAGATTCTGCCGCCCCTGAGGTAATGATTTAAATTTTCAGTAATAGTTTGTTTCTTCACTTACATGGTTGTGTTTAAAGACATAATATTTGCGACTATCGGAATTGGCAAGAATGCCTATAAACGGCTGTCTCAAATTTTTAGTATTATAAGTGAGAGCAAAACATAAACTAGGAAGATCATTCCACAGTTTAGAAGCAGTATATGGGAATGTGGATTGCATCCGTTTTGTACGGCAAGTGGAGATTTGCACTACACATTGATGATGTGAATGAGCAAACAGGGTATACCCTGGGGCACAATAGCTATTATATTACGGATAGTACAAAGAAAGAATTGAAACGATTCTTCTATGCTCAGAGGACTGTATGTCAGAAGTGAAGGACTGGTCATTTACGAACCCAATCGCTCTTCTTTGAATACGATCAACGATATCGAGAGCGTATTGGGAAGCACCAACCCAGAGGTAAGAATTATTTTTTAGATGAGGTCGAACGTTGACCTTTATATCAGAAAGAGTTGTTGAGACGTAAAGCAGTTGTTTTAGTAGCTGTAGATGTTCAACTCATGATAAATTTGACGACACCGTCATTCCTAAACTCATCATAGAGTCTAAAAACTTAAAATCTGAGCAATTCGTACTGGCAAGAGGAAATAATCGACAAGGTAACATTGAGGTTTGTTAGCCTTAAGTTTAAGTAGATTTTTACTTCCCCATTCAAGCAAACGTTGAATGGCTTTGTTGATTGAAATGGCCATTTCAACTATATTGTCTTTGTTTGAGATATAAGGAGGATTACTAATAGTAGTAGACTGAAATAAACTATAACGAAGAGCGTTTTCATCTGAATAACAATTATGATAGTGGTTGAAAAAATAAGATTATTTATGTATATCAGAAAGACAGTAGGAGCTCTCACTGATCCATGTAGCAAGCCCGCGGTAATGCCAAGAAAACTGAAAACCCAGTTAATGAGCGTACCAGTTAACCCAAACGAGGTGAGTTTGGCAATTAAACACTTATGGCAAGCTTGATTAAATGCTTTTGAGATATCTAAAGTAACTATAACTGTTCAGACTGTTCTAATATACCATTCCAAACTTACACATGTGAAGTAGGTTAGCTGTTAAACGTATTTGTCTAAAATAACCTTTAAATTTACTTTTTAGCTTTAGTGATAACACTTTTGCATGTGGATGTAACGAGTATGTTAATATCCACGATAACTTCAGAACCGTAATACGTACATACTTCAAATTTTGTACCTAAGCTTCATTTGTCATTTCTCCCGGTGCGGATTAAATTTTCGGGGAGGTCAAGCGGCGGACAAGGGGGCAGTTTTAGGTTTTTATCAAATATTTCTGAAACAGTTGCATATTTCAAGGAAATAATAATACCTAGACATAAATTTTGCGGCAATAAAATTCCCAAGTGTTTATTCAAATGTTTTCAATACATGAATAATGATTAATTTTATAAGAAAATGTGAAGACATATTTGTTGGAGATAATTTAATTTCACATAATTTTGTATAAGATTGAAACTGTATTATCGATATTTTTATAGAAAGCGGTGGCTTTGAAATTTGTTTTTCCAGTGAGCATTTAGATGTCTATTAATCTCATTTGACATGAAATTTTAAACGTCTATTTGGCATACATTATTGTTTTTGTTTTTACAATGTTGCCTTTTTTGTTATTATTAAGAGAGGGAATGACCTATATGATTTTGTTTTTTGGGAATATGTAACTTCAAGTTCAAGAGTAGGATTTACGAGACCCGAAGACGAAGACGACTTAAAGCAATATTCATGCCATTGGAAGGTTGCAAAGAAATCCTGTAAATCACTCCATTTAGTTCACTTAAAACACCACAAGGTCCTGTCAACAAGGACAGTAGAAGTTATTTTTATTAGGCAGTGGTCAGATAGACCTAGTGGTCAAGAAACTGAAGGTTTATAAACAAGTGGATTTGATATAAAAAAAAGTCTAGAAATTGTGGACTATGGGTAGTGTTATCAGAGGGTGGGTTCGGAAATCATTTGTGTGATTCTAAATTCCAATTTTCAAAATTGTAAGACAATTACTTTATATCTGTTTGATAATTATAAATAAAATGTACGTTTATAATTTATAAATAACCTATTAACTAAATCAACCTATTTTAGCCAAGTCACTAACAACAATTAATTGATCCCGTGAACAATTAAGAGTGAAACTGCTTTGTAGTTATGTTTATTATAGGTTGTAATAAGCCAGAATTGAGTAAGACAAATAAATTGTTATTTTAATAAAAATTATTAAGATAACGTTTAAATAATAATTCATTTTATTCCAGTTCTTAAAGATGTAAATAATCAGCACTTTTGCGTGCGCACCAGTACCCTCTTTCACGATGTGCAGAAACATTGTGACATTTCCTACCTAAAACCCCACTCATTCGCAAGGTTTATAAGCGAAATTATTGGTACTTTTAAGTTAATTCTGTTTGTAGAACGCTTCTCTACAAATACTCTCCTGCCTGTCCGTTTGTAATAATTTATTACACCTGAAATTCTGTTTGTAGAACACTTCTCTACAAATACTCTCCTGCCTCTCGGTTTGTAATAATTTATTACACCCGAAATTCTCTATTCGAGAGTATCACCGCCTGACCCGCTCTTAAAGCAATTTCAATTGAATTAAATAGAATTCTAACACTCCGAAGTATAAGCAATTTTTACGAAAATAGTTGTAATACCTAGAAATTCCTGTTAATAAACCATCCTTAAGAAATTAATTGACGTCAAAGAGGTTTTGCGTATTATATTGGTCTTAGGTAGATTGACTGGTTAACACCGGCGGTCACCGGGATTATTATAGGACTTCTTCTAGTTAATGGGGCTAATATAAGCCACATCTGGTTGTCCGATCACGCGCTGTATCCTCAGAAACGGCAATTTACAAATTCCATCCTGAACCTTCTGTATATAGTTCTATATATTCAAAGTATCCGATTCAGCTTTGAATAAATAGAATCTCTAAGATTCGTTAATTTAGACTATTGAGCCCACTGGCTTGGCTATTAACGAGATTATAAACAAACACCCGATATATCCTGAACCCCTGTATATAGTTCTATATATTCAAAGTGTCCGATTCAGCTTTGAATAAATAGAATCTCTAAGATTCGTTAATTTAGACTATTCAGCCCACTGGCTTGGCTATTAACGAGATTATAAACGAACACCAGATATATCCTGAACCCCCCGTATATAGTTCTATATATTCAAAGTGTCCGTTACAACTTTGAATAAATAGAATCTCTAGAATTTGTTGATTTGGCTCGAGCTCCTTGCTTGGCTATCAACACTTATAATTTATTCCCCCTGTATATCACGACAATCCACCTGAATATCAAGTCCAAATTATTACCGAAAAAAAATTATTATTCTTAGAGAAAATCCATTTCCATTTCGCAAATAAGTAGCCCCATTCAATTAAAGTGTAAGGAATCATCCTCTTTATACAAATATAACGAAGGTCAACCTTCCATTTTAGTAGTTTGAATGAACTCATCAATTTTCAACAATACATTGTCGAAAATATTCCTGTATCATATGAACCATTACAAACATAAATTGCGAATACCAAACGTTGAATAACCCCTTGTACATATCTGATTGTATATATTATTTATAGTTAATTTAGAATTAGTCTTTCCCTTAGTCCGTGTGTACAAACCCTAAAAATTAAGCAAATCAAATAAAACCGTTGCCTAACACGAATGTGTGTTAACACTAATCGTGTAATTATCAAAATCTGGTGTAAGGCCTGCTTTTCTTTAACCTGTTCCGTATTTCAAAACGTTACTTAAGAAAATATAAATAATAAATGACCAGTCCACGATAGAAATTTGAAATACGCTCTAACCTCGAATTCAACAACATTGTCTTAAATTTGTAAAATAATAGACAAAATAAACTTACCTGTCTAAATCACAGTAATCCTCCCGGTTTTTGAAATGTACACACACCCTTGTATTATTTTCACCTGAACACCTTATATTTGTTTACAAAGAAACAAAACCACAATTATTTTATTTTTGAACACTGCATATAACGCGCTTGTTTACAGGAAATTTCCAAACCGACGACGAGCACAGATACACCGGTGACACCTGTCCTTAAACATTATAAATCTTAGGATTTACCGCCGCATTTCAACGACACCAGCATTACTCCGAGGTACGGTGGGCTGCCCAGATACCAGGCGCTGTACAAATAGATCCTTTATGAATATGTTTAGAAATTTTTCGTTTATTCTCCATCATTTTGTTTAACTTGAATATTTAATTATTTTACCAGAATATTGTTTTGTTAAGTTATTATAATTCCAGAAGTTTTGTTTTAATATATGTATTAAACCTGGGTATGCAAAATCGTTTAACAGTTATATAACAGTCTAAGAAAAACCCACTGCCCAAATTCCTGACTAGCCGAGGTTAGAAAGAAATCCACGTAGTGGTAATTAGTAAGTGTAACTCATAAAAGAAACCTGCACAAAATTATGGACCTTACAAGGTAAAGTGTTAAAAATTCCTATTCAGTTATGATATGTGCCATATAGTTTCCTACAATAACGCTTGAGGGTATCGGTATTCCATAAAATCATCAATACCAGGTAGGCCACACATCATACACTACATACACGTTTTTGTATTGCGTTGAATCACTTTATATTTTGTACTCTTTCAATGTTCAATTCTAATATGAAAACCAACATTGATAAAGCAAAATAAGGGATGAACAGAATTTGGTGTAAAGTAAGTGTCAAGAAATTTTTTATTGTTTCGTTTTATTTACGATTGATAATATAAAAACACGAATGCCTAAATTAAAATATTGTTCGAAGTGTAAACTGAAAGCACAACACAAAAACCTACTGAATATGCTGTCTTTTCAGTAAACAACGGTTTTCCAACAATATAGGCATGTCGACATTCATCCATCCATCAATCACTTCCCACCCTGAAATACAATTTATTGTTGACATTTAACGGATGACTTCTAATAATATTACCCACAAAAAAATTAATATCCTTTTTATATGTAATGCAAATTAACCTCTTCGAACTTTCGACGTTACGATTTTCGGAAATTTTATTATAGCGTATCGCGTAAACCTTAAATTTCATTGAGTTGTTTCCAAACATCTAACCAAGCAATGTCAAATGTTTTATAGTTAAGGGCTATCGAATAGCAAAGAATAGGGTTGTATAAAAGATGACATATTTTGTTTCGTAAGTCAAAGATAGAACTGTTTTATGGGTCGAATTTTTGTCGGATTTTGTCCCAAAGGAATTATAACGCAATATAAAATTCTTCTTCTGATTTATTTTCTAGAATATATATCGTTCTAATTCAAGTTTAAAGAAGTTGATTTATAATTATTTTTTTTCGCCAAAGCGCGGCTGGCAGTAAAATTTTTCTATTTACAATAATTAAGGCAACCACAAATTCCGAGTCTGAAATGAGCTTTCTAAAATCGATTAATCATTTTAATTGCAATTTTAAATTTAAAATAACTCAATTTAAATTTCATCTTTATGTTTACTAGACAGTTTCAAATTTTTGATTAACTAATTAAGTAACTGGAAAATATGAATTTCTGCAAGAATTATTCGCACAAAAAAGACCATGTTTATCTTAGTTACTTTTACCTTTTGGCATACGTTTGTTTTATGACATTACAGCTTTGATAAACTTATACAGTTTTATTTTCTCAAAGTGCTTTGGCCTTAAGCGCAACACAATTTTATATACCGCAGCAAAAATTGAAGAAAACCTTTAGATCTTACTTGTCTCTATTTCGACGATAAAATTGGTTATATATGTAAGACACTACATTTTCAGCTTATATTTTTCTTTAAAGAATCTCATATGAGCCCCACGTGCCCTTTTTATGTTTCACCTTAGCAAAAGTTATAAGGCAAATTCTTCTTACAAGCATAACGAACGCGTACCCCGTTGTTAGTTGGCGCTAGTCAGACATCGCACTGTTATTTTTAACTGATTCAATTTATTCGTAAATTTACTAGAGTTATAATAACCAGAATTGTATGTAATAATCAAAATAGGCAAGATCAGAAAGAAGATGTAAAATGATGATTAAAGATAAAATTCATAAAAATAACCGGGCATAAAGGACGGTATAAGAAATATGGCAAAGATTCAAGAAGCAAATGGCAATAGTGTAAAGAATTGAAATCTTTTATATATTAAACTTAAATTAATAATTAAGAATTTTTAATTATACAGATCAGAAATAATCAATATTTAATTTTTTTAATTCCATCTGTTGTAAGCTTGCTGCAACCGAGTTCCCCACTATCCACGGACCGCCCCCGAGAACAACAATCAATGAGGTTTACGTCACAACTCCGACCACTGAGTTTGTTTAAAAGCGCAATATCCGCTGACGATCCAATCGAGTAACATTTAGCATAAGCGAATTTTAAATTTTACAGAAAAGAACAATCTGCACGATGTCACGCAGATTGTGTGCAGAGTTCACCAACGACGTTTGGGTCGACCTCGGGGACATCGGAGGGACACCGAGTTTTGGCGAACAGATATGGTACGGTTCATTGTAACAACTCTTTTTTGTGTTGTATAAAATATACCTCAATTTAGGATCTTTCCTTCATTTAGTTCTAAATACAAGAAAATTTTAATTATTTTATAATATTGGTATGAGGTAGGCAACTTAATTTGCATATCTTCATAGTGCATTCTTTCGTAAAGATTTATAATCCTGCTTTCAATTTGTACTCATTTGTTATCTGATAGATAATGCGTCTGCGTTAAGTAGTCTGATCATATCTGGTGAGCAGAACAGCATCATCTACTTCGAAATCCTCCATTTGCACTTCCTGTTTAATTTCGAAGCATGAAGCTGCTTCTTTTTGACTTTATTTAAATTTATGTGAAAAACGCCATCAATTTGGTAGTAAGAGATATTTTTAATACATTTACATAAAATTATAGCATTTTGTTCTTTTTAGGCGTTTTTCTTTGGGTTTTTTTCTTTACGTTTTAATAACGTTTTTACTTTAATTACACGTATATCATTACTTCAATTTACAACGTAATTGCATTTTAAGTACGCATTTGAATTTATTGTTGCGTACATTTTTTCGTTTAATGATTGCAATTTTTTTGTGAATGGATTGCAATAAGAAGTGGATTTAAAAATTTTAAGAAGAAATTCGGATTTTATAAAGATAAATTCAATTTGGGGTGTGGCTGATAACATTATGTCAAGATTGCACCATGTTGACGTAAGAATGACTTCATCCTGTTAACCTCTCCGTATTCATATTTAGATACCAGTGGTTGTCAAAAAGAAAAGTTTGTGTACAAAAATTTATAAGGTATTTATGTAGTGTTTTATTTAGTACTTTAAGAATAATTTTAAGACCTTCATCATTACATTTAATTCAATAAGCATAGTCTGTATATTGTTATTTGTTACATTTTTGTCAAGTCGGTTTTTAATTGTCCCGATAATTTAAAAAAAGACAATTTGGCGCCCGAGATAACTTCATTTTTTTACATTCTTTATTATTTTTGGTAAGTGGTAATTAAGCAAATCATTTTAGTGAACCTACCCTGTTAATCTACCGATGAGCCAAAGGCACAATTATAAATGGTGTAAGGTTAGTATTTTTTGGATAACTTACTTTTTTATTATTTCATTACTTTATTACTTAACTTACTTATTATTATTTAAAATTCATACACGTTACACATATTTTTATTACATCATAGCCAAGCAGCCTACCACCACCATTACTACTACTAACGGCTCCATCGACGCCCGTCGCCACTTCCGCACCGATCCGGCGAAGAAGACTCTCTACCGACGAAGACTTCAAGACGCGAAAAAAGAAACCGAAGAAGACACCGAAGGTTCGCCAGCCTACGCCGTCGCCCACGGACAACGGATTCCAGACGCTTGAGCCCTGCAGCCATGGAGCAGACAACGGCAGGAAAAAGTGATGTGCCACCGGTAATACCTCGCCAAAGGAGAACTGGGTCGCGTTCTCCAAAGAACTTGACCGACAACCAATCGCCTTCGCGAGAGCCAAGACCTTCAGCGAGGGAATCCGGATCCAGCCTGCCTCACTCCAGAACAGAGACAGGGTGATGAGGTATATGGATAGGTGTGGTACTCTATATCACACCTATCAGACAAAAAGTGAGCGATTGACTAAGGTAGTGATGCGTGGCGTGCCCGTAGGGGTCGACGTTAGCTCAGAGCTAACAACATAAAATATTAAAGTACTTTCTGTTTTCAGGACAAAGCAGCGAGAACGCCCAATCCCCCTCGTGATGGTAGTGTTGGCGACCGAGGACGATAGCAAGAATATCCGGGAGGAGAAGCACGTCGCCCACCTCCACGTGACTGTAGAGGATTTGCGGCTGAAAACCGGTATCGGGCAGTGTCACCGGTGTCAGGATTTCCGTCACGCATAGCGTTGCTGCAGGGCGGCAGCACGTTGTGTAAAGTGCCCCGAACATCATAAATAAAATTTTGATCTTCAAGTAACAAATCATTAAATTTCTAGTAAGCCGGCATGCTGAAGCTATTTTTCTTAAAAGTGAACGAGCATACTACCGCCAAGTGGATATATATATATATATATATATATATATATATATATAAAACACTGTTGTTTATGCGGGCGTTGTCTCGCGTCTGCTGGTGATGTTTCTGACTCCTGCCAGTACAAATCTACGTTTCGGCAAAGTTTCATTTGCCATTTTCAAGTTTTCTCCTTCTCCAACTGATTTGTTCGACTCCGTGTTACTCGAACATTTTCACTTTTTTCAAAACTGCCTTTGAATACAAGCGTTTGGTATAAGGGTTGAAACTTTCACCATTCGACGTATTAAATAACATTATTTGGGGAACATGTTGTGAATATTTATTTACTTAATCACAAGCTTTCAGACAGATACTCTCTCCTTCGAAACATTCAAACTAGCAGAAGAGATCTTGACAAACTGTATATGGACATCTACCATTTGCACTTTATTTTATTAGAACAGCTGTCAAGTGATGACTGGAGATTTCTCGACCTTCTCAAACCTTTTGTATAGAAGATTAGAAATACACGAAAATCAAACAAAACTACACAGATAAATAAATTTGATTCTCTCAATAATAAACCACACAGCACTACCGTGCATCTGACAATCTTGTAGTTAATCTTAGTTTTTGTCATTTATCTGATACTGGTCGCTCTATTTTGTCTAAAGGGTTGATTTTGCTGTGGCTCCTTCCAAAGTTCCTGAAGAAATCATCTCTAATGTCGGAACGAGTATAGACACTATAATTTTATACGCAGATAAGGGACGAGCTACTATTTTAATAGATAAGCATGACAACTTGAACAAAGCTAATAGTTTACTAAACAATTTGTCATCCAGGTGAACTACAACATGAATTAAACAATCTTGAAAAGATCTCAATAAGTAATGGTTTCAACAAACAACAAATTCAAAAGTCATTTCAACCCTGACAAACGACACCTACGGATAATAAATCTTACAACTTCAAATGGGTTTGTCATTTTACCTTTCCTTGCAAATATGACGAATAAAATTGCTAAAATATTACAAAACCATTAAGAAAAATTATTTCAGCATGCCGGCTTACTGGAAATTTGATGATTTGTTACTTGAGGATCAAACTTTTATTGAAGCTATAAGTGTTTAGGTACTTGTAAAATGATATATGTGCGTATTTGTGTGCGTGTGCGTGTGCGTGTGCGTGTACGTGTGCGTTTGAGTGTGCGTGTGGGTGTGCGTGTGCGTGTGCGTGTGCGTATGCGTGTGCGTGTGCGTGTGCGTGCGTGTGCGTGTGGGTGTGCGTGTGCGTGTGCATGTTCGTGTGCCTGAGTAGTAATACAAGGCCGATCCTAACCCAAAAAGTCACTAGAAAAGTTACTAGATTTGAAAAGTTACTAGAAATGTCACTAGATTTGCAAGGTCACCTTGGGGGGTCAGATGGTAGCTGGTTCGCGTCCTCGCTAAAAATAGTCGGTGCATGACTGCAGTAAAAGGTGGTCGCGTCATAGCTAAGAATAGTCGGTTCGCGTCTTAGGTAAAAATTATAGTGACAGCACCATCATTAAAAATGGCTGGTGCGAGTCATTATTAAAAAATAGTAGGTATGTCACAAAAGGAAATAACCAGATATGTGTGGTTCGTGTCTGTGCTAGACGCACATCTGGTTCGAGTCCTCACTAAAGGGTTGTATCATAGCTAAAAATAGCCGGTGTATGTCCTCACTAAAAGGTAGTCGCGTCATAGCTAAAAATAGTCAGTTCGCGACTTATCTAAAAAATATAGTGACAGAACCATAATTTAAAATAATAGCTGTTGCGTGACATTATTAGAAATACCGCGTAACCAAATTTGTGCGGTAATCAATTACATGGTTCATATCTGCACTAATGTAACATAGTGGGGAGTTTAGAGTAATAATATAAGAAAATAGTGTAATGCCTAGTGAGTGCTGTATAAAACATGTGAATGGCATACGCTCAAGAGCAATGGACCAAAGCAACCGACCCGAGAATAGCGTTGGATCGCTTGAAGCAAGAATTTTCGGTATTAGTATTTGATGCCCAACATGAGGCGGTTTACGGGCGAGGTGATTATAGTGAAGAGGAGTGTAATGTCCTAGCAAAGAGGTATGAAACAGGAGTAACAATATGTGACAAGTTTTTAAATTTAAAGAAAATATGTGAATAATGTTTTGTAGAAGAACTAAAAGTTACGCAATTGCATCAGTTTTACCACGATATAAAAAAAATGGACAGCATCTCCTGATGGCAGCAGTTATTCATCATCAGATGCAGATTAGCCTCTACTGATGCAATTCTCAAAACACAATCTCCCCTCTACCATCAAAATCGTGATGCAGTTATATATATATATATATATATATATATATATATATATATATATATATATGGACAGTTCCGTTGTAAACTCAAAATTCAGAAGCGTTCTCGAATCAGTAAAGGTGGATCTAACTGCTTTGAACAGTAGCACTTTCTGTAAATCCTTCATGAACGTAAAAGACTTGGAAGTGGGTACAAAATATAAAGTGATTGATATAAAAACTATCGACACGAAGTATGGTAAACATATTATCATTGAAACTGAGAACTTTAAGTGTATACTTCCCTTACAATTTTATGAATACTTCAAAAAAGAAGATCGCATTGAAAAGTTGAAACAATATCTGGCTGAGAAAGACGTGTACATCACCAGCGCCGAAACTGTAGGAAAGACAAGTAATTTAACATTTCTGTAAAATAATAATATATATATATATATATATATATATATATATATATATATACTTCATAATGAAGAGAATTGCTATTGATGAGACTAAAATGTAGTGCATAATATGGTAATGTGGGCCTTTGCTTATCGTAATGCAAGAAGAGGTTTGTGGGAAAGTATGGTGCAGGATAGATTACGTTTTCGTCGTAAAATAAAACAATTGGAATGCATTTTATCATCCGTACTACAAGAGCAACATCGTGTTGAGGTATATCATGATAGATTCGAAGAACTTTTCTCCCCTCTATCATCATAATAATGTTATGAGGAGGGCAAAACGATATATAATAATAAAATATATATTTGCGGTTACAAATTCATCAGCTGTTGTCGTGAACGCAAGTCCACTCGAACAAATTTGAAAAGATTCTACATGGATAGCAAGAATAACTGTAATAACTCCTTCACTTGTTCGTACTTACAAACGGGCTCCTCGTTATGAAAAGAGAAGATTGGAAGGTGCTACTCAAGTGGCAAACATATCTGAAAATGAAGTTTTTTTGTTCACAAGAGACTGAAAACCACATTGTTGGTCAAATATCAATGAGGAGACGGACATTGAATATGAGCAAAGTTCGGAGTTGCTTGGTAGAAATTTTACTACATGTTATAATTAGGAAGCAGTGAAAGGTGCATCATCATCCTCATCAGAAAGACTATTAAAAGGCGTAACAATTCGGCAAAACCACGGTCGTTAATGTACGTTGAACAAGAACGGTGCTGAAGAGCTTTTCAGCTTAAAGGATATAATTAACTATCGGTTAGAAATACTGGAATCATACGGTTTTCCCTGTTTCTTTCAAAGCCTCATCGAACAAGTCAACAACTACCACCACTTTCGTAAGATGGAGTATGGCGATGATGCAACCAACAACGATAACATTTATCGCGACATTGAAAATGTGTTGAATTACAAATACGATATAAATTCTCATAATACAGTTTGTATTATGAAGATGTTGCTTTATCGACCTAGCTATTTACTGTATCATATATATGAATAAATAAAATATTGGTTGTTTTTTTATTATAGCATTCATTGATCGTTACCTATAAATACAGCAACTCCTGCTTCCATGCAAACAATGTTAATTGTGAAGCGGAGAAGTACACGTTGGGGTGGTCTGGTTAATAATCTTTTTAATAAACTACCCATTGAGCTCCTTATTCCCGGGTATCAGTATTGTGGTCCCGGAACTAAATTAGATAAAGGATACAACGTGGTGATTCCGGTATTAACCTCCTAGACGCTCATTACAAAGCTCACAATATCAGTTATAGGGATATTGGCTAGTACACACCGAGCGGATCATATTTTGGAAAGAAAAGCTTTGGAACGTATTAAGACATCCCACACCAAGTTAGGTGAACGAACAGCTGCTTTAGCTGTAGCAGATATAATGAAGGCAAAAGGAAAGTTAGGAATGGGTGTTAGCAGAACAAAACGACCACGTAGCAGTCTATTGAAATTGCGTAGAATAATTACCAAGAAAATGAAAAATAGTCCTAGTACTATAAAGGCTATAAAATCAGCTTTTACAGCAAAATTGGCTGTGCAAAGCTTAGGTGGGAAGGGAAAAGTAAGCGTTCCCAGAGTAATTCCCCTTCCTAAAAAGGGTGGATTTTTACCATTTGTTATACCATTATTTGCGGGATTATCAGCCGTTGGCGCTTTAGCCGGAAGGGCAGCAGGTATTGCAAAAGCGGTTAACGCATCTAGCGGTGCGAGGAAAATGTTAGATAAAACTTCACACCATAATCATACAATGGAGGCCATCGCTGTAGAAAAGACAAACGGCGGGGCTATATTTTTGAAATCCTACCGGTCAGGAGGAAGTATGGCTTTGCACTTGAAAACAATAAAAAGAAAAAAGAAAAACTTCAAAAATTATCGAAAATACCGTTAACTGATGTAGAGCTAAGAAAGCACGCAAAGGATGTACCATACCTTACGGATGTGTTTGTGAGAGATAATATGCCCAAATTACCATGGAATAACGAGGCTGATATTATTAATTTAGATAACCAAAAGGGACGTGGTACTCATTGCGTTTGTTACAAAAAACATTATGGGAGCGTATGGTACTATGATAGTTTCGGAAATATTCCACCACCGAGAGTAGTTCTGGACCACTTTCGCGATTGCAAAGTATACTATAATTATTCTCAAGAGCAACAATTCGGTACCACAAATTGTGGACATCTCTGTTTAAAGTTTCTATGTAAATAGCATACTCAGTAGTTGAAGGCGTAAAGTCGCCATGTCAATCACCTTCAGTGTAGAGGGTGTTGGTAACACAGCGAGTTATAATTTTTACCCAAAAGGATTCCATTGAACGTATGCTAGATTTTGAACCGCTTATATTAGAAGCTTAACGTATTAGATATACAAATAATTAAACATACAAATATTTACATTAAGTGTAATATTGCCAAAGGCTCGTATAGAAACAGAAATTCCGCGAAGGTGCTGTATGAAATAGACGTGTCTGTTCAGGCTATCGTTTAGACAAAATTCGTGGCAATCCTCGATATTTGAAAGTCAACACAACACTATACGTAATATTTCAATTAAATTAACAAACCAGAAGGGTGACTTAATCAATTTCGGGGAAAAGGAACCATGTACGGTACGACTAGACTTAAAAGAGCATTGGCTTAAGAATTAACAAAGGTCCGCTTCCATTTGTCCTCAATGATGCTATAAATAAAGGACGTGAGCATTCATTGCTTTATTCGAACACGGAGCGTGCTGACGAATTAACGTCTGGCGAAAAGTACTACATGGAATCTATAGGGTTAAAACCACATAGAAATGGCAGAATCTTTAAACATCTTTCAAAGCGCACGTTTTGATGAGACCATTATCAAGTCAGATATTAATGCGTATCTTCTGTACGGTTCTTCTAATTACGGATTTTCCGATGAGATCCGTATATTAATACAGAGCAAAGATCTGGTCACCGCTACTTGTTATAGTTTCTTGTACATAGAAGGTAAAATTGAATGGAGTTCAGCAGAAGAAGGGGCGGTGTAAAAACATGTTACCTAACAAACAATTTTGCATCATTCCTTTTCGAAGAAATTCGCTACGAGTTAGGAGGACAGAAAGTGGATACATGCAGAAATCCCGGTATAACATCCGCACTCAAAAGATATGTATCGTACACATCGAATGAGAGCAAAGATATACAGCATTTGGGATGGTCGTCCCAAAAAGGAGGAGCCGTTACAAGTAGAACACGCTAAAAGCAACAAAAAAAACATTTTTCTGTCTGTATACCTCTAAAACACATATTCGGAAGTTTGGAAGATTATCGACAAGTTATCGTGAATATGCAACAGGAGTTGGTCTTAATACGTGCAAGAAGCGATGCTGATTGCTATAAGGGCACCGCAAACGATGCTAAAATAATCCTAAACAAAATTCAATGGAAGATTCCGCGTGTGATGCTAAGCGACGGTGTCAAAGTAACTCTGTTCCAACAAATCAAAAAAAATACAACCATTACAATTCCGTTTTGTCAATGGGAACTATACGAATTGCCAGCTTTAAAACAAACACAGTCGGATATATGGCCAATTAAAACTTCCACTCAATTAGAGAAGCCTCGATGGGTAATTGTGGCTTTTCAAAAGGGAAAAAGTTTTCAACGACGGAAAGAGCGACAGATTTCGATAACAGGAATATTCGCAATCTAAAATTACACCTCAACTCAGAAAGTTACCCATACGAAGCGATGCATCTGGATTTCAATGTCAACAAGTACATAACAGCCTACCAAAACTATTTAAATTTTCGAAGAGACTATTATACCAACAGCACTCATGAACATCAGGATGCATTGTTTGACTATTCGCAATTCAAGACATGTCCAATATTCGTAATGGACTGCTCAAAACAAAATGAATCGCTAAAACACTCGACGGTAGATGTAAATCTTGAAATGGAAGCTTTGGTGCAATACAATCCTCTGACAGGAGAAGTGAAGAAACTGTAATATGTTGTAACAATTTCTTGTAATATTAGGTGCATAAATAAAGAATCATATTGACAAGTTGTGCAGTTTTAATTGACGCTCACCAACAGCAACATGAGGGTAGTGGTTCAAACTCAAAAACTACCTATTGCAAATCTCGATGATTTGACCCGAGCTGGAAATAGGGAGATACAACGGCATGGGAAGTTACTTCCAAACAGCGTACGCGCTATAATTTGTGGTCCTTCCAATTGTGGGAAAACAAACACCATGCTCAGTCTCCTAACTGAACCGAACAGTCTTCGTTTCAAACACGTGTATGTCTATTCGAAATCGTTGAATCAGGAAAAATATCGGCTCTTGAGTGAAATTCTAGATCCCATGAAAGATATTGGTTATTATTGCTTCAGCGATAATGCTGATGTTATGGAACGGAGCGTGGCAAAACCCAATTCAGTGTTTATCTTTGAATCGTATTAGAGCGTACTTTTCAGTGGGTTGTCACAATAACATTGACTGCTTCTACTTCGGTCAAACCTATACTAATATCCCCAAACATTTGATTAGAAACAACGCCAATTTGATAGTGCTTCTCAAACAGGATGATTTGAATTTGCGTGAGATGTATGAAGACCATGTGGCCCCAATAGTAAGCATGCAATTGTTTCGTGACATGTGCTCAGAGACTTGGCGAAATCGATACGGATTCATGGTAATAAATAAGGACGCTGAAGTACAAAACGGTCGTTTTAGGAAATGCTTCGATCAGTATATAATACCATATCGGTGTCGTTATAATATCATTTGGAGTCAAACAGCCTACAAGCAAACAGCATAAATAACAGACCTGTTTTAAACAGAGCTGTTTATTTACCTGTTAGACCGGTTTATCTGTTTTATTGTTGAGCTGCACCGATGGATAACAAGAGATTAGCGTTGACGAAACGTATAATTCTAGTTCGTAAAGCTATACAGCAAAAATATGATCATCTTAAGAAGGATCGATTTACTATAGAGACAGATTTCATTAAAGCTTACAAACCACTCATTGAACCACTTACAAAAATCGAAAAGAAAATCGAACAGCTACTAAAGATCGAACGAAAGACGTAGCCGGAGGAGGAGGTATTCGTGAAACCGTCACCAAAGCGTCATTTGTCCCCTATCAAAAACAAATGGTCACCAATTCAACAGTATAGTACCACGCGATCAATATCTTGTCACTTGAGAGGAATTAACAAACGAAGATCATCTTCTTTAAGTGGTAGTAATTATGTTGGTCCATTCGCTCGACTTTCGTATTTTCAAAGAAATCCTCTGCGTCAACAGATAGCATCGTTCCTCGAGCCTAGTGTGATTGGAGATATTACAACCCAAGTGGAAGAAGAACTTGAAGAGACTACGACCGATTCTATTTCACTCAATACCTCTGCATCGAGAGAATTTCTGGAACAATATAATCCATTATCACGAATATACATAGAGCGCATGCTAAGCGATTCATCGAATACAATTGATACCACTTTTGGAGTTCTTTACGACATTTCCACCGATCAGTGGGCAATTGGCAAGACATCAGTAAAGATAGATGGAAAGTATTTGGTTATTATGGGAGTTCGGTACAGTGGTACGAGTGGTCTCTATGACCTAATAATCATGGATGAACCAGACAAACGTCTAATAACTAGCGAAGATGAAGCGAACGATACACAGATCTTAATTGCAACTAATGCAGCTCGTCGCGATAATAACCCGGATGAACGATTCAAAAAATATACAGGGATAATTAAACCCTTAGGCGGAGGTGAAGGAGCAAAAAGGGGGGGAAGTAACAGTATTCAAAGAAATTAGGCGACCGGTTGAATACAAATACTGGAAACAACGTGCATGAATTGATTCAGGATTTGGAAGTCCTATGGGCCGAAAAAATTGGCCGGTAATACTGGACATATCAATCGTGGAAGAACTATACGAAGATGGATATATTGAGAAACCTGTCAAACAATTTTTTAATCAACTATAGTTTGCACAACGATGGACAAGTCTAGACGCTCTCATGTTCATGCTCAATTCCATAAACTGGTAAAAACACAATTCTGCATTACTGATGATAAGTTTAGTGTGGAAAATAAGCGTTTAAGTAATGTCGCCGATCCCATCGAACGTCAAGATGTGTTAACCTTACAGCACTATCAATTGACGAGGTTCCATTTAAATGGGAACCGCGTAAGACAGGTGGGCGATCCTCAAGAAGACACTGATGCCATAAATAAAGGCTACCTCGAGTTTTCTATCCAGTTAGTGAAGTCGCTTATAGATGGTGTACGTAATTACGTTGAGATAGTAGAGGCAGATTTAAATTCAACTAAAGAAGCTTTAAGTAAATTGATGAGCAAGTGGTAAACGAGTTGCATAAACCGGCATGCAAAATTTCCCACGTAGACGCACTATTATTAAAGGATTCGATGATCTATGGCAAGCCGATTTAGCTGAATTTGAATTTGAATTTGAATATGAAGACGGGTGCAGACGTGACAAAAGTTATGCAAACCATTTTTAAAGAACGGACGCCTAAGAATCTGCAAACAGATGCTGGAAAAGAGTTCTACAATAATCATTTTGATAAACTAATGATGAAATATAACATTAATCACTTCTCCACCTACAGCACGAAAAAGGCTAGCATAGCATAAAGAGTGATTAGGGCCATCAAGAATACCTTGTATAAAAAATTTGGGCTGCGTGGAAAATACGTATAGATTGGAAGACTTCTTTCTCGAGAAAGTAACGACAGAATACAATAATCGTAACCATCGAACGATCGGAATGAAACCTAGCTAATTAAATGCTAACACACCGCTTAATCTATATTCGATCTCAAAATCTTTAATAAAAACGATCGATTCATGGTGGGCGACATACTTTGCATTA
Source organism: Vesta saturnalis (assembly GCA_036346205.1). Lineage (NCBI taxonomy): Eukaryota > Metazoa > Arthropoda > Insecta > Coleoptera > Lampyridae > Vesta > Vesta saturnalis. Next base: position 2,251,357 of record JARFJB010002516.1, read on the forward strand.
GTAAATTTAAAAGCATATTTGATAAAGGTTATGTACCCAATTCGTCGAGTGAACTTTTCAAGATTGTTAAAGTACGCGTAACCAATCCGGTCACGTACTAGCTAGAAGACGTGAAAGGTACACCTATACTAGGTGGATTTTATGTACAGGAACTGCAAAAGGCTAAATATCCGGACGTGTACTTAGTGGAAAAGATCATTCGACGTAAGAAGAATAAAGTGTACGTAAAATGGTTGGGATTAAACGAGTATTCGTGGATCGATGATGACAATGTAGTTTTATAACCATATTATTGTAACTATTTAACTATAAATAAAAACTCAGCATACTTTTATATCGTTTTTTATTTCATCTCGCCATACAAAGATTTTTTTAACAATATCTTTCTTTACATGCATTTTTGAGACTAAAGATAACCTCTTTTGGTATTCGCTCAGTTCGGTGGATGGCCAAAATGAGTTGTCTGGACCGTTGGTCCGTCCAAGGAGCGCATTTGGATTTTCAACACCTTTGCGAATATTCTCCAGTAACCATTCGTGCGCTCGTTATAACGAAGGTCATCAGACGGTCTAAAAGGGTTACTTGATATCCCGCTCCTTGCATGTATTGCAAAGAATTTCCAGAGCCTTAGAGTTGGCGTATTCGATGGCCGTAGAAATAGCGTCGTCCATCACCACCGACAAATTCTTATAATTACCTATGATACTGTGAACATTACATAACGGCTTACGTAAATCAAGTATATACATTTTGACGTGTGGCTGTAAGGCAAATGATTCAAGTTGATTAGCAGCTATACATTCACTATTTACAATCTTACACATATTTACAACTTTCTTAATTAAATTATTCAGTTCACTCTTTTTATTGAACAGCAATGTAATTTTATTCGCACACATTTCTCGTTTTGATGCACCAGTTGAAGCACTCGTCCGGTAGAACAATGTCTTGCAAGATCGCATTAATAAAAAAAATAGTTTTCCGACGACCACTATGAAATGTATTGAATTCTGCACCGTTTTTTGTTACTGAAAGTAGGAGATTGCGAATGGAGGAAGTTACTGTGTAAAATATAAAATCAATCAATCTGATTGGCTGTCAACGATATTGAAAATTTTAATTAATTATGAATTAAAATTTTCAA